>CM053169.1:47344526-47554666 GCA_012977825.3 Pteromalus puparum | reverse complement strand
CCCCCCCCCCCCCCCGGGCACGGCTTTTTATTTCGCGACTGCTGCGGCCACAGCTGAATGCCGGTATCCATAATTTGCGGGAATTTGAATACACACGCTCCGCACGTGGAGTGTGTGCGCGCGCTGACCCCGATTGTTGTTGTTGGGAGACGGATGTAGAGCCGGTCAGGCAAAAAAGGGTCTTTGTTTTTTCTTCAGCTTTTGATCGAGTACCTGCTGCACGTTAGCAATTTAATCCGCAAGCTTTTAAATTTTTCATTGACAAGCGTATGCACAGGAAAACATTCGAATACCTCGACGAACGTCCCGCTCGTCACCGCTCGAGTCTCATAAAACCCGATCGTGAGCGAGGTGACGACGCGGCCTTGATCGCGGCCCGGGGTAAGGACGAACGAAAACACGAAAAAAGTCATTCCCCTCCTTACGCTGTGTTATACTACGAGCAAGTCTACAAGTCCACGCCCATGTAGTATAGCCGACGTGAAATAAGAAACGTGATCTCGGTTCGATGGCTTCTTCGGGTCCACGTACCCGAAACTGGTTCCGTTCTCCGACGCGCTTCATATCATTCGAATTTCAAAGCGAACGAAATAGAGAGAATCAAGAGGACCATCTCTCGCCAGCAGCTTTTAACATATAAGTTATGTGCGCGCGTATGCGCGCGGCTGGGGATTACGACGGGAAGCGATTTATAGAGAAGCATTGAATTCTCGAATCTTTAAGCCGCAAGTCGTCGGTCGGTTGGCGAATTTCGACGGTTGTAAGGGATACGCGAGAGATATATCGGCTGGGCTGGTCGAGAGACGAATTTTAATGGAAGATTACCCGGCGACTAATTTTTGGATGATTTATCGCGCCGAAGTGATAATGCCCGGAGTTTGATAATTTTCATAGGTCATAGGAATCAATAAAGTCCAAAAAATCAAGCCCAAATATACGCGATTTTCGAGGTCCTGATTCGAGGCGATTTTTCGACCCATCGCGGGGAACAATGACGATAACTCCTTCATTATTATACATTTGAGTATATATCCCCTTTGGGCGAGGCGAAAAATCGGCAAAACAAAGGTTATCTTGGAAAATCGGCTAAAGCGCGCAACTTTCTAACGGCCGATCGGTCCGCCACGCATTATATTTAAATGCCGCGCGGCTGTGCACACACTCGCGGCACAGCGCGTTTCAAATCAAATCGATAAGGGGCATCAGTTGGCCGCCGCGAATGCGCGCAATTACGCGCAATTATAAAGGAGGCTCGCTGGAAACTTTCGAAAATCGGTTACGGGCCGTGCATACCTGCGAATCGCGCGCGCGTGTATCGAAAACCTCGCGAGCACGCGCTTGCGAGGATGAGGAAGTGAATTATTTCTTACATTGTGCGCCTCCTCGTTGTGAGCGTAGTTTTTCGACGCGGGAGTTATCGATGTGGGAAGTGAGAGCGTTTGCTCTTCGATTATCCGCGAAAAAACAGCACACAATGAAAGTAAAAGCGGCGGTACATCAATTAAAGTCTCGGAGGCGAACCGCGAGCAAGAATCGAAAGAGGCAAAAAATGCAATAAAGAAAACCGAAGCCACTTAATTACCGCTAGCGCGCGCTGGCTTGCTCGCGATTTCTACGCGCTGTCGGCAGGGCGAAAGGAAAGAAAGAGCACGAATCCACAGACGCGTGTCCGTGGCGATGTCGAGAAAGAAACGGAGGTATGATATCGAGCGGTGCATCGAAAGCTCGGTGGCGCAATGAAGAGCGGTTGTATTGGAAAAAGTACTCGTAGCACATTTGCTATTGTTTTAAATATCAACAGGATTATCCATCGATACTCCTTGTACGTAATGTCAATTATCGACGTGTATCCCTCTGGGTGGAGTGCGCAGGATGCTCGACTACTTGCAATTATGCAAATGCGAGGGGCATATTTTATTATTCAACTTTTTCTCCTCCCCCTCGCGAGAGTCTCTTTCATCAAAGTCTGCATGTTGAACAGCACGAACATTAAAATTCCATTAAGCCTGTTCACCGGCGATATTGTGCAAAATGAAAAAAAAAACTCGCGCTCGCTGCTAATTCATACATCCTTAAGTAAGGCTCTCTCTCTCGCTCTCTCTCTCTCTCGCGCGCGCGCGCGAGGGAGTGCAATAACGATATTGCACGTTCGCGCGTGGAGCACAACAGCGGCGCAAGGACTTGGAAAGGAACGGCGAAAAAATGGTAGGAGAGAGGGCAGAAAATAAACTTTCTAAAACGACAGTCGGTGTTCCTTTATATAACGACTATTATTATTCGTCCCTTTTATTACAAGTATAACAAACGTAAATACAAATACAAACTCGCGCGGTGGGGTCGTATAGAGGGGCCCCGCAGTAACTACTGTGTCTGTCTGTCTATTTATCACGGATAGCTTGTTTATCGATTACAACGCTGCGACGTATACATGGGGGATATATATATTTACATATATGAGCGCTTCTGTATTTCCATCCGCTTCGCTGATTTTCGAATTAATCTTGTTTATTCGTGCCTCAGACTCGCGAGGGACTAGAGAACCTCTTTGGCGAACGGCCGATTACAACGCGCTCGGCCGTCGACTTAATCAAACGCGATAATTCATTTTTTTTCAGTTTTTTTTTTTTTTTTTCATTTTTTATCGTTATACATTTTGATAGATACTTTTTTGCTTAACTTCGTTCGATTACATTCGTTTGTTTCGTAAATACTAACGCGCGCAGGCAGAAAAGTTCGGATGCGTCCGAGCGTTTCGGACACTGCGCGATCGAATCGTCGATACTATTCGAATGCTGTGTGTGTGTGTGTGTGTGTGTGTGTGTGCGTGAGTGTACGTGAGTGTGTATGATCGCTTATTAGTTACATGAATAATATATGTACAATTCTTACGTCTACGAATTCGATTATAAATTCCGGCTCGCCGGGGAATTTTCTCTCCGCGGCGAGAATCGTGACCGAGTGGTTTTCGTTCTTTTTTCTTCATCGCTACATCGTTGGGTGCTTAAATAATGAGTGCGACTTAAATAAACGAGTATATCTTACAAGATGAGTGGTTATGATCTAAACGAGAAGAGATTACACAGTCTACTGAACCTCAGTACATTGTCATACAATCGTATACGGCGATTTTCATCACTTTCACTCCTGGCTTCTTCTCTCCTCTCTCTCCCGAAGCGTTCTCATCAGTCATCGCGCGTACACATGCCCTCGTGGGAGAGAGACGGAGAAAGAGTGAGATAGAAGTCGCTAATTTTCCAACGTAACTGCTTTCGACGCCTCGAAAACGTGGAAGATTGCCTCGTCTCTCTTTCTCTCACAGCTTCTAATCACCGTATTCGCCGCAGATACATCGAACAATCGACATTGGTTATATGGTTGAATAAACACAGACAGCTTGTTTTTCTTTTCAAACGCGGACGAGAGACATTCCAGATCCAAAATAACAAAATTCATCTCCGCTATCAAGAGCTTCGACCCGACAGATAAATCACCCCGGAGCGAAATTGAAAGATTGCGGATGCCGCTCGACTGACTGACCCGATTGCAGCTCAGCCGCAGCCGCGACGGAAAATGAGCGTTCTCGGTGCGCGAAGGAAGAGATTTTCCGGGTCGAGTAACTGCGAACGCTCGCGCTCAAGGTCGCTTCCGAATGCGATTGATCTCCATTCGACGAGCCATGCGTTATTTTTTCTTCTTCTATCGGCTCGACACAGTTGCTCTTGCGCGCGGGAAAGTCGAAACGAAAGGTTCTGTTCACGTGCGAATGCACTCGAAAGTACCGCGTACGCGCGAGATTCCATGCGTTTATTTGTTTTTTTTTTTTTTAAATCGAAACTCAACCGACGTAAAAGGTGCTTCTAATCTCTGGGAGGGACGACCAGATGAAAAATCGAGCCGGTCCTCCCAGCCAAGGTCGACCGGAAAAACTCGAGGAATACCCGAGGGGTCTATAATGATCCGACCGGCTTCGAGTTAACGAACTCTCTCGATACGGTGTGCCACTTGCATTCGGCGCGTTCGCAGCAGCGATTGTCTCGCCGATTTCCATTTCGCACTTTTTCCTAGCGCCCCGTCATTGTTACTTTCTTTCTCGCCCTCCATTTTCTTTATTATAATGCCGCTCTCTGCGGCTACGGCGCCTGTCTCTCGCCTGTGTTTACCTTTTCGTTCGTCGATTTTTCACGGCCGCAGCCACACGGCTTGCTTTTCTTTCGCTCGCGCATACGCTCCTTCGCGTGCAGGCTCTCTTTCACTTCGCGAATTTCTTGCGGTGACGGTTTCACTTGGATGATTCGCTTTTTCGTTCTTGTGCCGCGCTGCCAATTTTACGATTAATTTTCGTCGCGATTAATCATCGCTAATTGCGGTAACCACATGAATAAGCGCTTTATGAAGACTCACGGTAATTTTGCGATCGTTCGAAAGAGCATTAATAAGTGACTGCACCAAAAGAGCAAAAGAGCAAGAGAGAGACAGGGAAAAAAAAATGATCGAACGAAAGAGCCGCGCAGGTGATCTCGCGCTCAATTTCGCGTTTAACGAGTGAAACTTCCACCGCAAAAATCGCCAAAGAATACGTTTCATCATTAATTTCTCATCAAAATCCTCTCGCACCTCGCACGCCGCTCGAGTTCTTAAATGCATTGACGAGCGGCGGCGACTTTCACTCCCCGGTGTGTGGCGAAAAGCGCCGCCGCTTCATTTTTTTCTCGACTCGCGCACAGGTCGCTCGAGAGAGAATTCTCGAGCTCCGATTAATTGCTCCCCATCCGGTTGATNGGGGGTTTTTTTTTTTTTTTTTTTTTTTTTTTCAAGAAGAGAAAAGGACGGGTTTGTCTTCTTCTCCGCTCTTTTTTTTGTTCGTACATCTTTGTCGATTTCGCGCGTTGAAAATAAATATTGATAAATATTTCACGGAACACGAGTTCAATACAGGAACACACGAATAGGGACGTACACGGTGAACCGAACAAAAGAAAACGATCGAACGGCCGATCGAACATTTTTTTGTAATTTTCATAGTTTTTTGTTCGACAAAAACACTGATTGACAATAATTTTTCAGCGAATTACAGTGACGAGCGACGACGGCCAGAAGCATATTATTCAATAGAAACAAGTGTAACATTCAATTTATAAAAATGACAGTTAATCACAGATTATCAGACTAATTTATAAAGAGGCCTCTTCGACCATTGCCGCTGCTGCAATTCAATTTCATCCATCGAAACTTGGTTATACACGCATTATAACAGTAAATTTTTCATCGTCTTAGAAATGATCAACATACAAGACAGACATATTTTCTATAACACAACATTAACAGATGTAAACGGCTGTCGAATACTCACAGATTGAAACAGTCGCTTGCTCGAGTTGCGTACTTTGATCTTTTATGATTACTCCACATGAATAATTTATCCGCGACTAAATCAAATCATTAGAAATTAAAATTCCACGCTATCTCTGAGTGCGAATCGCGTAAAACGTTATGAAAATCAGGGTTCGTTCGGAGGCCTGTGAATACTGAGGAAATAATTTATGGAAAGTCTCCCACTTGGCTCTGTTAGCGCTCAGCGCCACAGTCGTTAGAAATGAGAAAAATGCACTTACAAGAACAAAAGATCATTCATTTCGAAGAATAGGATAAGCTCTCAATGAACGACATAATACTTTTCTCGTTACAAGAACCCGAGCGCGTTACTTTTGCCGAGTTTCTCACATGGCCAATTAGACGAAAAAATTCTCTCATTCAGCTCGTAGTCTAAACAACCGAACAAATTACTTTCGTGAAATAATCAATGCAATGAAAATACCACCCGAGCAAACAAAACATCGTTCAACTAAAGCACCTAAGTATTTTACGCAATAACTTCACAGCAGTATAAATTGAGCAAGCACAGCGGAGAACAACCGACACTACTCCATGTCGTAAAATTCAACAAAGTATTCTTAAGCACAATACACCGAAAATTTATTTTTGCACTCTTCTCAACGGTCAAATAAATAACATTTATCATTAGTTTATACAAACGAATCCGATCGTTCTCCACTGCGCTTCACTTTGCTCGTTTCTCAAGGCAGAACTAAAGCACTACTTTGTCGAAAACAACCATAACACGGCCAATCGGGAGAAATCGACGATAGTCTCTCATCCAATCGTCAAAAAAAATCATCCAACAACAAAAACACAAACACATTATTTGGCGTAATGCTTTCTCCTCGTGGAAGTCCTTATGCAGGGCGCGTTGGGGTTCTTCGGCGGGTCCTTCCAGGTCGACAAGCTCCTGCTACCGTTGGTTAACCCAAAGTCGCTGTACCTCGACCTGGCCACCTCCTTCTTCGCCATGACCACGACGGGAGACTCCGGCTGCCCGTTTTCGAAGAATCTGCACATCTCCCGCACTGGCACCGACTTGGTCCCGCCTCGGTTCAGGTCGTGCAGCGACCTGGCCCGTTGCTTACCTCTGGGACTCGGGTTCGAGCTCGACCTGCCCAGGTCCTCGGTGCTCCTGGCCAGTCGGCCGCCCATGCGCGACAGCGACTCGAAGAGGGTCAGCTTCTCGCGCACCGGCACGTAGTGGTCTACCCTCTGGCAGCGCTCCAGGAGCCTGGCCACGTCCTCCTCGCAGGGCGGGTCGCGCAGAATCGACAGCGAGGTCGTCATCGCCGCTGCCCTGGCCGACCTGCCGCCGTCCGTGCAGTCCATCGCGATGTCGGGGAACCTGGTCGGCGTCGAGCCCGCGTTCAATCGCTCCTTGCGCTCCTTCAGGGTCTCCACGTTTATGTTTCCGTTACCGATCGTCGGCAGGGAGAGCAAGGTGCTCCTCTCGCGCACACTCCGTCGCTCGCGGGCTCGGCTTCTGCGCTCGCTCGTGTCGGTCCTCAGGATGCCGGCAGGCTTCGTCGTGCCGTTGGTGAGGTTGGAGTTGTGCTGGTTGATCCTCGCGTTGTTGTTGTTGTTGTTCCTGTTGTCGTCGGGCTCGTGGTGCCTCGTGTCCTCGAACCTTACCGTGGCGGACACGTCGTTGAAGGGCTTCACCGGGGGAAGCCTCTCGACCGTCACGCAGGTCTGCTCGATTCGGTAGGGCGACGAGGTGAGTCTGGAGACGGGAGAGTCCTTCTTCGGCGAGCTCAGCGGCGAAGTCTCGTCCTCGTTCTCGTTGGAGAACAGCCTGGTCCTGAGCTTGGGGCTCCTGGCGAGGAGAATGTCGTTGTTGTTCTCCTCGGCCGCGGCCTTGGCCTTCCTCCGCCTGGCGTCTTCCTCGAGCACCTGCTTCCTCCGGGCCTCGTTCTCGCGCCTGCGGGCCTCCTTGTACCGCTGCATTCTCTGCTCGCGAGTCGTGGCTTCGGGGATGGAGATGGCGGAGTCGACCGAGTCGACGCTGGACCGGCAGAGGCCCGCGCCCCAGGGCAGGCTGTCGTCGCTACCCTCGCTGCTCTCGCTGCAGCCCCAGGCCCTCGTCTGCATGAGCATGTTCGCCTGGTTCTTGCCGTTGATGACGCTCAGGACGGCGACGCCGTTGCTGCCGATGAGGTCCTCGTCGCTGGAGTTGCTGCTGGACCAACCGCGCAATTCGCTGCGCGCCCTGCGTCGCGACTCTTCGAGGATGGAGCTGGTGTGGCAGTCGTCGGTGATCTTCTCGACCGTGAGGTCGTTGGTGGGCCAACAGCGCAGCTCGCTGCGGGAACGACGGCGCTGATCGGTGGGGCTGTCGGGTAGGGGGCAGGGGCCGCGGGGACAGGTCGTCAGGATCTCGAGAAAGTTGAGGCAGCGCTGGGCGCGGAAGGGGGTTTGCCGGACTATCTGCGCGGCTATGGCCCGGACCCAGGACCACCAGATTGGCTCTGTGTCCGCCTGAAACAGAGGACATTCGGGTCTTTGTAGACGACGGAATAGTGGAGGAATTTTTTAAAGCCAAAACCAATGAAGGGAAATGAGATGGGAGCTTATCTACGTGAAAACCACACATCAAAAGTCGAGCAAACAATAAAAGCAAGGCACTCGGCGTCCAATTCTCTCCAGTATGTACAACTTGGCTCGCCTCAATGTGCACTGCGCCCGCAAAAGTTTCGTTCGGTCGGGTGCATGATTCGGGTGGTGAGGGAAACTTTTGCAGGAGCAGCTCGGTTATTAGTTCGATGCAGGCCAGAATGAAGTTAGTTTTGTGGCAAGCAGCGCATTTATACCCAGACACCAGTGGCATTCATTACGGGCTAGCCATGTACACAGCAATAAAAATTAAAAAAAGAAAAAACTTTCGATCAGACAAATTCAGCTATTTCCTGGCTCCGCAGCAGCACGTTCGTGCGCTCCAAAGCGAACTCGTGAGCAGCGATTGAATCATAATTGAACTTAATTAGAGCCATCAACCATAAATTTTAGACGTAAATCATTTATCACGGTAGCGGGCTCCGTATCCCTCACGCCGCGGCTTAACGAACGCCGGCCGCGGAAAAAGTCTTTCATTCCCTCTGGAAAAAACTCACCTGTAAACTCGCTCTCGCCGCTCGCGAGTTATAATATCAAAGTGTCGAAGTCATTAGAGCCGCGACGGGCGCAAAAAAAGCAATTATTTTTTACCTCATACACGCCCTAATAAGCAGATGGCGCAACAAGAGCACGCGCAGCTTCCTGAGATCTGCCCCGCAAGGATCTGCGCGCGAGGATGTAATAATAAAGCCGGGGCAGAATCGCCACAATAATTAAGCGTTAATTATCTTAATAGCCTCGTGCGGCAATTAATCTTGTCGCCGTGCGGTCTCCCGCTTTAAAGGTTGACCATGACGCTGCCAAGCGAGGTACAGCGGATTTGAAAGTCCTGCGCTTAGCGTGAAAAATCCGGATCGTTATATGCGCGCACACATATGAAATTAAAAGGCGAGCGCGTATCGATATCGCTCCCGCGTGTGGATATTTTCAGCGGAAGCGAAACTTTCCCTGCGGTCGCGACGCGACAAAGCGGTTCGGTCGTCGTTATGGTTTCGCGGATGGCTTTTTTTACCTTCGATTCGCGCGCGAATCACGAGTCCGATTTTTTCGCGCATGTTCTCCGTTTTACGATTATAAAATGTGGCGCGTGTGTGATATAATAAGGAGTTTTCGTAATTAGCTCTCGCGCAACTATTTCTTATGCATCATTAAGTGCCGATGCGAGGCGGGTATGCAAATCGCTCGTTTGCGTCATCAGTTTATTAATAAACCAAAGTAATTATTTGAGCTCGAAAAAAAAAACCGTGCTACGCGATTCTATTAAGACATTAGTCTGCGGAAAGTCTGCGCTGAGGATACGTGGACGAAAAAAATCTCAAAGTACGCGTGTTCGAGAGAGATACTCTAATTATGTAGATCGATTGTTCCGCGGGATTGCGCTCGAGCGTATCCGCCCATGCACTGCTTTATTGGATAACAGCCGCGTGAGCGGCCTGATTCCGCGCTTCGTTAAGTTCTCTCAAGACACTCTGAAAGATCTGGAATATAGGCTGCGCCGATTATTAGATCCGAGATAGCGTTTAATTCCCTTTTCGCGCGTGGGCTCGTCTATTAAGTCTGGAAATTGTGGAACTACGCGGTTTTTCTCGCGGAGAGGCACATTACGGCAAAGTATAATGACTATTTTGACATTACTTTCGAGCGGTTATACACCGCGCCATTGTCCATTGAAGCCCAAACGAATCATTGTGACGGCGTCTCATCGGTATTTTTGAAATCGAGGCCCGGTACGTCGCGCGAGAAATCGCCTCGAGAGGTTAATGAGCCCTAGACAACAATGAGCTCCTGAATTTCCTGCTATGCAGCCACGTATACCTATGTCGACGTCCTTGGGGATAGGGCCAGGAGACGCTCGCACGGGAAGAGCGTGTCGTTTTATTATCTATTCCCGGGAGGGGCGGACAAAAATGTGCATCACGGAAGCGAGCTCGTGAATTCAAAATGCGCGGCTCGATGCGCGTGTTATTCGGTTTGTTTGATGGTCGTTTGATTTTTTATCTGCGCACGCCGCGCGAATAAGAATCCCGAGTCCCACCGCGGGAATTTTAATTTTCCTCCAAACAGTGCCATTCTGCAACGCGAAGAAAAGAGGAGCGCCAATCTAGCCTGGGCATCGTAACTAAGCGAAGCCTCATTAAGGCGGCCATCGTCATCTCTTTAAAAGCCCATCCCATCTGCGCGAGCGCGAATCTCCATATCAAAACCACTTGCGACCGCCGACGCTAATGACAGCCTCGAGGCTCTTTCCTACTGCACTCGTTTAATTAAAAGGAGGCGGCGTATCTTCGGCGCGCGAGCGCGAGTGAAAGTGTTTTCGCGCCGAGAAAAACGGATCGCAGATAAGCCACAGCGCTGCCGGCGCGCTCGCGCATTTGCATGTAATTACATTGCGTGTGCGAGTGAGCGAACGCGTGGGCGCGTGCTTCTGGGCTTTTCTGCTTCCTTTTTCACAACCGGATAGCTGCGGCCGCTAATTTCGATGACAAACGATCTCCGCGCGACTCAAAGTTGAATTCGGTGTTGCAGCTATTGTCCGAGGCGGCGCGGGCCAATAAATCACGCGCAGTGCCTCCGGCGAGGAGTTAATCAATTTCCTCAGCGAACGATTCTCACGCCGCGAATATTTTTCACATTCGTCACCTCCTCGCGCAACCGAGTGTACACGAAACAACGAAATACCTCGGGAGGGAAAAAATCGTAACACGCATTCTTCCCGAATTTTCGCGGCGGTTGCCCCAACAATTAGGGGCCGCGGCGCATTGTTTTTGTTTTCCTTCCCACAGGCCACCGCTGCCGAGCCGCGATCTCTCATCAGCATGCCAGATTCGCGTCTAGGAAATGCCCGCGGCTGGAGCGCCGCCAAGGAATTCGCCGCCGCTGCTGCTGCTGCCGCACAGCAGTTGTGCTCGAGAAAAATCTAGTCGCGGCGGGTAATACGTAATTGCGAGCGCGCGCGGAAGACGAGTTTGATTTCGTTTTTCGCTCTTTGCACTGCACTGCTGCAGCGGCTTTTATTTTCCGTATAACGAGGAGAGCCGAATTGCGAGTATCGGTTAAAAACAAAGGTTGCGCAAGCTCGCGCCCCGTTCGAGGCGTAGTTATTATGAGGCTGTACGCCGGAGCGTAACGATTCTTTTTATTTCATTTTAATTAGTCGATATTAACTGCGAAGAGCGGACTCGCAGCGGCGGCAGCGGCTCCTTGCGCAATCGCTTAAATGGTACCGGAAACATCTGGATTATTTTATCTGCGCTAGAAAGTAATGTCCTTTCGGGGAAAAAATTATTTACGGCTGCTGCGATTTTCATTGCAGTTATTAGACGGCGATCTCGTGTCTACGTGCCTTATGCTAATGAAGACACCCGGCTTCGAGCGCCTTGTCGATGCAATAACCCTGGTTTCTGCGGGTATAATAAAACGATACGTCGATAAAAGTCTGATCGAAGTGTATAATGAAACAAAAATAAATCCCCGGCACACAAACAGAACAAAGGTTACTTCACTCTCACGACGAATCAATCAAGCACCCCAGAGGAAGTAGCAGCCAACGAACCCATTCATCAGGCACCACCGGCACTCAATCGTCCCAATCACCAATTCCACAGCAATAACGATACGCACACTCCACTCGATAATGGTGGGAACGAGGAAGTCGGCAAAAGAAAAAAATATTCTCAAGAAGGCTGCTAGACTTACCCAAAACGTAGCGAGGGTATCTCCCTGAGAGTTGCTGAGGGTGAAGCCAAGGGCGAGGGCGTGTGGCTGGCAGATGCTCGGCGGGGCCTGGCGCAAGTTTAGCGCTCGAAGCGCCAGCCTCATCGGGGTGCCCTCGACCCACAGGTAGCCCATCCGGATCGACACGAAGCGACGCTCCGACAGATCCTCCACGTAGAGTTCGCCTAGAAGTAGAAATTCAATTTTTAGTCCGATATACCCACTTTAGATCATTATCCTTATGTAAAGCTATACACTTGCACAGCTTGCGCAACGCGCGCGCGCTCTCCGAAAGGAAAATTATATGACATAAATGGCTGTATTTTTTTTTTGGTTGCGCAATTTATTGGGTTACATGCGCGCGTATTTTGGTAATTTGACCGAACGCGCTCGCTCTCTTTTTCATCGGCAAATATTTGCCGCATTACAGCGGGGTATCAATCAAATTACGCCCACGACGTAAGCGAGTGCGGCTATTAATATCCTTCAACGAGAACAGCTCATCCCTCTGTCCGCGACGGAAAATCCCGACGGCAGCATTGACGGAATTTTCATCCATTCAAACGAGATGACTATAACGACCAAAACAGTCAACACCGCGAATTCCCACGCCTCATCGACTCTCCACCCACGCGCGGGATGAAGACGCTTTCGATCGAGCCTGACGAGCAGGAGACGAAGGAGCGGAGAGAAAAAACGCTCAAGACACGACGTGGGAGTCGCGATGATCTCTCAGGACGAGCCCCCCAACGGCGCGACAGGTTGCGTGGGTGCTCGGAGGATTTTCTATTTCGGTCGACGCGACGAAAATAGCCGCGGGGGTACACACACGCACCCGCGTGACGCACGAGCGATGCCATGGAGACGCGCTAGCGCGAGGTGTCTCGTTTAGAGACTTTTCCATTGTTTGCCGAGAAACGCGCTCGGGACACTTACGCTGTGTATATAGGAATCGAAAAAAGAGACAGGAGGGAATTACCGGATTGAGTAATTACAGATTCTACCGCTAGGGGGCCCCAATTCGACAGGGACAATGCAGCGAGCAGAGCTCCGCCCGTTTCGCGCTCGCTCCGTATCATTAAGCTAACTGCACATCTGGAAAGGTGGGAGGTGCAGAGCAGTCTAGAAAAAAAGGGGAGCGCGTTTTGCCTACTTTCGCGCTCTCTCTCTATCTCTCTATCTCTCTCTCTCTCGCTCAAAGGAGCTAGCCGGGCCCGATGTGTGTGTTAGCATGCCGTGTAACGGTCGGAGGCGTTAGGACGGCGTGTTATCGATGCCGTTGCCCTGGTATGCGGGGATTGGATTTTTTATGCCTTCGTTGAGTTCTTCCAGAGATCGATGCGTCGTTTTCTCGCTGAATTCGACGCAGTCAAGGCCGGTCTCGAGTTTGATTTCACGCGTTAGTTTTAATCAATGTGCGCGCGATAAAAGCGACAATAACTCAAGGCACTTCGCCGCCTGACTTACAACTTTCCTTATCGCGAGCAATTTTTCTCTCCAATTATAAGCGGCACACGCGTTTGCCTTTATCTCGCCTCTAAAACAAAGCGAGCCTCGAAAAATCCCAAAATTAATCGAGCCCGCGACAAAGCCTCTTACAACCGGGTGCCTCTCTGTTTCGGTCTTTCGAAAAAATGAACCTCTCCGATAAGGCTGAGCGTCGAGGCGCCGCTTGATTTACAACGGTCCTGGGGCTCGCGCACAAAGCGACGAGAGTACGGAGCTTCGCGAGACGCAATTCATTCATCCTGTCGCTGACGTAGCGATAGGACAGCTGCAACGAGCTCTTATCGAGCCTCGAAACGCGTGGGTGGCGCGAAATTTCAGCGGCGCATATCGGAGACCGACGAGAGCGTTTTGTAAGCGACGCTCCGGCTTAGGGGAAATAGCCGCGCTGTGTTGTGCACGTCTGCGCTGCGGACTGATGATACGCCGAGTCGTCTCGTTCGTTGCTCTTATCGAGCGTTTCGTGCATAATACAGCTTCGATATTGAATTTCGCACGCAAAACAATGAAGCGCCGAAGTCAATCAAGCGGCGGAGGAGGAAAACAAAGGCCTAACCGCACGAGTGAAAGTGACTAGTATGCAGCTTCTCTTCCTTCCCGGTGCAGCACAGTGTAAGAAGAGCGATGCTCGGCGAAATTCTTTGGCTATGGTCCTCGTATCGGACCTCTATGCACCGTGTAGCAGTGCAGCAGCGAAAAAAGAGCGGAAGAAGAAAGGAGAGGCAGGGGCGATTTACTTTCGTTAATAACGTAACCGTCGCGGCCCGCATTCGCGCGTTTCCGGTTTCCGCGTGCGGCAGCTCACAAGCATGACGAGCGAGGCTCGTTTTTTCCCTCCGTCTTTATCGCGGCGCTTCCGAGCTGCCGCTACTGCGGGGGAATAATGTAGACGGCGAGAACAGTTAGACGAAGCTGGGAAGAGGGGGGAAAGTGTAGGCTCTCGCGTGTACGCGAGGGGACGATTTTGGATGTGTAGTTTAATGGCTGAGTGGAACTAGAGTCCCGGCGGTCTATTTTCGAGTTGACGAGGTTTTCGGGAAATGCAGTTTTCGGGATATAAATATACGCGATGTATTTTCAGTTGTGCACGGGTTTTACAGTCCGAGCGAATGATTTTTTCTGATTTATCGCCGCACTTTAACGTCGGCTTTAAAACCCACCTGAGTTTTATAGGCAGTGAATCATCGACGGCTCGTGCCGTAAAAACCGACGTTTCTATCAGCTCGCAGATTTTCCAAAACGAGTCCCGCGAGAAACTCGAGCGCGCGTCACGCACAATAGCCCCGGAATTAAATTCAAAATTAGCTCGCGCACACACGTAAGCTTCTTACGCCAGTTCCAAAGCTCGCGCGAGTTGTGCAGCTATAAGGCAGTCTCTCAAAGCCAACGTATCCCCCGGAGCATGACAGCCAGCCGCAAACAAACGTCCACCTCCCGGGGCAGAAATGCCAGGGCATTAGCGCGTCAATACCGGCGTGACGCGGAACGTGCACTGGCTGCGCGCTTTCGCGAAAAACAACGGCCATCACGCGCCACACCGTTTTCTAATGACGTCTTGCGAGCGTCGAACGCGCTCGGCGTGTGTACACGTCGAGGGCAGCGCAGCGAGCAGACAGTGATTACGGCGGAGGCTAAAGACCAGAATTTTTTCCGAGATGCAGCGGGACTGGCCGCTGCTTGCTTTTTTCCTTCTATATTCATTCTTTCCGCAAATCAGTGCGTTGACTCTTAGCGGTGCGTGCACGGGGATCTTCCAAGCTTCGCCTCTAATTTGAGCAAGCAGCTTCGCGTTGTTTGATCGAAGCAACTAGCGTTTACGAAAAGGGGTCCGCCGAATGGCAAACAGTTCGAAAACCGTTTTTTTTCCAACGATCCTCGGTGGCGATAAGCCGCCACCGGGCCCACACCGCCGTCGGTTGTTCTAACACTCCGACAGCTGTTTTAGGAGAGGCCAGCTTTCTCTAATCGGGAGGCTGAATCTCACGCCTCCTTTTCTGCCACACCGCTGACACGCGCATCTCCAGCAAGAATCGGTTAATTGGAACGGATTCTCGCATGCATCTGATATACGAGCCGGCGTACGTAATGAGTAGGAAACGCCGAAAAGGTAGTCGCGTACACGTGTCGTTTCGCTGAGTGGATTCTCGTGTAAGGAATGGCTTTATTAAGAGCGCGTCGGGACGGAGTGTTTCGCGATTTCAGCGACCGCGTGAATAAATTTCGAGAGTGCAGTTACTTCTGTGAAAAGAACTCGCGGTGATAACGATTGCGTTATATTCAAAGAGCCGTACTCCCTCAGAAATCTACTCTCGTCTGCCGAAGGTACGACGGGAGCCTGAATACCCCCTAAAACCTCTTTCGCGCGCGCTGCACCTATTCATTCCGCGCCGCCAGCAGCCACTCAGTCACGTTTTTCAGCGCTAAACGGACAATGCGCGCGCGCCTCGAGAGTCCACTCGAGGATTGAATTTCCGTGGGAGCTGCCGATGCGCAAGCCAGGAAAAGGGAGAGTCCTCGAGGAGCACTCTTGATTCTTTCTTTGTGGCGGATTCTCGATCGATTCGCACGAAGAGGATTCGTCGAGCGAGCTGAACGTACTTTTTCAGTTGGCAATTTTTTCTCCCGATAAATTAAAGGCGGTTCGAGCGGAATGTATTCAAATGCTTCGCTTATTAATCTTCTCAAATCTGCAGGAGAGAAGGAGAAGCCACCCCAAAATCATTCCCATCAAATCCGGTCTCCGCAGCAAACAGCAGCAGCAGCAGCATCGGTAATCCTGCGACGATTCTTAGCGGCGCGTACGGCGACGACTCGACGCATGACTTGTCAGTCACACGGATAACGGACACCTAGGCATAATATCTCGGCGCGCGCCGACTCTTTTTTTCGCGCCTCTCCATGAATTATTTATTCCCTCGCGGCCTGCGCGCGATGATATGATTCGCGACGCACGTCCGTAAGCGACCCCGTGTATGCGTTGTTGATTTTTTGCCGGCCGATGCGAGGCGAATCGGATGGCTTCAATTTATTTTCGCCGGCTGGAAACTAGAAATATTCAGGACTCTTTGCTCGCGCGCGCGATAATCGAGAGCGTAAAAAATTCAAAAGTACGTCTCATTAAACGCCCGAGACTGTATTAAGAGGATGAAAAAAGCGACTTGGCAGAGAGAGAGAGAGGGCTGAGTCCATGCAAATCGAGCGTCGACGTCGCGCGCACCCCTCGGCGGAGAAACGCGTTCTGCCGAAAATTAATTTCCCTCCTAGAGAAGCCGCCGCGTGAGATTATCATAAGCAAATCGTTTTTGTCGCCCGAAAAATCGCACTGATTAATCGTGGGGCTCGACTCCGCGACGGTTGTCCCTAATGATGATGTGGTTTTTTTCGCGCTCGGCACACGCTCTTGGTGTATCGCGCGGCTCGATCTCGCGACAAAAAAGGGGCGGCGCTTTCGACAAAAAACCTCGTTTTTCTGGTCTGTTTGACTATTTCAAACGGTACGTACATCGAGATCACTCGTGTACTTCTCTTCCCGGGATTCGGGAATCCAAAGAGTATACACGCTTCTGGTAACTGCCGTAAGTTAATCGAAAGAAGCCGTAAATGCGCAACAAAGTAGCCAAGGCGGAAACTAATTTTCCCTCCCATGTGCCACACGCGCGCGGACGCAGCGCAGTGCAACAACAGCAAAACGACGTAACGTCGTTATTGCAGAGCGCGCATCGACGACGCGTGTGTGAACCACTTTTCTACACACTTTCCGGAGAGATAACGGCTCTGACTGACACGTGAGCCCGAGCGTGTATACTTTATTAAAGCGACTTCATCGCTTGATGCCAAAAATGAAGAATATCTCGCTGCAAATTGCTCGCGCTCGTTCATTAAAAGCCTCGATCAAGGACTTGAATTGCACCGAAATTGCACTCGGCGCACGGAGAGAGAAGCGACTAATGAAAGCCGAGCGCGCTGCATTAAAACGCGAGGAGGAATGAAAATTGGCTGCTGCTTTGAAGAAGGCTCCGCTGCACTCAATTAAAATAGCGCGTCCCGCGACGACGACGACGACGACGACGACGTCGGGACAAACGGTATCGAGAGCTGCCGCGATAATTGAATAACGGAAAGGTGCGAGGTCGTTTTTGCGCGAGCCCGAGGAATCGCAATAGCGAGCAGTTTATTAGCGTGTAATGTAGGCTACGCGGACTGAATGCTTTCTAGCGAGGTGTGCTGGAGGTATACGCCGTTGTTATCGTACCACTACGACACGTCCTCTCGATGTAGTACGATGCTTATGGCCGTGACGAATTTGCCTCTGCATTTTTAACGGAACGCGACACTCGTAATCCTCCGCGATAAGCTCCGGCTGCGCGGAAGCAAAAATTTTCGTATCTCGTATTCGGACGGTCCGAGAGCGTGACGTCACGGTCTCGAGGAGGACTCATCGTGCAGCGTACGAATTCCTCGGTGAAAAGCGAAACACTCCACACACAGGCCGCCGGCGTATCGCCATCACACACTGACATAATCGTCAGGTGCGGCGATAGTGGCGCATGGTACACCTCAGACAGCGAGCTCGTTAAAATATTTCTGATCGGATTATGTGTATACCGTTTTAGCGAATGGCTCGCTCGGGGAACCGTTAAACGCCCTCGAGATCTGCCTGTGTATAGGTATTCTTCTCGAGTTTCGTTTCTTCGAATGGTTTTATTTTCGTTTCGTAACATTCCGCTGCTCACACACGCGCGAGAGATAAACATAATGAAAAAAGCATAACTCCTGGGGTTCATCGAGAGCCGTCTCCCACACAAAAGACGACCACTTTCGGCGAATTAGGCCGAGCGTACAAACTGCCGCGTGTTTTCCCCTGGCGGTAAATCGACCTTGACCCTCCGTGAAAGACTCGCCAAAACATCGGAGGAGAGAAAATTCGAGCGTCTGCCGCCGATGTGCCTCAAATCGACCGGACAGAATCGGCCTCTGCTTTCGAGTGAAAACTCCCGACGAGGTTCCCCCCAATCAGCTGATTGATGCGCGCAAGCTGCTCGTCGAGAGGTAGGAATCGGTCGCGCGGAAATATAAATATACATCGAGTCTGTTTCTCCCTTTTCAATTTTTCGACGGAGGGAGAGCGGATCTTCCAAGTGGAGTGCATTAAAGTTTTTTTTTTCCCGACAGCGCTACTCGCTTAAACTTGTCATTTCAGCCGAATAAAACCCGAAGATCAATGGCGGAGGATGACTATTTGTTTGCGGAGTTGTTCAATGCGTTTTTTTTCCTCGTATACAGAGATTCGTTTATGACTCGGCCGAGGGGTGAGTACAAGAGTTGAAGGAGAAGAAGAGCCTTTTCTTTTGCGATCGTAAATTTGTTGGTTTTTGCAATATAAACGTCAGGCTCGGGCGTATTATACAGAAGGGAACCTTGGAAATGATTCTCGAGGCAACGGGAGAGTCATCGCGAGGGATTTTTTTCTCTTCTCTCGTATCTCTGGCTATTTGTTCGGCGGAGAACATTTTTGCCTCTGCGAATCAATATTGAAAATGAGCGTGTATATTTCAGAGACACGAGAGCAAACACAAGGGGGCTCGTAAATTAGCCGAGAGAGTCTCGCGACAAAACCTCTCTCGTCGCGGAAACGCATCTTCTTACAACGACGACGCATGTTCCTCTCTCATTGTGCGGTGGCGTCGCGACGCTGTCTCGAGGCTTTTTCATAAGCAAATGCGCGACGTCGCGCCTTGATTCATGCCTCTCCCCTGGAGACAGATTAAAGTGACTTTTTTGTGCGCTCAACCTTGAGTTTCTATGAAGATTCATACGACGGCGCGATGAACACCGCGTTTTCACGCTTGGATTAGATGAATTCGAGCGAGCTGCGAGTGGATGACGGATAGAGAAAAAAAGTTTTAATTTTTCCAGAAGACGCGACGAGCGCGCTCCAGAAATAGAGAAAAAATTCAATCTGAAATTCAGCTCACACGCGCGCTCCCCAGTGCCAACCGCAAACAGATTTAAAACATCAGCGCGCGAACATCCTAGGCCAAGTGGTCGCACAGCGAATCCCATTCACGTACGAAACGCGACACACATACGCGGGCAATCGTCCAATCGTCGACGATAGGCTACCGCCGCCGACTCGGTATTGCCGTGGGAAAGTCAAATCGGCCTCTGGATTACATTATTGTCCTCTCGGAGCAGCGGCGGCAACGGTGGAAAAGTCGAGAGAAAAATCGACGCCGCATGACTGCGTGCTCGGAAATCGAACAAATGAGGCGGAATTTTTCTCGTCCGGGTGTATAATGCAATATGAGCTGTTTAGGGTTGCACCTTGTTTGCGATGACTCTGGACAAATCGGCGGTGTGTGCGACGTGTGACGAGGCGCCTTTAGAGCATGAGTTGTGACAATTGACGTGCGATGGCATTTAGGGGAGGTTTTCTCCGGAGCAGGGCGTCATTCAGGTGAAACGCTCGATTTTTCATGGGATAATTCTCGTTTCCGATACCAACCATAGCATTTCACGTAAAAATAAAAATTCATCTATCGCCGATAAATCAACTGCGGAAACGTCTACTAAGCGGAATTCGATGGCCTTTTAAATGCATCTACATTCTGCATTCACGACGCCAAAGGTCGCGCCATACACATCTCATTTCTCCGGATCCTGAATAGCCGTCGCAAGAAATCACGGCATCACCTGGAAGAAAGTAGAGCACGCAGAGTCGCGCGTCTTCAAATAAAAAGCCAACAGCTTTCCGTCGCGCGCAGCAGGCACAAACTCGCTCGGTCGAATGAAAAACGAGTCGGAAAACTGCTGCGCTGCGGCGAGTCCTGCCTACGCGCAACAAATGTCGCCTGGCTTCATTGTGGAGTCGCGCCGACTGCAGCAGGAAAAGAAAGAAAGGGAAGGAGAGTCGTCTATTAGGGGCTCGACGATGTTTCCGATGACGGACGGCCGATGTTTATCCTGCGGCTGCTGCTGCTGCTGCTGCTTCTTTTCCATCACCTGGGCGGCATTCGTTCGGTATTAGCAGGGGATACTGCGCCCGAGTAGCCGTGTTGTTATGCTCTGCGCGGGTGAGTCTCCCGAGGAAGGCGGGAACTGAAGTATAGTTGGATGAGATGGGATGGAACGCCGCACGGAGTGATATTTAAGTTCTGAAATGGAACTCGTTATAAGCTGGAGGCTGCGTATCAATTACTTTTAATATTTTTAGACAAAGGGCGTCGTCCGTCAAGGGTGGTGAGAAATGGCCGCAGGAGAATTTATCACGTGCTCGAGAGCGCGGCACGTAAAGGATGGAGAAAAAACGCTTTCAATAATACGCACGGTATGAAAAGTGACCTTCCATTATCGGCTTCGTTACTCAATATAATACGACCAGCCATTGATGACGGATTCTATGCGCTTTTCTGACGTTAAAAAACCTAATACACCCACTATATAACTTCACGGCGAATCGATAATCGATGCTGACCGAGTCTCGGGGCAGTCTCGCGTGCAAACCTCCCGAGCGAAAATCCTTCGCAGTCTATACAAAAAAGAGCTTACGCTGTACACAAGACGACCCTGTCTGTATTTACTCAGAGTCTCGCTTGATCGATCGATCGTCGACTAATTGAGCCGTACACACACAATATCGCGCAGGTATAAAAATCCTAATCTCCGGCTCGTCGAAACGTCCTGAGCACACAGATCGATCAATCCTTTTTCCGTGAAAATACCCGCGGCCGAACAATGCAGCGCAATCCCGACGCCGACGAGTAATGAATTTCGAGGATTTGGAGTGAGAGAGCGGCATTGTGCTGAGGACGTCGCCGGGGTTTATTGAATTGCGCGTGGAGAATCGGAAGGTCTGGGATTTTTTTTCATATTTCAAGGAGCTCCGATAACGAACTCCGCGAAATACGTTGACTTTTCAATGCAGTTATAGATATAAGCCGTTGGGTATTGTTGTATGCATTCTCTTGAATTTCTATATTCGAAAAGGACTTTCACTGCTTTACTGCGCTTTTACGGCCGCGCCGCATTTGAACTCATTAGTTTCTCCGAATAATCCGCGATCTCAGAAACGGGGAAAAAAAAAATAAGAACGAGTTCTATAACGAGCAATAATCACGTGCGTGGGTGGAAAACGAGCGGCGCGATGAAAAAGTAGACCGAAAAGCCGTAAAAAGGAACAAGCGCGACAGGTCGAGCACGTACACTCGCGAGCTTTTAATTATTCTCGAGTCGGGCGTCGCGTCGTCTGTCGAGCAACGGTTTTCCACTGAGCGCGTGCTGCTACTTTTTCACAATCGCGTGCAGCTCGTCGTATGCACTTCATTCTCGCAGACGCGCGTTGAACGATCGATCCACTTTTTTTTTCAAATTTATTTTCGCGGCAAAGCGCCGTACGTTACACGCTGCGTTAATAATGGAGTAGTTTCAAAACGATTTAAAAGCACAAAGGAATTTCGGTTGGAGTCTAATCGACAAAGTTTCAAGCACATTTTTCTTTCTCTCGATACCTCCTCGTACACACTCTTTCTTCGTCGTCGTCGAGAGCCTCCGGTCTTGGAATTAATGGCCCAATTCATCGCGCTGGCTCTCGAGATTGCCGCCGATTGATTCACAAGCTCGGTATTTCTTCGCGATTGTGCTCTCTGCTCGCCGGTTATTATTCGAGAGCAGCAGCAACAGCAGCACATCTCAAGTACCTTTTTTCTCTCCTCCTCCTCCTCCTCTTTATTTCGTAGTTTGCTTTCAGAGACCTTTCGCGACGTCATTACCGCTCGCTCGAGAGCGCAAGGACGCAGCGCTTGAATATTATTTAATAATCGCGGAGATTCGAGGAGAGACCCGCGCAGTGTATAATATACACGCGTGCGACGATTTATATCTCTCGCACGGTGTGCAGGCGGTAAGGTTTGCGCTTTATTATCCGATTTGCCTCGAGATTGTTTCTCGGAGAAAGTTTCGACTTTCGATATAATACATAATAACGGTCTTTAGCGTCGTATTGAGAGGAAACAAAGAAAGCTCATTAGAGAAGGATGCAGACTTTCATTTCTCGCGGAAATTTGAAAAATTCTCACTCTCAAAACAAACACTCCACATCGTCCCAAACAAACACTCATTACACCATTCTCTGCATTCCGCATAAATTAGCGAGAACGCCGGCGTTGGAATGAAAAAGTGTTTTGTAATCACGCGCAGCGAATCGAGCGCTGTCCACTTGTATATAACACAGCTCGCGACATCGGTTACGTTTAATACAACGAGAGAGAGGCTCTATTTGACCAGCTGCTACTTCCTGTGCGCCACCGCATATTCGCGCCGCTTTTTGGCAAGATTAATGACGCGCGTGAGAGAGCGAGACGGCTCCTCGTCTTCTCTCGCGCGGAGCTGTATAATAATGTGTATGAAAAATCGAGAGGGAGACGGTCTGCACCTTGGGCGGCGAGAAGATCTCTCGCTCATCGATCAAGCGTGTGTTGGGAAAATATGCGCGCGCGTGCGGGAATCGGCAGCTGATGAGTGTCTGTGCATGCAAAACTGGAATATAGAATTTTTACGCGTTCGAGCGTTTACTGATGTGTGTGTCCGCGCGACGCCACCGGAGGAGCAGCGAAGTTCGTTATCCGGGAGACCGGAAGGTTAGCATTTTCGAAAATAGTACACGAAGATAGCGTGTATCTGCGGTCGAGCGGTTTTTTGTTTGAGTTTTGGATCGACGCTATCGTTTATTTCATTTCAGGAGAGACTCGTGTTTTCTAAACTAATATTTTTCTGGAAGCTCGTATCGAGTTAATCCTGTTCCCGAGAAAAACGAAAAATAAAATCACTTTATGCGTTTTCGTGACGAAGGTGTATTAATTATCTTCGAAACCGTAATTTTCCGCAACTTAAGTTAAATCCCTCTTATCGACGCGCAAGGTTAAGCCCCAATAAAAATCTGACTCAGGCCTTTTAGCACAAGTCCCGAAATCACTCTTGCCGTTTACAACTGCAACAATGGCCTCTCAGGCATCGGAGCTCGTCATCCGCGCGAGACCGGAAGGTCTCGACAAAACCTCTAAACACGGCAAATCCCTTGTATCTTTAGGACTCGGATAGGATATCAGTGGCGCTCACGTGTCGAATCGCCGTTAAGCGGTAGAGCTATACATACAAGGTCGAGTCTCTGCGTGGATGAAGTCACTACACTGCCGAAAAGCGTTTATCTCCGGCATAAATCAACGGCTTTCCTTTCACTCGAGACTTTTTTTCCCTCTGCCCATCATTTGGAAGTTTTTCTGTCCGAAGTTGCGTTATTAGATAATACGCGTATAAAGACTTGTGTAAATTTCGCTTCCTGCTCAGCCGCGTACTTATCGATCATAATCGTGAGGCTCGAGGAGTTTGCATTCTGAAAAAGCCTTTTCGTGACTGTACAAGGACGCGAAATGATCGTGATTAAAAGTCGGTAAAACTGTACATTTAGGAAAATCGTATACTTAGTTAAAAAAAATCTAAAAAAATCTGTGTAATTGCTTCGGCATTGAGCGGGGAATCTTCGAGAAATGGAAATGATTTATGTTGCGCGTCTTTGTACGATTAGAGGGGTTCGAGTTCTTTATTTACAATATAAAAATACAATGATCTCGACAGTCGAACGACGCAATATTTTTAACAGCCATCGTAAAGCAGACACTGCTGTGACACTCCGTTCTCTCGCCGTCGAACTCCATAAAAGTGATAATCGCGTCACGGTCAAAAGATTTCGCCATCGTTGATAAGGGGAAAAAGTTCGCGGAAGCCACAACCGCCGCGCGCGCAAATCATGTACGCACACGCTCTCTCCCGTATCAGAGTCTCGCTGGTCGTCAATGACAGAAAACGGTCATCTCATAGACGGGAAAAAGAGAGAAAAACGCCGCGCGAGGCCTCAATTGTTAAATGGATGAGCGAGAGAGAGTAGGGTCCATTCAAGCGTCGCGTCGGCGGAGCTCATTGACAAGTCTCGTCGCTGCTGCACTTGATTCCGAAGCGCTGCAACGCGAGCGTTTCGATACGAATCTATCGCAGTAATTTATTCATTTTTTCTGAATGACTGTACCGTACGAGTCTAATCCTAATCTCCCGTAGTTTAGATACCAATTAGCAGCCGTTGGAATAATTAACGGAGAGGCCGTTTCGAAACGGAGCGTGTACCGTTCGACTGGCGGCGTCAAAAGTCAAAATGTACCGTACGACTTTGACGCTTCGATATTGTTGTCAAGCGTCGTTGCTCAGAGGGTCGTTAAGCACAACTGCTTTCCGCGGCTCGTTACAATTTTCATTTTTGTAATTGCACGCCATTACCGTTTATCGCTGCGAAACATTTTATCTCCCAGATAGATATGCGTTCTCCGCGATTTACAAGCCGAGAAAGAGAAAGTCCGCTCCTGCTGTTGCTGCTCGTTTGCGCAGCGTTATGATTTTCCCGCGGAGAGAGAAAATATTCAGTTATTGAATATCGAGGTTCAGCGCGTATGAGTTCCTGCGGGCATTGTTTAAAAATTGCATTTTTTGTCGCATTTGCCTTCGAAAACTCGCTAATGGGGAGAAGAAAGTGGATCAGAAATTCAACCTTGTTCCGAAAACGCGCTAATTTGACAGAGAGAGCCTAGAAGTAGAGAAGCAGACGATCTGCTTTTCGCCAGGTTCATTATCACGTAATCTCGCAAATCGATAGCCGCCAAGGAAAGTCGTGATCATGACACCGCGATCTTCTGAGGCTTCGACTAGCTCGTTAAATCAAGAACGCAACCTCAATTTTTTTTCTCTATTTCACATAGCTCGAGTCACGACACATCGAGTTTATTTTTTTGTGCAGCCGATTGTCCATCGATTTCAGAAACGCGGCGCATCATTTCTGAAATATTCTCGGAGTAGAAAAATGCTTCACGGTATGGCGATGAATCATTTGTCAAAAATTCGAATCCTCAAAAAAAAAACCGCAGTGCCCTTGACAAATTTCTGTTACAAAAAAAAACAACACATAATGGATATGCACAGCACGCGCACGTGACTAATTTCAATCTCGCTCTGAAAATTTTCGAGCGCGTCCAGAGCCGAGTCACACACAGACGCGAGGAGAGGACATTCGCGAGAGCGTTTCGACGCGCTCATTTTCCGACCGGTAAATTTCCATACGGGGCAGATTTTTACACGCGCGCACCGAGGCCAATGAGTGAAGGGAGAGACTGATGTGGACGAGGGTTAAATTGAGGGTTTCGCGTAGCTCTTCTCCTCAACGTGTGTCCATTTTCTCTCCGGCTCGCGTGTTTGCCAGCTGAAATAAGACTATTGCGCTTCATGATCTTGATTCGTGAAAAAAATCACTTTCAAAGCTGTATCCTTTACGATTCGGCCACTCGAATTGAGTATATACCCGATCTGTTTGCACTTTCGTTCCTGTGTACACACGACGAGGAATAGAACGCGTTCGTGAAGAAGACGAGTGTTGTACGCTTCGAAGAGCGAGTGTATAGCTGTCAGTTTAGATAAGGTCGCATGCTTGGCCGGTGAGAGTGAGAAACTCGAGTAGCTTGAGTTGCCACGACTTCCGATTTTCCG
Source organism: Pteromalus puparum (assembly GCA_012977825.3). NCBI lineage: Eukaryota > Metazoa > Arthropoda > Insecta > Hymenoptera > Pteromalidae > Pteromalus > Pteromalus puparum. The sequence goes on along the minus strand of CM053169.1, from coordinate 47,528,875 downwards.
ATGCGTATCTATACGACGTTGCTGTTTACGGAGCGTCTTCGTCACGGAATACCGAGATTACAAAGGAGCTAGACGTGTTTGTTCGCTCACCGGTAGATGGAAAGCCAATTTTCGCAGCTACCGCGAGCTTCATGCAACGAAGGGTAATTCCAGACGATTACGATGATGGATAAGGCTGGAGCACTTTGCTGAATTTCCTTGACACAGTATGCGAGAGCGAGGCTCGTTTCGCTTAATTTTCAAATGAATTGCTTGTATTTTCGATGTGAGTCAGGGCGCACGGATTGTATTAACGAGCGCCACCGATCGTTATGATTTCTTACCTGACTAATGCAGTTATTACATTCGATACGTACGGGAAAATATAGTGAGGCGTTCAAGATACCAACCTGCAACAGAAAATTAGAAAAGCAAGGCATTAGCATTATCTCTCGCACAAGCGTAACTTCGAACGAGTGCATCAGTGCATTAAAATTCCCCCGATAAGATAAGCCCCCCGACATCCCGGAAGAAACTCGGCCGATCTCCGAAGAGAAACGCCGATTACTCGCCAATCAAAAACAGAAGCTGGCGCGCAACAGGAAAAGGCGGTAACAATGGAAATCGCTCGCTTCATCGAGCGTCTAATTTCCCGTGACTAACGCTCGGCGCGGTTACTACTACCGTGTCAATCATTTTCCGTGCATCGCACGCTGGCGAGAAACTCGCGTGTACAGCATCCGCTTTCTTTTCTCGCGAGAAAAGAAAGCTCGCCCCAAAGTCGTTCCCACCTGGTTAGGTACACTATACGCGCCGCGCGATCTACGAGCTATGCGTAGACACGGGCTGCGCATTGTAAAAACGCGTAATTGTTTTCGGTGAGATAATAAAACCGCGTAATTGTACGCGCGCGGTTTTTTCCTCTCCAGCACCTGATGCACGCGCGCGGGTTATCGAACGCATACGTGAGAAGCGCGAAGACACTTGTTTATCCTCGTCGAGCGGCATGCGCAAAAAGCAGAGGAAGAAGAAGCGGACCCTAACAAGACAGTCGGGTGATAATCGCCGGGTAATCCATAGAGCCGAAGTGAGAACATCGTCTCCGCAGTAGCCTCTCGCTCCTGCTCTTCGAGGAGAGAACAAAGTCCCCGGTTCCGATGTCCCGCGGCGCGAGTCAAAGGCGAGCGCGCGATCGTGTCCACCTGAATAAAGCAGCAGCGCCGGAGCTCGCTTTGTGCCGGCCACCATAAATTTTGCGCAAAGGGTTCGTCCACTGCTGCTGTTGCTGCAACTCGATAGCCGTCGAGAGCTGCGCGGACCCCCATAGAGCGAACGCGTATTGCGTCGATGTGCTCCACCGGTGGATGACTGATAGGCAGCAGGACGATTGCTTTATTATTGTTTGTCTTCCCCGGAGGGGCGAGTTCTGGAACTCGAGGTTTTCGGAATCCGGTTGAAACTGGTGAGAATTACCGAGAGAGATGCTTGTCTCTGCACGAGAGAGAGAGAGAGGAATCGTTATGTTCTTCTCTTTTCTCTCTTCGGGTGCGTTGGGATTGGGAGTTATTTTTATGGCCGAGGAGAGACGTCCGAGTGCATTACCAGATGCGTACGCGGGAAAATCAGATAAGGTTCTCGTTGAATAGTCCACTTTTTTCCGCCACATGGACTGCGGTCCTTTTGCTCGCGTTCGGTTGACTTTCAACTTTTGGTACAGCATCGAAATGTAACAATTGAACAGGTCCCAACTTACAGGTGATAAGCATCTCCGTCCATGAATCAGAAGAAAATTAACCAATTAGCGATATTAAGAAAAACCAGCCTAATTGGGCAGAAACGTGGAAAGCAATTTACGTAACAAGAATACCCGTCTCTGAAAAAAAGCACGAGCGAAGGTCTCGGTATCTCAAAGGCCGCTCCTCGAGTTTCCAGTTTTCGTCATCGATGCAGGGCCGGATGCACTAAATCTCGAGGGAGCGAGAAAGGTTCTCCGAAAAATTGCTCTAATCGACCGCGAGCAAGAGGCTCTCGGGGACACGCGTTAAATTCACGTCGTCTAATTGAGATCATAATTGGCGAGGAAGAGAGGAACTCGTTTCTTTTCAATAAATTAGCCAGCGGCGCGTAATGTATTCGGGCATTAGGATGAGTTACGTTATTAGTCCGCCGCCGCAAGCTGCAGAGCGAGAGACGGGATCATTATGATTTTCATTCGGTGGCAGTGGGCCGTTGCTGCAGCGGCAGCGTCGTGCTGTTGTAATTGCGCTGCGGTATAGGAGTAGAAGTCGGGAAGAGATGAAAGTGGAGGCGAAGCCAGTGAAAATAGAGGATGGATGCCGCAACGAGAAGTGGGCCATCCATTCGGCGTTCCCTTTCTTTCCGCGAACGAACAATCCTAATAACTCATTTTTTTTTCTCCAACAAAGCACTCGATCGCTCCTCTAATGACCCACGAGATAAATTAGCCGCTCCAGGAGCTGTAACGACCAGATTTCACAGCGAGAAGAAGGATCGTAAAAAACTCACAACACGGCAAGGAAAACACACAAGCGGAGAAGAATAGCGATTCACCCTTTGAGAATCCTCGCGTCGCGAGATGTATAAACACTCGAGACGACGAGGAGGAGAGAACTCAACCGCAGCGCTGCAGTTGTCATCAGCATAATTCACGTGGAAATCGACCGCAAAAACGAGGAGGAGAGAGACGCGGAGCAGAACGTCCTACTCGAGTCTGTCAAACGACGACTGCGACTGCGACGACGACGCTCGCCTCCTCTCTCCTTGGTCTACACGGAGACTTTTTCAAGACGCGACTGGTCGCAGGCTCTGCTACTGCCGCTGCTCGACGACCCCCTGCGACTCGGACCCTCTTGCGAGGTGTCGCGAGTTCACGCGTGAGAAAAGGGTGTTTTCGAGCTACCCGAGCGGCGCTGAGCGGAGCCGTCTTTGTCACGTCGTACGATGATTATGGCCTGGCTCTATCTCCCGCCCCGCAGCGATTGTTTTTCCTCCTTCCTCCATTCGTCGTTTACCAGCTCCGACGTAATAAACGATCGATTTCGGAAACGCTATGAGCTCAAGAGGCACAATAGTTCGCATCAAAGCTAATTCAACCTCAACCCCCGAGATCCCCTCCAGGCCGCTACATCCATTAGCTCTCTCGAGCTCCTAAGCTGCGTAAGGCGGTGCGTGTGCGCGAATGCCAGTTTTAAAAACCAGATTAGCAGAGCCGGCGTTTAGACCCATATTCCGGGCGTCCTTCCGCCTGGCAGTCCCCCTAGCACACGCACGACGGCGTACAAAGCAGAAAAGCAAAAACCAAAGTAAACATTTAGCGCTAAATGGAAATCAAATTGCGCGCGCGAACCGGTTAGTCGCCGAAGTGCAAACACACGGATTTTTGGCGCGCGAAACAGGCCGGCCGCGATAATGCACGGTGCTTAATATTTCGCGCGGCTCCGCTCGGAGTGCGAGCGAGAAAGGGAGGGAGATAACGAGAGTCTCGTTTCCTTCGCGCTAATCCCTTATCGGCAGTGCGAGCACAGCGTGCGAATTCTTGGGTACTTTTTTTCTTTCTGCTTGAGTCGTGTATACGATTGTGCTCTCTCCGACGTTTTCAGTTACAGACTTATATTTTTAGAATTTGGTTGTCGACATCCGATGATGGGTTATTTTAATCACTGAAGCATTCGCAAACTGTGTCAACAGAGGGACAGCCGCAAAAAAGCAACAATAACGAGCACGACTTCATTTTCCACTCGACTCTCCCGTCCAGATGCTTATCTCTCTGGCTGCACAGTCCCTAAGCACGACAAAATAGTCGCGCGCATGAATGAGAAATCAACGATGGCGCAGATAAACTCCTGCTTTTTTCTTTCTCTCTCGGTGCGCGTATACGCGCGTTACTTCAATGGGGAGAGGCACAACGCGCGCAGCAGCCCTCTCTTTGTCATTCCGCCTCTTAATAATGGCTTCTCAACCGCCAAACTGGCGAACGACTCAATCTGGCGCTCTCTCGAACTCGTCGCCGGCTGCGGCTGCTGCGTAGATCGAGATAACATTCGCGCGTTCGTTTTTTCATGCGAGTAGGCACACTACACAGCTAAACGTAATCCGCGACATTACAGCGTGTCTTTTTCAAATCGGAAGAACCCTCGAGGAGTATGGCTGTCATATTTCATTTTTGCTCGCTGGAAGTCCATCACACGCTCGACCCTGACGTTAATTGAAAGCTACATTTTCGGTCCCGTGATTTCTACGATTCAATGCCAAGATGTCATTTTTGTAACGCACAAACAAACAACTTTCCTCTCATAACTCAATCCCTGGCATCCTTTCTCTCTAATCTTCGTTCTTTTACACGAGGCGGACGAGAGTACGTAGCCCGCAAGAAGGGTGTGAGTTGCAGCTCACCAGCCTCGTCTAATCTCATTTCGGGGATCCGATGCTTCTCCGTGAACAAACATCGCATAATTCAGCAGGCCGAGGGCAAGAGAAAAATATCGGTCTTCGCGCATTATACTAAGTACTCTGTCCATGAATCGCGTTCGATTCAGCTCGCCGAGCGAAGAGAGAGAGAAAAAATTGGGTCAATCTCCCCTCCGCGCGCGCGTCGGACCTAATATTTTCGTTTCAAGTGGCCGATTATATTCGCGAGGGGCAACCGAGTCGAAACTCGACGCATAAAGGCTGCACCTAATTGACCTCGTAAACTGACTGCGACTCGCTGCGCTGCGCGCACGCGGGGAGCGCGAGAAGTCTTGGCGCTGCTCGTGTTGTTTTTTGCGCAGCTCTCGACTCTTCGCCGGGAGGGAGATGGACGAGGTGTTTTATTGGATTCCGGCTTTGTTCGCTGCAGAAATCGTAAATCTCGTTAAACAGTCTCGAGTGAGGGCTTTAACGATTTTTCGGGGCTAATTTAATTTTCAACAGACCATAATCACGAGGGTATTCGGAATATTTCGAAGAGTCAGCGATCCGCAACCGTTTACACTCCTCCCCAGGTATACCACGCTTCCGTCTCCCCCCATCGCATTCACCTTCGAACTCTCTCTCTCTCTCTCGCAGCGGCAGCTTTCCACCGGGGGCGTGCATACATTTTGCCCGTCGCGTCCCCGAATGCGCAAGATATAGGACGCACAATTACGCGACGACGAGGGCTCCATTACAGCAGCTGCAGCTTCGGGAAAAGTTCGCCTAGGCGCAATTAGGATTTGACTATATGCGGTGCGATGACGACGACAGCGCTGAAAAGCCCGGCAAGGGGTCCTGCTACGCTGCGAGTGTTTTTCTTAGAGCCTAGACGAGAGCGTTGAAAGCGTCTGATCTCGTAATCGTCGCCCGATAGCCGTTTGCGATTTTCACACGCTAGGGTTAGAAGAGAAATTCGATGCTGGAATTATTAGTTGAGGAGCGAGTTTGGAAGACCGTAATTTTCGAGTGAGAGAGAGAGAGAGAAGATGAGTGGAACTTTTCCCGCGTGCGCAGTGAACGACAAACACAGAGAAGCCGGGCATTGTCGTCCCGCATCAAAATTCATCGCGGAGCCGTTTTCCCCGCAACGTCTCCCGTATTTTTCTCGCTCTCCGGTCCGGCTACTTACGCTGCACTGTCGGCACGCTGCTGCTGCAGCGCGGCGCTCATTACATCCTGCGCGTCGCACGCACATCCAGTTCCGAAATAAGCCGCGGGAGTCTGTAAAAAAGACACTTCTTTTCGAAAACCAGATTCGCCATCGTCGCTGCCGCCGCCGCCGAGAGAGAAAAGCAGAACTGGTCCGCTCACGGAAAAAGTGCAGCTCATGCATACGCGGCGCACGGGGTGCATAGATGGGGTTCGCTCCTTCGGCTTTTCATCTCTTTCTCTCTCGCTCTCTTTCGCTTAGCTCTACTCGAGAGAGGAACGGATGCACGCATGCATGTGTCGCAGCAACAGCAGCGGAGGATGAAAAAGTTTTTCAGACCGAGGAGAATGAGACCGTGTGTATATCTTTGTGGGTCGGACGAGTTGAATGATTTTTGTTCGTCGAGGAGTTGTTTGGACTACTGCTGCTACTGCACTGCTGGAGCCATTCGAGTGACGTGACTCGAGAGAAAGAGAGAATGGAGGAAATTGAAAAAAAGTCGCCGGGGATGAATGGGCTGCTCTGATAATGGCACTCCACACTCGTTTCCCGACTTTTATTATGGAGGAAAATTTTTCCAAAGCTCGTCCAATTACGCCGGCCTCCATACGTAAATAGAGCATCGAGAATGAATGCGAAATTCTCAAAATCAATACGCCAAGTCGCGGATCGACTTTTCGATAAAACTCGAACCATATAACGCAGGCAAACACAGACACACGGACAAGGCGCGCGTGCGGCACCTACGTGAAATCGCCGGCGGTGCATTGAACCCGTTATAGATCAGTGCACAGTTATTGCGGCGCGCGAGCGCGAGTTGCATCGCGTGCGCCCGGGAATATGTGTGTTTTACGCTGATAAAGCCTATCAGTTGTATTGTGCGCGCTGCTCCACACACTCACTACACACTATACACACGTAGTCACGCACGCATTAGTCTGGAGCCGCACAAGGTGCAGCGGCTACCAGTCGGTTTTTCTTTTCGTTTTTCACAGCGGATGATTATCGGAGAGCTATTATTATTTGCGCTGTGTGCGCGGCGCGCTATCTTGATTTTTGTTAATGACGAACTTATGGAGTGCACGCTCGTTGCGCAAATATTTGTCGAGGCACTGCTGTAATAAGGGATTTTTTGCCGGCCGACGTGAATTTGCATACGATAGTTCGCTTAAACGGACAATCGGACCGTTATCGAGCGCCGGAGCTGCTGAAGAATGAGAATTACTTCTCGAGAGACTTTTTTCTCTCGGCGATAAATTCGCAAAGAACGTAGTTTATGATTAGATTAGCCGCCAGCTTGAACTCGCTAATTAAGTAAATTGATATCGAAATTCTTGTCTCAATAATTCACTTTTATTTATGCCAAGCGTTAAAGTGTATCGCACACTGCGCGAACTAGGAAAGGATACCGCATTTTCGAGCGCGCAATAATAACACACTGCAACACGCCCGATAAACGCGCACAGCGAGAGATATAGATCACGCGTCGTCGACGCAAATAATACTTATACATACATATGCTAACAGTAATTTAAAGAAAAGCAACACAAGCCGCGTTACATCCAACGATAATCAGCGACAAAACTCAGCCGGGGAGCGTATATCCATTTCACCATAAGCCTATATCCACATCCGAATTCCAGAGTAATAACCCGGGGAGAGAGAGATCTCGCGGAGCCGATAACGCCCTGCACACACAGAGAGCGAGTAAAAAGCGCATAGCAGCTGTAAAAAGAGAGCCGGCGCGCAGCACGCATCCTCGTCTCTTTTTCGAATTTCTGGGTTAACTATGCAAGCCCCTACTTCTCCTTCCGCCATCAGCTGATAAGTGGAACGAGTCTACCGTGTACAACATACGCTTGTTATAATATGTGTGCGACGGTTAAACACACGCCTTCGGAGGAAAAAACTACTTGGCGACGAAAAAAAGTGTCGGGGTGTGGGCCCCCCCTCAGAGGGGCCTGACGCAGGAAAAAACTAAACGGTCATTTCTCACCGACTTTTTGTGTCCGAAAATCGGTGGTCATTTCTCGATATCTCTGATTTATCGCAGCTGCCCGGTGCGCGTGTGGATATTTTTTTTTTGCAATCGACAATTTTTTGGATTTTGAAACGACGACAGCTCGGACGTGACGCAGCCGTTTGTTGTTGTCCGGCGGACGAGCCGTTTCCTGAAAAAAATACCGGCCAGTCGAATTCGTTCCGAAATAATATTTCCGGGTGAATTTTTTCGACCGTTGCTCTTTGTAAAAAAAACAAACAGCCCCCGCTATGAAATGAAATATAATGAGCTTTTTTACGCGATATTTCAAAAGAAGTCGAGCTCTCAAAGTTTTCTAGTCGCAGCAGACGGACACGGTCGAAGGGGTTTGGCGGGCGATTGTGCCAACGCGAGAGCGTGCAAGTCATAGGTGTGTTATTATGCCATTTCGCCTGAACGACGACGACGTCGGCATGTGGGTACACCTTTCGTTTCTTCGATTACTTTTCACTATTTCAGAGCCAAGCAGGCACTTTTCCTTCGCCGCCGATGCAGACAGACCTAGAAATCGAAGCCGGCGAGCGCACAAAAACTTTCATTTCAAAAGTATTTTAATCCATCGGATTCCAATTTAAAAAATGAATGCCTATACTTGGAGAGAGAGATTAATTCAATTAAAACGCGTCGAATTTCTCGGCGGTTTACGTGCACGTGTGTAATCATTTTCTCCAGCCTTCGGATACAAAAGGCATTCGAAAATCAAAACTCGGTATAGGAATACGCGCAGTGATAGATACGGAGAGAGAGAAGAGCAGCAGCTCCTCTACGAGGATCCGGTTCTTCTCCACAGCTCGTCGCGGTCCGACCTCGTTCTCTCTTTCTTTCTCTCTCTCTCTCTCTCTCTCTCTCTCTCGCTCTCTCGCTCGGTTTTAAAAAGAATTCTTTTAAAGGCCACGAGCGACGGCGCAGGAGGTTTAAAGCCGCTCGCGGGGAATGTCACATCGCCCATTGAAGTAAACGTGAATTATTATTGCCCTGTGCGTGCGACTGTGTGTGTGCTGCGCTGCTGCTGAGATATAGAAATGGGATGAGATGAAAAGTCAGCTGAGCTGCTGCTGCTGCTGCTGCTATGTAGCTGGCCCCTTTTCAGCGCCTTTTTAATGGCACAATGAGAAGTAATGACGAGGAGGGTACTTATTACGCGCATTGTGTCATCTGCCGGGAGAGAAGATTATACGTCCGAACGCGTTTCACGGTAAACTCGGTTTTGGGCCTTTTTCGCGGCCGGCTGGTGTTTGCATAGAAACACTTGTTATACGCGACCTCGTGGAAGCAGGAAAATCCTGCAGCACTTCGTCACGAGTAAGTGCAGAGCATCATAAAAACCGAAGAGAAACCCGGACTCTCGCGGATTTTTCGAGATGCCAATCAAAGGGTCTTTCAGACACTTGCGCGCGTGTGTGTAAGTACGTAAGTATAATGTATCTCATGTGAAAAATAACCTTGAGGCAGAGACAAGAGGGAGAAGGAGTATCGATCAAACTCGCGAATTACGCTATAGGTCGACCAGCGGCGCGTTCAATGGAAGGTTTCACGGAGCCGGGAATAAAAAGGCGAGACTTTTTGTAATCGTAACGAGGTCTCTCTAATAATTGCTTTTTGTTGTGCAATCACGCCCGCGTGTGAGAGCCGGGCATACGTGATTAGTTCGCTGCATTTTTTGGGGCTGTCCTTTGTATTGGTCGACGTTGTATATGCTGTACACGCGCAACATCGACGTATATACACCCGTTCCAGGAACAGCGACGTTTACCACGGTTCACCTACTGTTCTACATAATTTTATCGATTTTCGTAGTAGGAAGGACTGCGGCTAATGAGAGAAGCGGAGAATCAAGGTTAGGCTCATTGTGTTCGGAAAACGAATCGAGCGCAATTTGAAAAATTAATTGAGTGCGAAAACCGAGTCCCATCTTTGCAAATACGCTGGAGCGAAACACAGCAGCCCATTGAGTCACGCGAAAGCGGCGCAGAATATAACCCGTCGTTCATCAAGCGGCAGCCCACATCCCCGCAGTGCTCGCTCCCGCGGCGCAGTTTATTTAAACATCTCGAGCGTCAGCAGCAGCAGCAGTAGCAGAGCTCGTAGCAGCGTGTTTCTCGCTTTCAATTGAATATATCGCGGCAAAAACGCGCAGAAAAAGCAGAGCGGAGAGCAGCGAAGGCTAGCCCTACATCTTCGCGAGAGTAGTAGGTCTCTCTCGTGTAATAGAGGCGAGAGCATACGAGCGGATAACTCTGTCGAGCATCTCGCGTGTGAGTCCTTGAGCTAAACGCACGTTCTCATCGCTCGAAATGAAGAGCGAGTGACGTGTCTTTATAAGCTATACTCATCAGACTCTACTCCCTCGTTGCGCCGGTTATTGTCTCTCGACGTACGTGTGCCACCGCTGGAAGGCTATGGAAGGCGAACTTCTTCTCGTGCTCGTATCCGCGTGTATTGAATGCTGCGAGTTAATTGCTCTTGCCGGTGGAACAATGCGCCCGACGGTGGAAATATAAATTAAATAATCAGCCGGCTGATGCACTTGTTACCACCGGCGCAACAATGGAAGCTAACAGCAAAACTTTGCACAATCCATTGTTGGCATAATCCGCACGCGAGCGACCGAGCGAACGATCCGCTCGATCGAACGTATAAAGAGGCATAATCTACACACGTACTAGCAGCCGTTGTTATTAATTGCCGAGTTTTTTTAACGGCAGCCGAGATGTAAATCGCCCCGCAGCCTTATCGCCGCAGTCTCAACAAATTATGCAGGCTGATTGCGGCACTGAATGATCAATCTCGCATTCCTACGCGCAGCCCATTCAGACGCGACTCTCAGCTATGATGCAATCGCTTATTTATGCCCTCGTCTTCCTTAAATTGAAGCCGCTGTATACGCGCACGCGTGGAATAGTCAAAACGCAGATCCAGGCCGGTCCCCAATTTCTCCGGAGCTCCCGCAAAAGAGAGAAAGAGAGAGAGAGAGAGATGAGAGAAAAAAAGTGTAACCCCCCTGCAGGCATCTCCGAGGTTAGCATCTGGCGTCCGCAAAGTGACAGGCCTAATTTTTCGCTCTCTCGCTTCTGACATCGTCTCTCTCTCTCTCCCTGCCTATATTTGCTTATCCTCCTTTCTGCCACAGCAGAAACCTATCCTTCCTCGAGAGTCAAAAAGACGAATTGAAAGAGAGAGCAGCGCTAAACAGCCCGAGGCCGCTGCCGCTGCACAGGGGACACTGGGTCAAAGCAGCAGCGCCAGTGCAACGCCCTAACCTTTCTTTCGAGCTCCTCGCTCTACTCTCGGCGTTTTCCCTCTCCGTCCTCCTCCTCCTCGGCGCTCGTCTATCTCCCGGTATTTTTATCTTCCTCTCTCGCGTTCGCGCCGGGACTGTGTCTGTGTGCACGTGTCTGCGCGAGAGACGAGTCTCACTTTCTCCGATGTCGATGTATCGCGCGGCTGGATGCTTGCGCTCGCCCGGAGTAATCGAGAGCTGGGATAGTCACTCGATACCGAGCGCCTCACATACGCGCGTTTGTAGCTTTAATTACCGATGATTTATTAATTAGTTTTTAATCGACGCCGACCCATATTGCCAATATCTCCACGAGAGATCGATGCCTGATGCCTTTTTTCGGAGCTACACGCAGGCAAAAAAGTTTTATTTATCGGCACTAAACGCTTTATCGCTCGAGGTTTTTACGCTCGAGAGGGGGGAAGACACTACGCGGCGGCAATATCGAACTCTTTAGCCCGTTTAATTGAGCAATCTGCTGAATTTAAACTCGCGGACGAGCTATAAATTTTAATATTATAAAGTGGAACGAAAGCTGCGCTCATCGCGAGCGCAAAGTAAATAACGCTTATAAACTTCTCACGTATCTTCTTTCGACGTGAGAATGCAATCGTTCGGCTGACTCTCGCCGCGTGTCTGCAAATATATTTATATAAATAAATCTGCGCCGGCCACTGCTGTGTTTATCAGCAGCGCAGCAGCAGCAGCAGCAGCAGTGGCTCTTTTTCTTTGTTTTATCGAGCCGCCGCTCTTTATGCACTGCTCGGACGTTGGAGATGCTCCGCTGGCTCTTTACTTTAGAAGTCGGCCTTCGGCGAATCGGAAAATTAATACTCGATTTAATCCTCGCGTCTCTTGAATCAACGCGTGGAAAACGATAGCGATTCATAGACTAGGTGCGCTTATTTTTCATTCTCCAGCAGCACATTAACTTATTTTTCAATCGAATTGCGCAATACAAAGCACGATTTCCAGCGTCATCTCTTCGCCCGACTCGACCGATAAAAATAACCAAAGCAGTTCAAAGCCAACGGCAGCAGTGGCACTACTGCAATCGTTCCAACGTCACTCCTCGCATATTTTATCGTCGCCGCGCATGCAAACTCGCTCTCCGCGGCGTACTTCCCCGTATAATTTCTCTCTCGAAGCGCTGCAGCATAGCAAAAATGAAGGATACGCGTTTTCTGCCCACTTGGCGATACGTTCTACTGCTGCTGTTCTGGACCTACCGCTCGAAGAAGAAGTGTATCGCTTCCGCGATGCAGCGGACAAATCGTCCGGAGATAGCGGCTGACGGCAAGTAGTTCGATTTATTTTTGTTCGGGTGTTCTGTTGTGCAGTGAGCGATATCGAGGAAACTGCGATGTTGTTGTTGGGCAGAGGAGCTCGTGTGGATCGCTTCATGCTATACAATATTTATATGGGTCTCGAGGAACCTTGAATGCCAAACCACTTACTCGAGAAAAAAGCAGAGCGTTTCGCTTTACCGGAGCGAGTGTCGAGTGTCATTCGACGAGCATTTGCAGAGCATCTCCGCAGGTGGCGGACGGTCTCGCAATTTCTAATCGTCGAGAAGACCACCGGAGAAAAGAGTACGATGACTCCGAGGGAAAATTTTGAAAAGTCTTCCATCCAGTTCTCCAGGAAAGAAATCGATTCTAATCGCGGCAAAAACAGCAGCGAATGTGTATCGGGCTCTGTAGAATCAATTTTCACACGGATGAAGCTGCGACTACGGGACAAAAAGCGGAACGAGCATCAGTCCACTTAGAAAGCTTTTATCCCCGAAGGAGGTTAATCGCTCGAAAACGATTTCCTCCGGCGCGGTCATCTCTCTCTCTTTCTCCACCCATATCCTCGCGAAAAGTCCCAGACTGCACATTTCTTGCGCGCAAACGTACTACTCGACGATTTCACGACGGCTTTTCTAAACGGGAATCGGGAGAGAGAGACGGAAAGAGCTAAAAGCGGCGCCGCGACACATCCGGTTCGGTTCAACACTCCGTGAGAGACAGAGAGAGAGAGAGAGACTTGTCGTCGTCGCTACCATAAATCGACTACGACACCGTACAGCCGAGATCCGAATCGCTATAAAGGAGGCGTTTACAGCGCGGCTGATCCTCTTTTTCCTACCACTATTAACGCTTTTTTTTTTAAGATACTCGCGTGTACGTATACCTATGGACGGAAAAGTGGAAGAGAGGTAATCGAGTTTTGCGAGCTTTCACTGGGAGCCGCAGCCGCGTACACACAGGGCAATCAAAACTTCTCTCTAGCGGAGAGGCCAGTTTTCACTGATAAGGCGAGTTGTAGTAGGTCTGCGGGTTGGAGTGAACGGTGCGCGCGGCTAAGGCATCGCCGGTAGTCGTTACGTTTTCCAATGCGCTCGATTGATTTATTTTATTTTCTATGTAAATTAATTGCCCCCGCTGCAAGTGCGAGGCTTTTATCGATCTGACTCAGAGCTGATTTCAATTTTTTTTCTCCGATGAAAATGAAAACCTCGAATCAATAATATAAATAGACAAAGTATCGGTTTCGAAGCGAGCGTTGCAAAAGGAGCGCGCGCAGAGACAAGTCGTTCGCGCATCACGCGAGAGATAAATATGAGAGATCAGGCATTTATTGACAGTGCATTGTTCAATCGGCGCTACTTCATTGAGTCTATTCTCCTCGTCGTGCGCAATTAAAGCGCGATATGAGCGAGCGATTCACCGAACGATCGCTCGGCGGCGCAGTGTTATGAAATATTTTTCAACGAGAAAGACACTTTTACATCGACACCGCAAAAGGACGGAACAATTACAAAGTGTAGCGTAAAAATTTAATGGACCTGGTTTTTCCTATCGGGCGCTAAGCATCTCACTGACTAACCCGAGGAATTACTACGACCATCAATCAAACTTTTTCTAGATTACGATAAAACTGCGGTAGCGAATGAAAAAACTGTTAACGACTTAAATGATCTGGCGAATGACATTAAGACAAAACACTGATAAAGCCGACTCGGCTTTGTAGATCGTGTATGAGTCATCGTAAAAGTGGTTGATTGCGCGAAAGGCAGCACACACACACACACACACACACACACATACACACGATTGCCTGGAAATTGTGGCAGTGATGCATATAACGCGGGCATTTTTCCTCGCACCTGTGGTTTTATAGAGTACGCGCGCGCGTTATGTTACGTAAAGTTATTTTCTGCTATTATTCATAATTCTTTTTCGGGCGCCGATATATCGAGGCCTATGCTGCAGAGGAAGTAGGTAGAGAAACTCTCGATATGTAATTTCGAGTTACCGAGCAGAGTTGATGGAGAAATTCTTGATTTAATAAAAGCTACGCGTAAAAAGCCGCTCGCGGATCTGATTATATGCCGTTATCGCGTCGAATTAAATTTGCCAGCCGGCATTAAATGATTATCGGTGGAAATTTAAATTGTAGAAATAGCACGTAAGTTTCGTAATTTAATTACTCTTCGGATTAGCCATTGTTTATCGCCGGGGGAATATATACGGCGAAATATCTCGCGGTGTGGAGCTCCGAGAGAAAAATTCAGAAACACACGGCGTATTTTCCATTGTGCAATGCTTATATTGCGTGCGTATCTCTAATTCGATCAAACGAAATTTATACAAGCGTGTACACGCTTCAAAATTGTAAACGGTTATGTTGTGTGCGAAAAAGTACCGGCTCTATCGCTCTATCATCGGTTGTGTGTATCGACCGAACGTTGCGAAATTCCTACCCATCGTCGGGTAAAAAAGGTTGTTACAAGAATTTTTCGAATACATCGTGTCTTCCGAGAATATCAAATGATGCTACTGCGCTTAACACGCTGGCCGATCATTATGCAACTGGCGTCAGAAAAAATTTCGTAAACAGATGCTCCGCTGGGCAAAAATGTCAAGGCATATCCGTCTCCAAAAATCCACATCATCTGCCAACTATTTACGCTACGACAGCAGCAGTACGTTTCACAATTATCTCGAGAGCACATCGGCGGCCGTTCTAGGAAGGAGAAAACGCAATCGCTCTTGCACAGTCCAAAATTAAAACAACAACTCGAAAAAAAAGTACAATATCAAGCTCGCGCGAGCAAAAGTAAATCCAAAAGCAAAGGCTCGCGTCGCCGATCTAATCCCGCCGTAGACGCGGGCGGGAGAGAGAGTACAGTACACCCACAGCCAAGATTAGATGCCTGGGCACACAGAGACTTTATTGCAACGTCGTCGCGCGCCGCAAAGGAGCAGAGAGTGCCGGCAATATAGCTCGTCGTAGTCGTCGTCTTCCGCAATATGAAGAGGGACTAGACGACGACGACGGAGTTTTATCGGGCGTGAGCGAGCTTGACGGGACGGCAGAGGAGAGCCAGAACGATAAGAGAGCGCTGTGGTGATGCTGCGAGACACAAAGTCAAGAATGAGAAGGAGAGAGTCGAGAAGATACGAGTGTGCGCGCGGAGAGACGGCGGTTAGGCCGAGAGCGAGGGGACATTTGTGTGATTCAGAGAATTATGAGCAGTCTTGCTCTCTTCCTCCTCGACTGCTCGGTCTCGCAGAGATGGGAATTTTTGTGTGTGTCTGCTTCATTCGAAAATAATGCAACGCTCTCTTGAAATTCGTTTTGAGACGAATCTTTGTGTATGTTTGTAATCAATCACCAGCGATTCCATTTTGTACCTTCCATCTGCTACTAGTAATCAAAGCATATACACTCCCGCGCGCGCACAAAAGGCCAGTCCCATCAACGACACTCGGCTCACGTTATTTTTCGCGCGCGTCCGTGTGTGTCACGGTACACATATAGAGACTCTCCGTACAAAACGAACGCGCGAATCTCCCCGCCTGCTGAATAATGCGGCGCATGTACGGCGCGCGCGTTTCCTTTCATTTCGCGCTCGTTCTCCCGCAGTAGCGCCGAAACTCGCTAGCCATATGCGCGTGCCGTTTTTGTCCCGGCGAAAATAAAAACTGATTAGGATTTCGCGCGTTCTCGCATTGTATAGTCCGTGTAGTATGGGAAAACGGGTATAGTAATCGGATATGAGCAGGGTCTATCGGAGAGGGGCTATTATTTCGATGCTCTCGTTACACGTCAATTAGGGACTCGCAGCGACGACGGCGAGGGATTATACGGCAAAAGGGTGGGACGCGACGACGGAGGAAGCTCTTAACGTTGGCCAAACAAACGCTTGTCGACGACTGTGATTTAGGGATCGCTGCGATTAATTGAGATGATCGGGTCGAATTCGCCGGTTGGACTGCGTTTTACGTTCCGCAACGGAATTAATTATTACGAGTAGTATATACGATACATTAGCGAGGCTATTATAAAACGCGAGAATTTAAACGATTGCATTACTCGACGATTCAGCGCGTTTTATTGCAAATAATTACGGCACAATGCGTTACCTCTCGCTCGAGGGAGCGACGCGCACACGCATTATCAAGACCCGTAAATATTTACAAGGCATATAATAGAAACGTCTTATCAGCATCGACAAACGTCGCGCGCGAGCGTCCCTGCAGTTTATAATAATAATCATAACGACGGTCGTCTCGCTGAATGGCTGTTTCCAGCTATCGTAAATATCGTCACACCTTGGGAGAAAAGAATCGACGAGCAGCGCATTATACGAGAAGGTGTACACGTGCGCGAGGATTTTTCGCATACGCGAGTCTCTGCATAAATTTCAAAACGTACACCATTGAAACGTCAATATTTCAACACACAAGACAATTACGCTGACGTTAAAATCATCGTAAATATGGGAATGATCCTTTTGGAAGAGCATCGAACCTTTTTTTCTCCTGCGACGCATCGTCGCAATCAATGAGAGTTTTGAAATTATTGAATACTTATTGTCAAGAGAGACGCGTATTATATACAGAAACTGCGCGTCATTGTGCATTCTCTGCTTCGTCGTGTTACTTCAGGAGTGTTTACAGTTACAAGATGGAATTTTTCAACAATAGAGCCATATCCATTCGGACTTGGTCCAAGAAAACTCTGTGCTTACGAAAGCTCGCCAAAATCGACTGCGAGTCTCGGCCCAGAAATAGCATCCCGATTCCTAACAAAAATACCATAAATCCAGCAGCGCCGAGCACTACCGACGACTTCAAACAAACTGCTGCTGCAGCAGCAGCTTATATGACGCAGCTCATGCAAATACTACTTACGGCCTGCATCATCATCGTCGTCATGCACACTCCCAACGAGCCGATCATCGAACGAGGTTCTCAATATCCATCAGCACGTGAGCAGAGAGCGAGATTCCATCAGCAGCAGCGGCGGCGGCGACGTATTTGCAGCCCCGAGAGATCGATCGTTTCGAAAGAGAGGCGTACGTGTGTGCAGTGTGTGTGTTGGCTATACTCGCAATCTTTCATCGCAACGCGAGCTGCTATTGCCCGTAATTATTGGAAAACTCGCGGCAACATGTGCAGAGCTGGCACAGTGCATGGGTTACCGCGGACGCAAAATTTCTTGCGCACGAGCGGGGGTATGTCGTAACTCGAGCGCCGCTTCGTGGAAATCATTTCGGCCAATTATCCGCGTCGATTTATATACATGTTAGCGGGTTAATAATACGCCGAGTCGTGTGACAAATTGCGCGTCCCCCTTGATCTAGCGGGAGGTCGAGTGTCGCGCGTTTTTTGCGAAAAGTGGAAGCGCTTTCTACTCGGGCGCTAAATCATTTTCGTTTCGGTGTTTGTTTAATATACTTTCAACGAGAGCTGATTTACGGTCCATATTATGCGCGCACGGCGTGAATTCCTGGCTCCGTGATTTTATGGTGATTCGCGCGAATATAATTCCCGACAATGAATCATCTGCCACTGGGAAGACAACGCGTGTGCTTCGGATTTTTTACTCGCCGCGAGGCTGAAGCCATTACCGCCTCTGTGCGCGGTTACATAAAATAACCGCCGCGAGAGACAATACAGCGACTGAGGTTGAAACGAAGCATCGGATAGAGCTAATTCGGTACATTTTCCAATGTGTGTCAGCGATTCGTTCACCTCTCGTGGCTGTATTTACAAATCCGTCCGAGTCCAGAAGCGTATCGGCGAGTGCAAAGCTCTCCTATCTCCGAAAAAAAAATCGAGCCTCGAATCATCACGCACCGCGCTCACGAAAGGAGCACATGCACGTGCGCACGAATTGACACGTCCATTAGCCATCGGACGACGAGGACGCATCCGCCGCCGCCGCCGCGAAGACAACGACGAGCCGCGGCTCTGCTTGCGAGAGCGATGAATCTCGGTCAGAGGCGCGCTCGCTGCTTCTGCCGCCTCGTCTATACCTTTCACTGAGCTGCGGCGGCGTGTATGTATACGGCCTTTACACATCGCGGATGTTTATACGTACACGTGTACGCCGCGATGCACGGGATGATTTGACGACCGTATACGAGTTGGTCTGGCTGTGTATATTGCGTGCCAATTAATCTCGCGGTTTTGAAAATGAAAGCTCCGTTTGCTGGTGGCGTATTTTTAGAATTCATTTTTTACACTTATGGAGATGTAGGAGATATATAGGAGGGTCAACAAACCCGAGGAGCCATTGTGTAACCGCTACCGTTTCGACGAGACGGTATTAAAAATGCTCTCTCTTTGACGTTGAAATACGGGTCTTATTGACACTCGCTGTGTTCAATGTGTGTCACGAGGAAACGCGGCGAGCTGGAATATTCAATTTGGCTATATACTCACAGCTGTTAGATACGCGGCCACCGTTCTAATATGAATGATTTTTACTTTACCAAAAAGTATAGCTTCGCAAGAAACGCTCGTCGCCAAAACTCACCTGAAACAAACAAGAAAGCAGAGAAATAAGTAAAATATAAAACATCGAGCATCAATCAATCTGCTAGCGTAAAACGGTGTAAAATCGTTCGCTCCACACAGTGGCGCCGGGACTTCGCGAGTATGCAAATATCGCGCGCAAGAGCCGGCAGTTCGGCCTTGGAAGAGCAGCCGCTCGTGAGTGTGTACTGAATCGCGAATGCGCGAGCAGCCAATCGATTTGTTCGGCGCCTGTAGGACCGATAAGAGCCGCTGAATTATCGGTTGCCGATATTTTTTTATTCCCCGCGTATGAAAATCACGGCTTACGCGTTTATAGGTTCCAATGAAAAAAAGTGAGAAAGAGAGAGGACGACGACCTGCAAGCGATACACTCTCGGGAGAGAGAAGAATAGAAGCCGAGCACGAATGCGGGCACGAGTGCGCGCTCTATCGAAATCTCGTGATCTCGATCTCGATCTCTCGACAACAACAACGGTGACAATTGCGTCTCCGACACCAGCGGCACGGCACGAAGAGATAGATCGAGAGCCATAGCCGTATAACAATCTTCTCGCGGCGGCGGAGGCCAATAATCACCGCGCAGCCATATCCGATTTCACCTATTAAGCGGAGAAGCTATTAATTACTTTCGTTCGCCTCCTTTTTCTCTCTCTCTCTCTCTCTCTCTCTCTTGGTCTCTTCTCAATACAGCAGCGGCGCAGGAAGGAAAAAAGGCATAAATCAGCGAAAGTCGATGGGGCGTGGGAAAAAAATTGCCGATATCGCTGCATGCGCGCTCGTTATTTCGAAAAATGTCGAGAGGGAATCGGGGTCAGTGAATTTTGCTCTCTCGCGAGAGAGCTATGTGTGTGTGCGCGCGCGCGCGAGTATGTGTATAAGCAGGAGAGTCAAGTCGATCGGAAGCGACGTAAGTAGCTCGGGGCTGTAACTGCGGAGACCTATTCATGCTTTCATGCATCGCGGGATATCTCTCTTTTGCGTTTTCGAGAGAGTTAAATCTTTCTCCTCTTTCCAGCGACTCGAATCGCTGTATATATGCTCCCCGCGCGCGTTGTCGCGTTTTCTGCCATGTACAGAGAGAGTTTTTGTCTTTGGCTGTGCTCACTGACCTCGATTTTGCCGCCTAGTTTGATATGCCGCATTAGAAATAGAACTGGGAAACGTTCGCGTTGTTATGCTCGAACCTCGTTTTTTTTTGTAGATTAGTATAAACGCGATACTAATCGCACAAAGCTGATGTGTGTTTCACAACCGTCGCCGCCACTGCTGCTGCTGATGGTCATTAATGTGTGTAAATTATCGTCGAGTCGAAAAAAAACTAACCCACATCGTGTATATACCCTCATCCTCGGACGTTATTCCCGACACCATGAAAGTTTCACTTAAACTGCGATTAGAACGAGCGATTCGATAATTAAAACTCTTCTGTTTAATATACTTCATAAATACGAGCAGAAAAAAGTCTCTCCATTACACATTTTCCCGACAGCGCGTCTATAGCTGCTCTGTTCTCCCGGCGTCTCCCATTTCGTTCCCTTTTTTCTCACGTGACAGCGGCAGCTCGCGACAATGGCCTAATAGGTTCACCGCGCGCACGCGCCCCGCGGGGCCCAGCTTTTGACGTCGCGGACCTCACGTGTGCGGAAAAAGGGCTGTATACACCTATGGATATACTCTCGAGTGCGCACCGCATGAGAAGAGCTTTTGTGCGCACGACGAGCCTCGCGAAATATATATGTGTACTTGGATGGCGGAGGGTAGCCGATGCTGTGGCTTCTATTATGCGGACACGCAGAAAAGCGGCTAGGTAAATAGCCTCACAGCTTTGTTTATTCTAAGGTGAATAAAAAGCGCGGTCTCTTTACGTAGATTTTCGGCGTGCATTTCGAATATAATTTCGAGCGACAAACTCGAAAGAGCCTCTCAGGTACAGACTCGCTCTTACAAAGCAGCAGCTCCTCGACTCCGCGTCTCCGGTAGTTCTCTCTCTCTCTCTCTCTCTCTCTCTCTCTCTCGGCAACAAGAGCGTCTCTCTCGCGTCGGGGTGAAAAGAAGGAAGAAGTGTCGGGATTGCGTTTACAACGGCGGAAAGGAGGAAACGCGAGAAGCTACGTGGGAAGCTGCGCGCGGGAGAAAAGAGAGCCGGGCACCGGAGCGAGAAAAGCTGCATGAATGTACGTGTACACCGACGAGTTTGTGGTTTGTGCAGCTGCAGCTGCAGTATGTGGCGGCGGTCGTTATTTTTCAAGGGTTAAAAAATCGTCGCGCTGTTATATATTTTTCCCCCGAAAGCTATAAAAATTCGTCACACCTATCGCGCAAAAACGAGGGGAAAATCGGCGTATACACGCGAGGAGAAAAATATTAGTGCCAGGGAAAGTTCCGTAATGCAGGAGAATTAAGGTAGACGCGCGCGCGTGCCGAGCGGCGCAGACACGAGACGCATAAAGCATTTTCATTTATACGGGGACTTTCTCGAGGTCACGAGGGTTAAGTCCTTCCTAGATATTTTAGCGGAATGAGTCTATGGCGTGTATATGTATACACTTATACAGCGCAACGAGGACGACGGCGTTGTTTACGACGCGAAATTATGAGGCTCGGAATGGAAATCTTCTAATTAAATGAATGTAATTGAATCCCGGCGGTGTCGAGAAGGAGAAACGGCTCTTTGCTAGATTAATAATTTCAGCTCGCCAATAATAATGCAGTTGCGTAATATTTTCGTGAAAAGTCGATACTGTATACGCGACAATGGGACGTTCCCTCTTTCGCCACTCTTTTATGACGCATTGTTTCCCGCGTGTAATAATGTTCTCGGAGGGATGTATCGACCGATTGGATGTGAGTCAGTTAACAAAAATTTAGCTAATCACACCGTGACACTTCGCACAGAGGATAGTTCATCACTCTCGATGATTCACAGTAACTACTGATCACTTCATTATACAGATCTCTTGTAAATACACGCAGCGTTGCATAAATTAATTTACACAATCCGCGATCGATAAGCATCCGCGGCGAACTTTTCTTCCTCGGAGCAAAGCGAGCTGGCAGCCTCGATTTTCCGCTTTCGTCTATTGACATTCGGCCTCGTGTAGAAGCGCCTTCGCGAATAAACGAATCCGGCGCCTCGCCACTCGGAACAGAATTGAATGCGCAACTTTACGTCGTCGGCTCAATTTACGAAATGTACTTTTATGCTCCATAAATATCAGTCGCGATCCGATAGTTACACACACACACACACACACACAGACATTTCTACTTCCTCTCCTCCTCGACTCTCTTACCGCCGACGTCTTTAATCTATCTCGGCTGATGCGCTTGCACTTTACGACGTGGCGCGAGTGACTCATCGATTCCGTCGAGTTTCGGCGGGAGCATTTTTAATTGCGCGCATGACGTTTTCGGTTAACCGCCGCAGCCGTTGTTGGCGGTGTGTGTATTCGAGAACAAAGTTTTTTTTACCCGACGCCTGCGAGAAAAAAATATATTTAGAAAACACACTGTATTCGCACTCCATTAAAAACGTCCGCCACTTGTAAAGTCAGCGTCAGGCAGGTATACCTACGAAAATACGCTTTTTTCTCTCTCGCTCTCCGACGTGCGAGTATTGTGCGCGCAACAGCCTCGAGATCCAACGCGCGACGCATAGACGCGAGCATAATATCTACGGCCATAAATACACACACACGTCGCGCGTATGGAGAGAAGGAGCTCGCGCGCGCAAATTGCGGTACGTCGCACCGCAAGAAAAAAATAGCTGCACGCGGAGAATGAGAATCGCAGAAAAGATAGACAGTCGGATGGAAAAAAAGGGTCGCCGTGCGCAATAATTATATTTGTACACAGCGAGAGGCGCACACGCGGAAGGTATATAGAAGAGGAGCATCGGCGAGGACGAGCGAAATCGAGAAGCGCCGCGAGATTTATGTCGCTGCGCACGAAAGTCAGCTCCATCAGGTACCGGGGACCTGTTATGCTCGTCCCGTCCCTCTTACGTGTACGTATACGCGAGGGTTAGGATCAGTCGTGTATACAAGAGAGCAGCAACAGCCGTGGGATTCGCGCGAAACGTCGATGATTTCTTTCCCGACTAACGGTCCTCCGGTTATTATTATTACATAATGTATACACACGTACCAACAATGCAAACGGCCAACAATTAGTATGACAGAGCTGTACACGCTCCGTGAGCGAACGGAATCTCGCCACTACAAATGGACAATTAAATCGACTTCCCGAACGCGTGGGGCCCAGAGACAGAGAGAGACACGATTGCGTATGCCGGAAAGGCAGGCATCTCTAAAAACGAGCTTCCGCTCGTCGTCAATCCTTTTTTTTCCGACGACGAGCGGCGCCGCGTCGCTTATATGAATTACGAGGCATAATGGGAAATCTATATAAGCGGCCTTATCAGTAGAGTGTATATGGCGAGCTGTAGAAAGATGTGAGAATTTTTCGTAACGAGCTGTCATACACTCATCGCGATGCTGCTCCCGGAGGTGTGCGTTTATTTTTGTACCTTCAGCGAAAGAAAAAAAAATGAAGCGAAGTGCGGACTCCGAAACAATCGGAGAAAAGATAACAGAAAAAATGCGGTGTAAATACACACTAGCCGAGAGTATAGCGTTTAGTTTCACAAACGATTACGCAGCTCTCGTTCGTCGTGTTTCATCAATTTCGTCGAACGCAACAAATCCTCCAAATGACCGATCACCAGTCTATGTAGTGTCTATCAGGTGCATTGCATTGACTTTACATCACTCACAATCGCACGAATAAAAACACGCCAAGCATTGCACAATTCTCATTAAAAATTCATCTCGCTCAATTACAAAACCAACAGCTCGAGAGACTAGAAAAAATAAAATCGAGTCTCCTCGACTCTCGGGGGGGGGGGGGGGGGGGCAGCCGGTGAAAAAAGGCAGAAAATCATCATCGACAAATCAGCGACGGCACAACAAACACACACACGTCCATCAAAATTTCTCTCCGATGGGCGCGCGCACGGGCATACAATCGATCACTCGAGCCGCGTGTCATAATCGCGCGCGCGCGGCTAGAGCGACCACACGTTTCGAGATAGATAAGTCACGCGGAATCTGCTGTGCAGCGAGACAGAACTTTCGTCGAAACCGCGGAATGGGTGCTGAAAAACGGGTCAGGGCTTTTCACGGGCAATAGTATACATATTATGCTGCGCAGAGAGGCGGTCGATACGTTTCACGTATCAGAGACGTCTCGTGAAGAGACAAATCGATGGGTTTTGTTGTGGTCGTGATGATGTGCGGTCGAGAGATATGGGTGTCGAGCAAAAAATTGACTCCGTCTGCTTTTCGATGACTGATCGTCGATAAATTAAGCTCGTCCAACCGATGAATATCAACTTGCGACGACGACGCATATGTAATTCGACAAATCGGCGAATTTTTATCCGCAGCAAACCTCAGCGCGATTTTACACACACCGGGCGGAACTTTTCTGGCTCTCTGCAGCTACGCTGTCTCATAACCGCGTAAACGGTGTCCCGTTACAACAGAGAGTCCGCCCGCCGCCGCGCCGCCACTAGCCCAGATACCGGATTACGGAGCTCGAATTGTCAATGGCACGTACGTGACTGGAACCCTTTCCCTCTTCGCCCGTCTCTCTCTCTCGCTCGCTTGAAAATGACATAGACGGCTTGTAAATACCTATATATACCGACAGACACGCAGCGAGACCGAGTCCCGGGTGCAGGAGCGAACGCGACCATTTACGGTCGAAATTTCGGAGGGATATTCGAGCCGCCACTGCCGCTTCGATACGAGGTTTCTGGTTTACGTTTCGATGATTATTCAAATTGTAGCGGGAGTGACGCTGGCGTTCGGTATAACGAATTTCGTAACGTCGATGATTTCGAACAGTCATTTTGTGATTTACTGAGCAAGTATCAAAAGTGACCTCGAACCTCGCTTCGAACTCACTCACTCTTATCGCGCGAAGAGTTTTTGCAGATTTTGCCTTATCTCACAGATGAACAAGAATATAAACGTCTGATAAGGAGTGAGTGTTTTGAGTTTTCCTCAGGCGCATCGTGTACAAGGAGCCTCTCGTTAATTAGCATACGTACGAGTGTTCACCCGAGCGCGTATCAATCAGATAATTCGATTTTTACCGACTCGTCCCGACGCTGTTTATGTTTTGCCACGCACGGCGACGACAATGGAGGCAGCGAAATATGAAAAATACCACACACTCCTATCCAGGACAAAAATGAAAAATCCCCCGAAACAAAAGTGCAGGAATAACAGCCGGAAATTACGGAACAATCATCCTGCGCTCATGTATACTATAATATACACAGTCTCTCGCTCTCGACCCTTTCGGGGATTTGCCAAAACGGATTTGCCGATGCTTTATTGCACCTTTTCACGGTATTCGCCATGCTGAACGAGGCGGTTCTCGCTCTCGAGCGAGAGGACCAGCTGCGGTGGTAGTGACGAAGACCACGAGGTCTACCCCCCTCTCTACCGACGCTTATTTCCTGAGTCGCCTCTTGTCTCTACTCGGGGGGGTTTAAATGGCAGCCACGCTATAAGAGTACACGGCGAGAGCCAAAACAAATGTAAATTTCCCGCCAGCAGGATTATAACCAGATGCTTCGCTCGAAACAATTTTCTTTCTCTCCGCGCGAAACAGTCTCGATAAAATTGCATTACGATGCAATTCGTTCGGCTGTAACTCGCGTGCGTTACAGCTGCGCTATACTTATGTAAAAATAATGTTCGAAATTACGTGCAAATTCAACACCTATTCGCATTTTAATATGCGCTTTCTCCAAATTATGCAATGATTTACTCGGCTCGCGTTTTTCGCGAAGACAAAGAAAAAAAGAAGAAAGCCCCCTCGAAGATTATACAAGGAATCCATCGAAATAAGTGCGAGCGCGCCTCTTTGTAATTGGATTTGTCGCGCGCGAGGAGAGTATACTTTTTCACGCACAAAGCGCACTGGCTCCACTTCCACACGAGGTAAATTCTGATTTATCGAGGACTTTTTCGGCCGCTAAAACCGCCACCGCTGCCGCCTCTTCTCGGATAAACATGTATTTTTAGAATATTTCCTCTCGCGCGAGCGGTCGTTCGTCTTGATTTCGTCTCCTTCCTTTTTTCTCATTTCACGGACAAGCTGCTGCGCACGGTAATTTTAATGTCTTTATGCGCCTGCGATCGGCCCATCATTTTTCTCTCGAGGGCGTCTCCACCGTCACTGCTGCTGCTGCTGCAGATGCTTTTCTTTCGTAAAAATATATCGCTCAGTTCGAAAAAACCCGCGAAAATACGTAAACACTTGTACTCGTATTTAACCAGCGGGAGAGCCCCGAGGCTGCCGTGATAAATTGACTGTTGACTTTGGGATATACTCCGCTCGGATGCGTTTTTTTAGAACTTCTCGTGTTTTCCTCTCGTTTTGCGCTGTAAATTTAAGAATAATATTTTCGGTGCATCTATTCCGGAGGCGATAATTTTTGCCGCTCTTCCATTTGCGCCTGTTTTTCTTTGCCTCATTGTGCCGTATACGAGCTCGGCGTCGAGTCTCTTAAAAATATTTTTCTGATGCGTGCGAAAAGAAACGCAAATTCACGCGGACGTATTATTTGCTCTTGGAAATCTGTAAAGTCAAGCGGGTCGTTTCGCCGTTTAAAACGCTATACAAGACGTCATGTATTTTTCAGCCGAAGGTTGGAAGGGTCTCTCGATCATAGAAATGAATATGAAGTTCTCACGTGTGTCAGTGAGCGAAGAGAGCCTCACATCCGTGCGAATTCCAGCGCTTAGATGCTTATTGTTGTGAAAAAAAACCATAGCCGCGAACAATGGGAAGCGACTCTTTCGACGACCTTCTGTATACATCAGACAACGAGATTTGCTCGAAAAAAAACGATTTATTATCTTTCTATTCAGAATAGCGAGTTCACGTAGACGACGTGTATGCATGTGTGTAATTATATACAGCCGACTTTGGCCGAAGATTCTCTCGGCCTGGTGTTGTATTCAATCTTGCTTCTTGATAAAGTCGCTTCTTTCGAGGCGATATTCAATTGCATCATAGCTGATTTATTATCAATAGGCTCTTGAGCGCGCAAGTATCATAGAAATAATAGTGTCTCTTGGACTGGCTTGAATGATAAAATTATTAATAGTATGTTATCAATGAGGTGCATTTGCCTCTGAGAATATCGTATCGGCTGCGCATCAATAGAACGATTCTCTACAAGTTCGTTTCGCAATTTCTATAAGGTAAATCATTATGGTGCATTCACGGAGTCGGGTAAAAAGCAAAGTTAAAAATAATTAATCACAGTTCGATAAGCGCGCGATACGTTCTGCACAATTCATCATCTGCATATTCAAACTACAAAACGTATCTCCTTTATTGCAAACTGCTAAAATTATACGATAAAAAGTCAAAGTTGACGCTTAAATCAAGCCGAATGGAAATTATCGAGAGTTAATAAAATTGATCGCTCGCACGAGAATAATGACGACTTCCTCGCGTAAATACTCATTGGAAAGTAGCGAGCATCAAACTAACGATCGAATGAAGATGCTCGCTGCTGGGAAGTTCAAAAAGCGCATTAAAAACAATGATGAGCAGCGCAGCGGACTCGGAAAAAGTGAAAGAACTTTTCGAAAGTGAAAGAGGCGACGACTACTTACTAATCACGCGCACAGCCGAATAATCGTCTTGAAAATGAAAATTTCGGCGTACGAAACGAAGTCGAGGGTTTTTCTCGTCGAGCTGTAGGTAACGAGTGTAGAAAGTTGGTTTATTACCGAGAAACGAGGGAAGCCGCGCGGCTTCGGCGAACTCTCGGCAGCGCTTGTTGTCCCTTTCTGACGTTTTCTCGGAAAACGCGTATCGCCGAGTTTGACATTTCACGCGTTTTCTGCGTTTTCTCTCTCTGCGCTCGCTCATACTTACCCTTTGTTTATCTTTGCGATTCGCTGCGCGAAACTGCGATGGGCAGTACGAAGAAGACGAGTACTCGAAAGTGTACACATACATCGGGCGATAAACATTAAATATTGTACGAGTGACGCTTCGCTGATTAAATATCGCGAGTACACGCTGTAATACTTACCGCTCGAAAATTGTCGGCGATTTAATAGGCCTGAAAATCACTCGGCTGCTATTAAAATATCGAAAGATAAAAAATAACTACTGTTTTCGCTTCTCGTAATCGCCGATGATTTTTCCCCGTGTTTACCCAGCACATCCGACACAATTCTTAGCAGCCGACGATGCGTGCGCCGATACGCGCGCCTATGTCTTGTGTGTGTACAAATTGAACCGGTGCGAGCGATCGGCCGCGATGATGAATGATACCGTGATTCACTTGGCTCGTTTGTCGCTCATCGCTAAAACACATTTCTCCCTTATCCATAACTCGCGCCTCGAGAGAGAGAGAACCGGAGTTTTCGTACGCGCTAAATCACTTGGCTGGCAATCTCGTCGAAGGCTATATCGCCGATTGGATGTACGTACACGCGTTTTTTATGTACACACATCAAGAAAAGAAGCGTGTATTTACGAGGAAAGGCGTAGAATTTTTTTCACCGGATTACGCAGAAACATAATTTTATGCATAAAAAGAGCCTCGGTTATCGCGAGGTATTAAGAAAATGTCGCCGATTAGATAGTCGACACACAAGAAGAAGATTGACGTAAAGCTATTAGTATTACGTGGGACATTGTTTCGAAAATCTCGGATGCATGAGTCATCCGATAAATTGTCGCGAAACGTACACGTCGAAATTTCCCATCATCAGGTGTGAATACAAAAAACACGAGCCCGCGGAGTCAAAGAGCGCCCGACAGCTTGTAAACACGCGGGCAATCCCGCGAGATAAGCGTCAAAACAAGCGTATTTTTCAACAGGTGAGGGAATACCTCACCGCTGTTTTGATTTCCCGACCTTTGCGCTTCGAATGTCCTCAGAGTCGGAAGCGCAGCCGACATCCGGCCAATTAGTCTCGGCGTCGAGAATTTGTCAACACACAGCACTAACCTCTTATTTTCGTCTCCTGCGGATCGATCGGCGGTATCCTGGAGTGCAGTCCGGCATTGGGCTGTTGCTGGCCGGGTTTCTTCAAGAGGACACCCACGACTTGCGGCGCCATCATCATTTCCTCGCTTCTGTCCTACTGCACTGCTGCTGCCGGCTGGCTTACTACTCTCGGTGTTCACTCACTTTTCTCCCTCCTGCCTCGGGATCGATCTTCTCTGGGCTCGGAGATTTTCGCTGATGCTCCTCAACCCGCTACTACGTCACTGATACTCGGCACTACTTCACTCGCGGGCCGCATCGTTTTTTGTTTCTCTCTCTCTCTTAACTTGATCACCTTTTTCACTTGTTCTCTGTACGTAAACAGTCGAGTGCACGCGATGCGAAGGAACAGACAAATGCACGAACCGGCGCGCGTCTCTTGCAGTAATGTACGAAGGCTCAAGAAACAAGTAGGTTTATAACCTCACATCTCGCCACGGCGTATAATCAGAGAGCCGGTTGCTTGTCTCTCGCGGGCACACATGTATAGACAAAGAGAGAGGACACTGATGTGAATATAACAGAGGGAGAGAGAGAAAAAGAGAGAAGAGATGAAAACAAACACAGTCTCTGCGTCCGAGCAGGCGCGCGTTCGCCGAGCAACTGAGTAGCGGCGGTGCACGAGCGCTTTCGACCGCCCCTCTCTCGGCGGCGCCGTTGCCGCTTCCCCTCCTTCACTTCACGCACGTAGCTGTATTGCCGCTGCGATGCGCCGTTCAGTTCGAGGTTCGCGCAACCCCCCCGGCCCCCGGGTTTGTCGTTTGTATATTTACTTTATTGGCGATGGAGTGGTTAACTTTTAGCGGGCTTTTTCCTCGGAGTAGAGTTATGAGTTTGATCGTTGGATGGAACTGTGCTGAGGAGGAGAGCTGCCATGATGCATTCTAACCTTCATCGACACAGAGAGGATCGCGGTGAGTGTTTACGTTTTTCACGGCTTTTCTCGTTACTTTGCCGATGTGATTAGGATAAGTTTACGGTTAATCGGTTACAAGGTTTACACAGGTCCGGATTCTAACCTCGATTCCGAGGTTTTGGATTACCGACCGGTTTAGTGCTCGTCGACAAACAAGCTTGGCTAGGATAAGCAAAAGGGAGAATTTCGTGAATGGAGGTTAGTTTTGACCGAATTAGGAACCATCCGAGAGCTGTAAATAATTGAGCTGCAGCTACAAAGGATCCGGCATCATTAACAACATCCTTTGTGATAGCGACATTATTTTCGAGACTGCATACAATAGGGAGGCATAAATGCAAATGAACAGTATGTTGAACGCAACACATCGCAGCTACTCATAACTAATTCACTCAATCCCATCGGCTCGTCAAACCCCCACGATTTCCAAAGCTATTCAGTCGCGATCCCTTCCAAACCCTTTCCCCGATATGTATATAGTCGTTATGCTGTGCACGCGCGCGCGCGCAGCCTCTCTTCGGTGGAACCGAATCTAAATGTCCCTCGCTCTTTTTGTGTTTTCGTTTCGCTTATCTCGCTCTTTGTCACACGCGAGAGCGCACTCGACCGCACGACCGCATATGTCGGTTTTGCAATCTGCGTACCCCCTCAAAAATAGCAGAAATAACCCTTCGCTCTATAGTGTCGTGTGTATATAGTCTGCGCACTCGGCTTTTCTCGGTATACCTCGCTATATGCGTCTCTGCTTGGAATTGGACCGCGAGAGTCATTTTTACATCTCGGTCTCGCAGACTCTTGATGTGTGTCATGTGTTGCGGGGCACACTCGCCTGCTGGAAGGAAATTAATTAACGTTCGAGTTTCAGCATTGACTGTGTGTATTTTCGATCGCGGCCAAACATACGTTTTCGCGCTGTACATGCACATCTGGCAAATACACATAGTCAGCACACGAAATCCCGTGAAAGGTACATATTAAATAGCCATATAGTATCGCTTTACTGCTTCTAAAGCAACGCAAGTATGGGTACATTGGGTACACACTACACATATAACAGAGAGAAAAGTGAAGTATACGGTCGTGCGGTAAGCAAAAGTATGCCGTGGCATAGGGCGGCGCTGCTGCAGACTTTCTTCCGCTTTTTTGTTGTTCAGCGGGACATCGGCGCATTTTCCTTTTTACTTCGACGCGACGAGTATACGCGTGGCGAGGAAACGAAGTATGAAAGAGCCATTTTACGAGTGAGGATAAACGACCGCAACTGTCGCCAAGGTGCGCAAATATTCGGCCCGTCGTTCAAGGGTGGAGAGATTTTATTGGCAGGCTTTGTGTCGATTTTGCTCTTCGAACTTTATTTCGAATCCAACGTCGAATGTGAATTGAAATCGAACGAAATTAATGTTTAAACTAATTTTCCGAATGTAGCTTCTTTGACGAAATTCAATTTCAAAGTAGACAGTTTTTCATTATCGAAAATGACACTGCCAGTCAAGTGTCGTATGCACTCAGCGAAACTTGTGAAAAGTTGGAAACAACGAAGTTGATATTTATGGTACCCGATAGTCTAACTTGAAAAAAGGTCGATAATTAGTCGAGAAGCGATCGATGTTAGCTTACCTTTCTATTCTCGGAAGACGTGACCTCTTTATGGAGGCGAGCGGAAGCGGTGTAAAAAAATATTGTGTAAGCAATTATTTTTCATCAAATTCCAACTTTATACACGGTACTCGCAAAAAAATGTATTGTAGACAAAGGGACTTCGATAACTTTTCGCACATGCATTCTCTATGTATAGGCGCGTAATACTTTAATCATCTGTCATACAACAAATAGAAGGAGTCACTGCGCATTTAGATCAGCAGTGCCGATAAATACTCAAGATATTGAAAAAACATGGAGAGCGCAAGCTAAATACAGATAAAACGTTCTATACCTTTTAATCATCCCAACAGCGCTTATTCAACGCCTGTATCAGTCCGAGATCGAATAGCAAAGAAGAAAAAAAAAAAAGACACGGCGCGAGCCAACCTGGAAGGAATGATAACAATAAGTTAAAACGTCATTCCATCCCCACCTGGGCGTCTCAAAATTTCATCAATCCAACACCCTGCGCGCGAATTCCGCTCTCATGCCACTCTGCGTATCAGATTATGATCCGCTCGAAAACCCGAGTCCGGCTCTGAAATTTCCTTCTCTCCGCTCGACCACCCAACAATGCAACTCTCCTATTCATCTATCGAAAGAACGCAGCATTCGACGCGAGCGATCGATTATAATCGTCTTGCATTGTAAGTCCGACACGTGTGTGTGTGTGTGTGAGTGCGATAAGTAAACGCCGCGTGTCTTCGCGCATGTGCAGCTCTGTTATACGAGTATATGCTGGTTATACATATAGGCGCTGAGGAGAAATGGCCGAGCGAGCAATTTTGCGTCCCGCTTCCGGTGGGAGAAAAATAGCCGGCTGATATAATGTAATAGTGCTGATAAAGGAGTTGGCCGCATGTGGGTTTAGCTGGAAAATGATTTACCGAGCAAATATTGCCGAATCCGCCGATCGAGTGCGGCCTGTTGTGATAATACGGCTCGTTAATCGGGTTACGTTGATTGAGAATTTTCGCAATTAATACGGCTGCATACTAGCTTAAAACGCGCGCCATTGTGTGAAAAAATGTCAAATTTTCAATCTCGGAGAAATGTGACAGCCCTGAAAGTCAGTCAGCGCGGCGCATGTAAAAAAACCTCCCCTTCCCGCGGTTTCTCAGTCCACAAAGGGGGAACTCCCTGACACATATAACTTACGGCGAAAAAAAGGGAATACTGTACAAATACGTAGTACTTTTTCGCAGCTCGGAAATAGGCCAGCAGCAGCAGCGGGTCGATGCACCGGAGCGAATCCTTTTTTTTGGCTCTCGCCCTCTCAATCCTTTGTGGTGCATTAATACGGGATTTCCCCACATGATACGACGTGCAGCCTTTTTTAGAGAAAATTTCGCTCATTGTTCCCTCGGATTTTTCCGGCGAAGGAACTTTCGAGACGGCTGTTTGATTTTCAGATCGTCGAGGTTCTATAATTACAGGAGGGACGACGCTCTTCTCATAATCTACGGCCCGTCACGCTGCGAGGCTAAGTTATGTCATTACGGAATTTATAAGCTGATTATTACCGGCGCAGCGGACCGGAACTAAACGAAAATTCGTTCTCAGACGCTCGACGATCAAAGTTTTCGAGCTCTATTTTCGAACGACTACTCGGTCGTTGTAAATTTTTAATCGACCACGTCGAAAATACAACGGTGTCAGCAGATTGATTTTCAATTAGCTTCGCTTCGTATATCTCAGCTTTTAATGCTCTATATATCTTTAATGCATTTATCCGAGCGAGCGCGCGCGCGCGAAATAAATATCCCGCGCTCGCACGGCTGCGACAGGAAATCCGCGAGCTGATAAATCTTTGAAAAATCATACCGGAAACCGCTTGCTCTGTGTACGGCGTTGCGTTATTGCCTTTTGCACCGGTGTGCAGTGTGTATATATATAAAAATCATTAATTATGCGTTATAGTGCATCTAAAAAGAAACGGCGATCCGCGCACTGAGAGCTATTTCACAGATTAACGCGAGAGAGCAAAACGCGCTAGATATGAATAAATCACTTTGCATGTAGGCTCAAAAATCACGCGCATACGCAGTCGCGCGTTCGCTAATTTATCATAAAAGTTAATCGTTTTCCGCGCTCGCTCGCGACCATCGTTATAAACCGCTGAGTCATTATATTCTCATATGCTTCTGATGTTTCTGAAAAAATTTCGCTGTAAATTATACGATTCTGCATGGCTCTTTTTGTCTTTCATTGAATTTTCATTGGATCGAAATTAATAAACGTCGAGTTGATTCTTTGATTCATGATCCGTTGGACTTTGATACGTTTCTCGATTCCGATATCCTCTCGGCGAGGTAATAATAGCGAAATCCAACCTGCTATGCTATAAGGCGATTGTAATACTATCGAATATCGATGAAATTAGCAATTTATAGAATAAAAAAATGCGATCACACGTCCGCTCACTTTTAGCACAAATGCAAACCAAAAACAAAATTTCGCCTATCCATAAGCTTTCTCCTCGAGAAAGTATACAAAGGAATGTCAAAATAAATTTCTAAAACATAAAATCCGTCTACATCAAGTAGTTCCAAAGTATCCATCGCTATACGTAATCGATCAAACGAATATCTCGTTTCCAAAAACAAACGCCAAAGCCCATAAAGCACACAACGCCGAAAAACGACAAAAATCCAGCTCTGCTCGCGAAACGGATGACCCAACGGGATTCCCGCCACGATTTCTCAAATCGTCGTCACCTCTCCCGGCGTCGGACCGATTTTTCTCTTTCTCCCTCGCGAAAATAAATGAATCCGCGCGCGAATTTTTTCCCCGGAGCTGGCACTCGCGCGTCTGTCTTTTTTTCGCGAAGCCGCCGAGGTGTTAGTCAGCGCGTGAGAGCGAGCAATTAAAGTGTCGGTGAACCCCGCTAAGGATTCGATGCGGAGTAGCAGTTTGTATACGGTTGACAGAGAGTTATAGAACGCTCGATATTACAGTCGCGAATCGCTTTTCGATCTCGGAAAATGCATTGAAATTTCACGCAGCCGTTGAACTCTCGAGACGAATTGAAAATTTTGTGTATCGCACGCGGCGATAAATCCAGCGTAAAACTGCAAGCGCAGCTCGCGAGCGAAACTGCAGAGCGTGTGTATAGCTGTAGACCGCGCGTCACGAGAATCGCGAGTAACGTTCGCGCGTACTTTTACTTTCACTGTTAAGGAAACGCACGTTGCCACTGCGGCAGCAGCGTATATAGGTATACTTATACATATAAGCCGCCAAGCTCGTACCGGTCACGGCAGGATAGCTTTGTGGATCAATTATAAAGCGGCGGCCGCCGCGCCGGTTATTAATAATTTTGAAATCGCCGCTCTTATCACACCTGCTCTCCTTCTTTCTCTTTCGCGCGGCGGCCGGCTCGAAGTGCGCGAGGAAAAGTAAAGTGTACGAGCGAGCATATATATGTGCACGATTCGAAGTGCGCCGTTAGTGGAGCATCTGTTTTGATACCGCTCGTGTGTATATACATATACTGCTGAGCAGTGCAGAAGGTGAAGGACCTTGATTGAAGTCGTCGCGAGCGAATAGCGCAACGGCGCAGACTGCTAGTCTCTCGCCGAGGATTGTTTTGCTCGTTTTGCACGTATACAACCGCGCCGCTCTTGAGGAGGTCTTTTTCTTCGACTTTTCTCGCGCCTGCTGCTCTGTTTTCGGCCGTCCGCTGCACTGAGGCTCTCTCTGTTGTAATATGACTGCGATTCGTCTCGTGGATAGGAGTCGTCTGTTGCCATTTTTTGCTTCTGCTATTCAGCGAAATATCCATAAATAACCTCTATAAAGTCCCATTTCGGTCGAACGGTTGGAAAATGAAGCCATCACTCCTCGACAACACGCCTCCCTCGGAAATGTGTATTACCCGAAATTTTCTCTCGAGCCAGCAGTATACTACAGTCGATCTCTCTTCCCAATTGCGGTACATAGTCCAAACCCGACTACGGAAGTTGCGTTGTATACCTGCCCGAGAGATGATGTCGCGTCGCGCAGGTATAAGAGAGGCCGAAATATCGGTCCCTGTCACGAACGCAATAAAGTTATATCCCACTGCTCTTGGGGTCCAGCGGCGCAGCACAGCCTTTTACGATATCACGTGCCGTTCGACGGCCACGGCTCACGAAGTGAAAATAAGCTTAAGTGGCATGGGCGTTCGAAATTTCGGGGATTAACGCTGGGAATTTCAGGCGCGTCGTCGCCTGTCGGTGAATCGTAAAACGGCCCGCTCGCTCGACGGAGAGAGCTCTGAGGAGCTGCATAAGGTCTGCAGTGCACGGCGCACGCGGCACAAGGTGAATGTACGAGTGATTTTTCCAAACGCCACAATCTGGTGTCAATCTGCTCGCGGTGAATGTATCAGAAATGTAATTGTCGGTTGCGCTGCTGCGCGCTTTCATTTTTTTTTTGCCCGATACGCTCGCCTTTCTTGCCGCCGGTGTATACATTATTAATAATTCATCAATTTTGCAAGTTTTATTGTTATTTCGGTACTTTCGAACGTGTGTTATGTACTGGTAAATCTGACAACTTCTCCGAGGACACAATGAAAATTGGACAAAGCCGCGTACACGCACGACTAATATTCCAGGGAAGCTCGTTAAAGTTTCTAAAAACGACGCCGGGCTCTCGTCGGAGTAGGTCTTTTTGCGCTTGTTGCCGTAAAAATTCCAGGCTTTTTTCAGGCTGCTACTGCAGACACATTTCCGAGCGCGAGTGAATCACTTCCAGAGCTTTCATAAAGTACCTTATGTATAATAGATGCGCTATCCCTTTGTTGTCTAGCGAGGCATTCATAACGCGAAATAATTCATAGGATTGAATAAATATTACTCAGCGGCTGATCATAATACTAATACGCGTTATTATACCGGACACACCACACACCAGAGTATTATTACAAGCGAGCGAATTAAACGTGTCGACATTCGTTATCATTTGCATACCTATCATGTTTATTCACAATTAAAAATATTTTCAACTCACTCGCGCTCGAGCGAGCCAGCCTCAACGGACAAACAATAAATTACCGAATGAAAATATTCGCGCAACCACGCACACGCCAACTCGCGAACCGCCTCATTTCGAGCCAATATTATAGTTATATGTAGATAGCGGGAAAAAAAAATCCCAACGAAGCCAGCATCCAGAGAAAGTCTGCAAATTTTTCCGCTGACAAGCCTCGATTTTTCCGTCCTGCATAGGCACGTCTAGGCGCGCATTGTCCGCGCTCGCATAATCGCGTAGGATGCGCGCACTTTTCCAGCCCATACCAGAGGATTACGCGACTCTATTCTGCTTTCACTGGATACACGGCATGCGGGATGAGACTGCTATGCGGCGCACTCTGCATATAGTGCTGAACATACCGTTGTCGCGGCGAGGCTGCGGATAATGAAAAAAAAAAGAAAAAAAAAAAGGAAGAAAGAAAAAGGAAACCGCCGCGCACTCGTAGATACGTGCAACGCTGGACTCGAGAGTAATGTAGTCGTCGGAGAATCGATTGATGCAACGCGCGTGGAATTGAACGTGCACGCGCGCGAAAATTTCTCCTTTTTGTCGGCGCGGCGGATCGCGTAACACGCGCGGGCTTTATGATCGTTTAGCTCTGTATTAGGAATTCATTATGTAACGGATCGGAGTGAGAAATGCACGGACCAATGGGAGCCGCATGTACACGGAGGCGATTGGAATCGGCTATTTCGCAGATCGTAATTACGATCGCGAGTCACTTTGGTTTTCGTGATATTTATGCGCTTTGAGTAAGTTATTACACGCGGATACCGGGCTCGCTCGCAGGCTTCCATCGCTTGATTGCTTTTTTTACTGTTGGCCAATCTATCGTTACTGTGACTTTCTTTTATCTACTATGAACCAATGTGATCGTAAGAGGGTAGTTGAATAAATAACCAAAGGCACGTTTGAAAATGGTCAAAATTTATCCAATATCGATTGTTCCATGACTATATTTAAGTTCTACTTACCGACGACAGATACCCAGACACCTAATTCAGATAACTCCAGAAGTGGCAGCACCGGTCACTCCCTGCATCGTCGATAAGATAGTTACCTACACCTATCCTCCCTCACCTTCCATAGAAATACGCCAGATGTCGTTTCCGTAGTAAATGTGAAAATGAATCGACGGATTGCACACACTTTGTTAATCTATCAAATCTCAAAAGTTAAAAAAATTCTGCTATACCAATTGACACATTTCTAACCCGTTATAAAGATATGCGCGTTCAATTCTTCATCTCTCTTACAAAACAGATTTGGACTGGCCTTTCCCTATACATGAATTTTCGACACTATTTAGTATTTAGCTAGCAAAGTTAGGTGGCGCATAGAGTCGCACGTCGATTGTATAGATATAGGGGCCGGTGTCACTGAGCCAAAACTATCTTTCTAATAGGCCCACTACTTGAGCCACTAAAGCTGTAACTGCAATTAATAATTATAATGAATAATTAAAGAAGTATCTTTTCTTTTTTTGGAGGTGGGGGCCTCGGCACCGTCAAAGAATATATTCCTAGTCCGCAGTGAAAGCCCATACAAGGAGGGATTTATCTGGCAATTTCCTGCCGCGAGTGAGCTGCGGATGTCGGGCTATATTTCAGCTTAGCTGTCTATCGAAAAACCATTTTGCCTAGCGCGCTTAAGTAACTCGCTGCTTCGCTTCAAAATCTAGAGCCACTGCGCTGGCCATTCGTTCGATGGAAAAATTTAAGCCGCTCTTTCTGCTCCGGCTTATTTAATAATATTGCGCGCCCATTACGCAGCATCCAATCTCCAACCGGTCGTTTTCCAGTCTGTCCCTCTAGCGCTCCCTAAGTGGCTCGTTCCCCATAAAAGGGGGACGCGCTCGGAAAATTTCACAGCAACTGCCGCTCGCAAAAATCTCTCTTGTTCTCGCGATAATGGAACATTCCGCGAGCTCGTGCTAATATAGATTAACGACTCGCGCTTCTGTGCCATCCATTAGCTCCCGGGGTACTTTCCATTTCGGCACAGCGGCGGCGACGGCGAATTTCCCTCG
This sequence comes from Pteromalus puparum, assembly GCA_012977825.3. Classification (NCBI taxonomy): domain Eukaryota; kingdom Metazoa; phylum Arthropoda; class Insecta; order Hymenoptera; family Pteromalidae; genus Pteromalus; species Pteromalus puparum. The sequence goes on along the minus strand of CM053169.1, from coordinate 47,490,431 downwards.
GAAAAGGGGGCCACTTGAAATTCCACGCTAACATTCGGGATGAGACATAGAGCGCACTTTGACTGCATTAATTTCGGCAGGGCTTCCAAGTCTTCGGGTTTATATGTGATTGGGTGTGGATATTCGATCGTTACTCGCTGTTGGAAGTTGGAATTCTATGGCAGTATTCTAATACAAGATGAAAAAGCAGATTGGCACATCTCGACGGATATTTTGAATTTTTCACGAGACTGAAATAGAATTCAGCGCATTTGTATAGGAATCATTAAGCACAAAAGCTCAGCAGAAGAGGAAACATTTTTTTGCGCGCGTGTGCTCGCCTTGTTCCTTGCTCCTTTCTTCGTGTACAGCGTAATGCAGAAAGGGAGAGAGATCTAGGGTATAACGACGCGCAGCTTCGTTTTGTTTTTGACTCGCTCGATCTCTCGGCGAGCAGAAAAGAAATCCTTGATTTATGCAAGGAAGAAGCGGGGAAGCTCCGGAGGCTTTGTCGGTGATGCAGTGCGAACGATCAAACTTTACCGAACGCAGCGCGGAGAAAGCTCGGAGATTCTTTTTCCGAGAAAGACAATAAGCAGGCTCAGGAAAAGAATACACGCTCTCGAGAATCCATCGAAAAATGTCGAACATTCCTTCGTCGCGAGCTTTAAAAAAAACAAGCCAGGTTCCATCTCGCGCATCCAGCGGTAAATAGTTACATCTCCTGCCGTCCTGAATTTTTCATCACGCCTCGCGTCTCTCATTCCCTCCCGAGCATTTCTTAATTAGATTTAAAAAATTCGCCCTTCGCAGAAAGCTCGCGCTCAAGGCGCATCCCTCCGCAGCATACAAAGCTGGAGCGATTCTCAGCGGCGCAAAAAGCGGCGCGGCGTAACCTATAAAACCGGCGTTCCTTTTTACAAAACCGCGTCTTGGGGAAGCGGCTTTGAAGAAGCTGACGACTATCCACTCGACTCTCTTTTCAGCCGCTGCGTTACCAGCACTCGAGAAACGAGGCTGCGAGTACGTGCTTATTGCGCCTCGCGCGAAATACCCTGAAAATTTCAGCCCAAGCGAGCACAGTGCCTGGCTATTCTGGATGGAGATTAGAAGCTCCGCGGAGTAGTCGTTGCTTTTTGTTGCGAGAGCCTAGTCGATTAAAGTCAGAGTAACTCGCTGTCCATTCGACTATACTATCGGAGTGAAAGTTTAACGAACGGGCTATTGATTGAATTTTTATTCCTATGAAGAAAGAATTCCGTCTTCTTTTTTACCGCTTGACGCTGCCTCAGTATGCCGTCCACTCGCGCGAATTCGTTTCAACTTGTCTCGTATATATTTTCCGCGAGTCTGCTCGAGTAATGTAACTTTAAAGTTCCGACGCGCTCGGTACTAACTTTGCGCGCCGTGTTCTTCGTGTATATATACTCCGCTTTACGACTCGGCATCCTCGATAGTTTGAGAAAAATAAAAGGCGCTGATTGGAAGCTTACTTTGTCCGTCCGTTAATCCACGCACATCGGCATAGACGAAGAGCCCGCAGTATCCTTATCTCTCGACACTTCCACACGATCGCCTATTCCAGTTACGACGTAAAAATAGTTTATAAAAGCCGTAAACTTTGAGATCCCTGCAAGCGGGTCAAGTATGTCTTCCTGTCCATCCAGTCCGGACGTAAAGTAAGTACCCCTACGAGTTCCGGCATCTCGAATTCCCGTATATCACAATTCAAACTTTATATGATCGCTCGGATACCTTCGAACTTCCATCTCGAAACTCGCCCCGGTTTAAACCAAAATCGACGGACGTAAAATTTGCGCGCCCAGCGCATCGATTCGCTAAAAAATTCACGTCTTCAATTTTCAAAAGCGGCTCTCGCGTCCAAGTAAGGCGACAATAATCTCGCCATCCCGAAACAAGGCCAGCTTGCGCTAAACCCCGCGCAGCTCCTCAAAGCTCTTCCAGCATCTCCGAATCATCATCCAGCGGGTGTAGTACACACGCGCGCACGCATACACCTGCGCCAAGCTCAGTAGCGGGTGGAGCGCGGCGCTTATCGAACGGGCTGTGACGTCAGTCCCCCAGCTTAGTGACGTCACACGGGCGCGCGCGACAGTGATTCTCAAAAGCACGTGTGAGTGCGCGTCGGCGCGGGGACTGCATCGATCTCGATGCGACGAGGGCCATCCGGATGAATCTCGCGTTGCTACTACTGCCTCTTCCGATTATTCCGATGTCGTCGTCGCCGTCATTTTGGGTCCCTTGAGGGTGTTCTAGACAGATTTTACTTGCTTTGTTTTTTAAAAACGAAGAAAAAGGCAGATTTCGAAATTAGAGGCAGAGTTCCCTAATTCCCCTGCGTTTCTTCATTTCCGCCTGTGCACTGGGGAGAGAAAGAGGCCCGCGTATCCAATCTTCCCGTAANCCCTCCCCCCCCGCCCCCCCCCTCCCCCCCCCCGAAGTTTGCCCCCCCCCCCCCCCCTCGTGCGCGGTCCTCGTGAAAATCAAGGCCGCCGCTGCGAACTTGCTGAATTTTTCAATCTCCCTCGTCTGTTGAGATGACTGTTCGCCATCGACGGCTAATTTTAGGTGCGAGTTTTCAATCGGATTACGCGTGCGCTCGTGTTCGTTTCGACGCATCCCGCGCTCGCGTCAATCCTTTCAGAGACGATTACGAGCGCGGGACCCACGCAGTGCACGTGTACGCGAGTAGGTGTCGATCTCTTTGTTCGCCCCCGGACCCACGGGACTCTCAAACAAAGCAGTTCCTTCGCACGAGCGCCCACTACACACGGCTTTGGCTATATGAGGGCGCCGCTATGCAAAGAGAATATCGCGGACGGCTTTAAAATAGATCATCCCCCGAAATCCCCTCCGATGCAGCTATAGCGCGTTTCATACAAAATCTACGTCACCTTTTCTCTTTGTGCCCGAAGCGCGGAGCTATAGCACTAGCCGGGCAATGCACCACACGAAGAACGAGAGAGAGTCTCGTGGGCCGCCGAGCGCTGCAGGCATCGATTCGCCCGCAGCCACCGCCGCCGTGCGATGACGTCATCGCCACGCTATGGACCAGAGCAAAATCCTCGCTGCACAGCCTCCCCCGCGCGAGCCAGCGAAAACGGGTCAAACGTCACGAAAAATGGCGCGCGCGCACGCTCGCTATTCAAATGCTCTGGAATTAATGCCGCTGTGTGTGTGTGTGTGTTTCGATGCGCTATCGAGCCCCTTTTGCGGCGCGCTGAATGAAGGCTGCGTTTGGCTTTTCTTTGATGCGGTGCGGCGGAGGATTGCAGCGCGACTTTTGAATGGGAGGTGGAACAAAGCATCGACTCGAGTTCAGTTTAAAATTGGATTCTGATATCGGGCATCGTTAATTGTTGTTTTTAAAGGAAAGCAAAGAATTCAAACCGATGGGACAAGAAACATTCCTCAACGAGATTGAAAAAAAATTCTCTCCGAAAAATCCCGCCGGAAAACCAGCAGCAGCAGCAGCGGCGGCAGCGCATCACCTCTCGCGGCCTCCCCTCGCCACGCAACACGCGCAGCAGTCTCCCTCTTCAGCCCCACTCCTCCCTCCCTCACCCTCTCTCGACGGGGGGAGAGCAGAGAGCGCAGAGTAGAAGGGGACCTGCACTACCCTATTCGCTTATCGATCCCCCGGTCGGCCGCAGCTCGCGTGCGCCCAACGGAGATCGACTCAACGTCTCCGTCTCTGTCTCGCGAGGAGGGCTCTCGCACCGGCTGATATTCGCCCGCTCCGCTCAGTGGCTGCCCGGCCACCACGCCGGCACGACCGCCTCGCGCTCGCCGTCTCCCTCGTCGCACAACGAGCGCCGCACGCACCGGCGTCACAAAGGCACAAACGTCCCTCGAGTCGTCCTCGTCGCAGTCGACCACTGGACTCGAGCACACATCGGGCTGCTGCTCTAACGGTCCGTCGAGGCAACAGCAGAGGAGAGCGTACCGCAGCAGCTCCGCAGTCGGCGCTATCTATAAGCCACCCCCGAATCCGCTCGCGTGTGCAGCAGCCAGCAGCGGTGCATCGCGGCGCGCCGCCGCCTGAGGGCCTCTCTCTCTCCGACCTCCACCTCCCGACGCCCCCCACCAGCGCCAGCTTCGAACGTCTCTCGTCTCTCGCAGCTCCGCCATCCGCGAGCGAGGACTGTTGACTAGTGGTGCACTGGTGCGCGGTTACGTGACTCTTACTACTGCGAGTCGCGCGAGTAGTACGGGAGAGCAGCTGAGCCGTTGCCGGGAAGAGGGGAGCTGTGCTGCTGCTGCTGCTTCTGCTGCCCGGGCGACACTGTAAGTTTACAAAGCTTGCGATTCATTCTCCTATAGATTTCCGACACCCGATACGCGCAATATCCTACGTTTGGGCAACTCGATACGTCACTTGGCTCCACTTTTCCCTCACGTGTAGCCACTTCGTCTCGTGTTCGAACTTTCGAGCAGTGTCGAACTTTGTCGACGACCGAAATTCGTATAGGCTCCTCGATATAGGGGCTGACTAGAACAACTCGCTCTCTCGACTTTCGGCTTCTCGGAGGGAAAAAGTTTCTTATCTGCGATTCGCAACAATAACCGAGCTCGCGGTTGCATTCAACCGCGTGGCCACACGAGTGATTAAAGGCCGGGCCGAGCAGGACTGCAGCGAGTGGTTGCAGCTTCGATCGTCGGTGATAATGCTAATGCAATCGGAAACGCAAGTGGAGTAATTACGGAAGCTTATTATTGCGCGCGCGGACAAGGTTGCGGAATTGCAGCCCCGGCTCTTTTCTCCTCCGCTTGCACACCCTCTGCCGTGACNAGCGAGGACTGTTGACTAGTGGTGCACTGGTGCGCGGTTACGTGACTCTTACTACTGCGAGTCGCGCGAGTAGTACGGGAGAGCAGCTGAGCCGTTGCCGGGAAGAGGGGAGCTGTGCTGCTGCTGCTGCTTCTGCTGCCCGGGCGACACTGTAAGTTTACAAAGCTTGCGATTCATTCTCCTATAGATTTCCGACACCCGATACGCGCAATATCCTACGTTTGGGCAACTCGATACGTCACTTGGCTCCACTTTTCCCTCACGTGTAGCCACTTCGTCTCGTGTTCGAACTTTCGAGCAGTGTCGAACTTTGTCGACGACCGAAATTCGTATAGGCTCCTCGATATAGGGGCTGACTAGAACAACTCGCTCTCTCGACTTTCGGCTTCTCGGAGGGAAAAAGTTTCTTATCTGCGATTCGCAACAATAACCGAGCTCGCGGTTGCATTCAACCGCGTGGCCACACGAGTGATTAAAGGCCGGGCCGAGCAGGACTGCAGCGAGTGGTTGCAGCTTCGATCGTCGGTGATAATGCTAATGCAATCGGAAACGCAAGTGGAGTAATTACGGAAGCTTATTATTGCGCGCGCGGACAAGGTTGCGGAATTGCAGCCCCGGCTCTTTTCTCCTCCGCTTGCACACCCTCTGCCGTGACATTGAAAATTCATCGAATTTTCCCTCGATCGCCTGTGGCGCGGACAAATAACGGCAATAAAGCGAATGTTCTCGCAGATCGAGCGCTTGCATTATCGACTCGATTTATTACCCGGCCGATAGACCAACACTGCTCTCGACTTCTGCATCGAGCTCAAAGCGCAAGAATATAAAGCCAAAGACGCATAAGTGGATTCCGTTTACCGTCGTGCACCGGGAACGAAATAAAACTGGAAAAAGAGCATTGATGAATCGAGGGGGAAAGCTCAAAGGAGAAACATTTTTCCCCGTCGCGAGATTGAAAAACTCGACGCGCTGACCAAAAGCTCGTTCGCCAGCTCGAGGGACAAAATTTTAATTAAGCGCGCCGCGTCCCCTTTTTATCCGATTTTTTTTCTCCTCGGTTTTGTTGCCGCGATACTAAAAATACGAGAGAGAGCTTTTCACGGAATCTCGGAATATATGCACAGTCATTAGAGCCCTCGCGAGGCATAAAATTATCCTAATTTACCCGCGAGAAATCCATAGCGGAATCGATAGAGCGTTTTCCCGCTAATAACCGATATTAGCCCAAGCGTTCGGATAGTATATATCTGCCGAGCACGTAAAGATCCGTGACGTCAGCCGTATCGTGTACAAGCGCGAACGAAAAAGAATCGGGCTTTCGACGGAACAACTTCGAGACACGCCAAAAAACAAAACGATTTCCTCTATTGCCGGCGAGCCGCGCACGCAAAAACCGAGCTTTACGATCGATCGCGATACGTAAAAAGCGAAAGCATAGACTCCGACTCCGTCATTCACGACAACGACGACAACGACGACGACGACGATCGAGTATTAAGCAGGCACCTATGGATGGCTGCTTTCTCGGGACGCGTTCGTCATTCTTTCATGTACGACCTGCGGCGAAGTTATATATACGCATCGATCGGTAGGCGCCGAGGATGAATTTTTGACTCGCTTCATTCACGCGCTTTTTCTCGTCCGCCTATTCCGAGAGAGCGGCTTTAAACTGCCGGACGTACACTATACAACTATGCAGAGAGAGAGAGAGACAGGTTCGGTAGTCGGGGAATCGATCGGCCGAGCGAAAGGAAACAATAAAAATAAAACGCGTGTGCTCGAGAGGTTATCGGGCGATGTTATCAAGTGCCGATGTCGTCCTTGTTCTCTCTCGGTCGCGGCAGTCGATCTCTGCTCCGACGTGTCAAGGCGATATTCGCGCGCGACATGATCTGATTGCCTGCGAGCGTTCTGTGCTCTGTTGTTTCGACGTCGTCGTCGGCTGACGCGTCTCTCTACGCATCAACCGGGGACTCTGTGAAAATTGGATTTTCAATGCGATGATTCATCGAGGTATAGAGTGAAATTTTCATAACAAAAGCCAGGTGACGCAATGTTCAGGTTTATTTTAAGTTTCAATACACTCTTGACCCGTTGACCAACGCCGAGTCTAAGTGCATTGAACAGGTTGAAAATATGTGAAGGATAAGCGATCTTATAGCGGTGGTAGAGCGTATAGAGAAGTAAAGAAGTTGATCGTTTAAAAATAGAAGCCAAGTTTGAAGTCCAAGCTTATAGGTCTATAAAAAGACGAGTCTCTTGCACCTTGCGAAGATTAATTTGTACATTCTAGCTGTTCAATAGCTATAATGCACACAAAAAGATATTCTGTTTGGATCACGATGCATCAAAACAAAGCAGTTTTGGACTGGCTTTTTCCCTACCGCTCAAACTTTCCGTGTCTTTGACTAGCGAAGATAGGTGGCGCACAGGCGCTTTCCCGCTTCTCTCATCACCGTTTGCGAATCCGATGCATAATAACAGTAGCCCTATTGCTAGGCCTACTTGAACCGCTCATGCTATAACTGCCTGAGGCCACGGAAAAATCGTGCAATTCGTCATTCAATTTTCTCCGAGTCTATTTTTATCGCCATTGTCCCGAGTATGTGTACACGTGACATTTATCGCTCTCTCGCACATTTCAAATCTCGCAGCGACGATAAGAAAAAAGTAATAGGCCCTAAAATTACGGGCTTATCGAGGTCATCTCATTCTCTAACTCGCTTATCGCGAAAAATTATAAATTTCGCGAAAATCGATGCGCGAAACGTGTTTCTCGCGGATATAATGAACGATCCGCGATAAAAAGGGTTGACACTTTGTGTTTAGTGTCGCCCCGCGCTCGTGTTGCAGATCGATGCAAATGCAAACCATCGAGAGTCGCGTACGCGTGGAAATGTATATTTTCGCGAAATAAAAGGGGAGAATCCGAGCCGAAGAAACAGCCCGGAAGACAAAGTGCATAAAGGGAGAGCAGAGGCTATATACGCACTCGAGACTCGTAAACGCGTTATGACTTCCATCAATTTCGAGTCGCCGTATCTCTTCCTTTTCATCTTTCCCCTGCGACTCGGTTTTTTATTTCCGACTCTTCGAAGCGTCTGCATGCGCGCACGTATATACGACGCTGCTCTCCCGATGCCTGCCTTCATTGTCTCGGAGAACGTCGATACGGCAGCTGCTCATTGTTATTGAACTCTCCTTTGAGCGTTAATATATTCATCGGATGTAAATGCCGCTTCCGTTTAGCTCATAGCTCGTAATTGCCTCTCGCTCGTCGAACAATAACCGCTTCCGCAATGGATCGTAATTTCGAAAATCCCGAATCTTCGTGGTATAGCCCTCGGCAGGACGAAAGCTCCACGAGCACCAGAAGTAGGAAGAGGCTCGCTCGCTCGTTCGCGGGGGTGTACGACCGACTATATTTCTAGAGCGGGCCGGAGGTTAAGAATAGGCTAGACGCGCGCGCGCCGCTCTAAATATAGCCGACGCCGTCGACCGCCTTCCCTGGTGAACGAACTGCATATCGCACGGAGTATAGCGCGGATATGCTACTCGTGCCCTGTGATTTTTGATTTTCATCCAGACGTACAAGCTGTGATGGGGTATTCTTTTAGAGACGATATGACGGAGGATTTTTTACGACCGCGTCACGCGGAAAGAATTATGTGTCTGATGGACGTGTGACACGTCGGTTCTGTTCGGAGGGAGAAATATTCGATGTCGTGTGTCACACTGTCGTGTTGCGAGGACGGCGCGAAGCCACGATGATAGAGCAGTCGGTATTTGTCAGCCGTCTATTTTTAATATTCGCGCTGTTTACCGGCGAAAAAAAAAAACAGACTTTCGATCGAGCAAAGCTCGAAAGCTCATTCTCATGTAGATCATCCTTCCCGCGCTGCATTCAAATCTTCGTCACTGGCAATCTTGGAAATGCAAATACTTGCGCAACGGGGAAGCATTTGTACAAGGCCGCTGGTATTTACTCTTATTATGGAAGCCGACAGCGGATTCCTCCGAGTTATTAATAAGAGAGTGCACAAAGCCGAGAGAGACGGTTGAAAATGTTATGCATAGCTGGGTTGTGCATGGAATTCTGCGCGAATCTCGAGCACTGATATAAAATGCAATTCGCTCGTTCGAATCAGAGCCGCGACGAGCATTCACAAGTCTCGCCTGCGGATGAAGAGACAGATATCGTTCGGTGAGGTACAGCAAACAATCGATTCTCGATGCGCACGCAGTAGTACGAACCGAGAATCGGTCGGACTGTATCAGCGACGTCGGTTTATTATGCAGCTTATATCGTCTCGGCGCCGAGTACTTCGCGAGTCGGGAAATTCGATTCGAGCTTTTTTTTGCAGTCTTATCTTGTTGAGCTTTTTTTAGACTGGACTCTGATTCGTAGCGCGTGCGGGTATCGATTCGTGCGCTTTAATTTTTACGTCTGCCTGGTGTAGTAAGCTTCCATTAGAATAATTTTCGTTTAACCTCGTCGACGTGGACTTATAAACTCTATACACTAACAAATAAATTATTGACTTTGCAGGTGAAAGATGCCGGCGGCATCGGCGTCGGCAGCGGCCGCAGCGGAGCCCGCGGTGGCGGAGGCCGCAGGTCTCCCTGAGCCGGACGAGCTGGACGAGCCTCCGGAGCCGAGGCAACGTGGCTCCAACGCCCGGGCCGGACTCATGAAGCCTCTCGTAGTGCTGGCCCTGCCCGGCATGTACCTCTTCTACAAGTACAGCCAGTATCGACGCGAGCAACGCGAGCTGTCGCGCAGACGCGTCACCGAGAGGGAGCTTCAACATCTGCATCACAAAATCGTAAGTTTCTTTTGAATTTCCCGCCAAAATCTTTCTCACGAGATTCAAGGCCTAATGATTAAACGCGCACGTGCTTCGCAAGCGGCGAAGGAAAAAAGCCCTCGAAGTGGACGGGATAATTGGAGTGGGCTCTTATTCAGCGTCAAAGGCGCGAGTTGAATTTATCAGATGCCCGCGAGCGCGTACGTCTCGGCGACGATGCTTATCGTCGAGGAGGAGTCAGTGCTCGTTGAGGACAAAGGCCCTCTGACGAGAGGGAAAGACCCAAGAAAGAAAGAGATGACTAGAGATAAAAATGGCTTCGGTGGCAGGTGTAATATAACGTACTTGACACTCCGTCGTGTGTGATAAGGCTAATGTGGAAGCTAGGAGAGCTTTGGAGAATCTCGTTACCATCTATATCGAAAAGCTCGAATTTCTTTGCGCGTAATTTCCCGCGTTGATCGCTCTGACATCTTTATACGCGCGCCAGCGATTCTCGGATTCAATAAACTCGGTAAACACATCTTTTCCAAGCACACACTTCCAGGATTCCGAGAAAAAAAAAGTCGAAGGACGAGACGGCCGTAAGAATGAAAAATGCCAGGCCGTAAGAAGACAGCTACAACGAGTCCCCGAGTCTCGGTAATGAAGTATATAGCGCGAGAAGAATGAAAGAGGGAGTGTGCGAGAGGCAGCGGCAAGAAAGGGAAGACGGATAGCGATGGGGTTCAATTACCCGTGGGGTAACGCGATCATCTGCTTCTCTATCTCGACGTATTACGCCTCTTACAAAGTGTCTCTCTCTCTCCCTATATTGTATCGCGTCCCTCCGATGTATATCGCGATAGAGTATCCCCTTCTGCTATCGTTTCATCTCGGCTCCACCACAGGCATGTTGATGAGCCCGTATTAATCATTCAGAAAAAAAAAAGAAAAAAAACGACGCACATCTATTTCCCTGGCGAAAATAATCTCTTCCAAGCTCTATTATTCGCATGACGCGGAGCATCGTTGGCTGCAAACGAGCTCTGCTTTGCATTTCGAGTTCGACGTGTCTGCTCTCTGTGTATTCACCCCGGCTTATTTCCAAGGTACTTTGGCCGATGAATGCCAAGCCATTGTCGGCGCTGTCGAGGCGGCATAATTGGCTATCTGAGAAATATCTCCCGCGTATTATGCATTCTTTTCCATCGCACGCGAGCGAAAGAGTGTTTTAAGTGATTGTGGTTGTTTTTTATTATAAAAAAAATCTACGGAATCAGTCGTGTCACAGTAGTCGTAAGAAGAAACGGTTCTCTACTGTTATTTTAATCATGAAGAATAAGGAGTTTATTCCAATATGATGCTTAAAATTGTTATGCTCTTCAAAGTCAAAAACTATTGCCTGCATCGTAGAAATCCCTTGAAAAAAAATCGCAAATCAAAGCCAACACGAAAATACAGCCACCGCAGAGAGCAAACAGCAGTCTGCACATGAGCCGAAACACGAGCCCACCTCATTTGCATAATTACGAGCACAGCCGGTCAAACCAGTGCAGATCTACAGCAGCGATAGGCTCATTCTACATCTCGCCGCATATTCCAGCCCTCTCGGGTTGCGGCGAAGGTGACATTGGTCAACTTTGGCAAAGCTCGACCTAGGAAGCTTGCCAACAGTGGAGGGGGACGATTGATGCGAATGCTGTGTGTGTGTGTGTGTATACTCTCAGAGATGTTTTTCGATTTCGCGAGAGAGTTATATAAGCGGAGGAAAAATACCCGCAGTGCCGGCGCGTGTGCTTTATTTACTCCGCTGCGGACTAACTTCCCAGATATTAATAACCCGGCGGCTGCGCTGCGCTGCTGGGTACACCGGCGCAGATTTATGGCTTGCGTCTGACGAAACTTCCACCTGTACTACTGATCTTCCTCCCTCGTACCGGGAGTCTTCGACCTCGCGAACAAAGCGGCCTTGGCGGGGGAGTCTACACAAAGAAATCACCTTTCCAAGGTGGAGCTGATTGCGTCGTGTCCGTGGATTTTCGCTATACACACTCGATCGCTACCTATACCTGAGTTATTCCGGGCGGAGGCGGTGTGCTTTTTCTTCTGAAAAACTGTCTTTCCCATTGATTCGTTGCTCGAAGCCACTCCACGCAAGTCAAAGATCTCGTCGGCGTTAAAAGCGGCTCCGGCGTAATTAAGCGCGAGCTGCGAAGATAAATAGCCTGCGAGCGCGGCAGCTCGTTTACTCGAGGGCCCTTGATACGCGATACAAAAATAATCGCGAGAGGGAGCGTTTGACTGTAATCTCGACGGCGGCGGAGGTGTCATTATTTTTTTAAGTGACGCGCGCCTCGGCTGAGTGTCTTTGACTATTGGCTCCGCTGCCTGGGGCTTTTCAGTATACCAACTGCTAATGCAGTTCGGGAGATTATTGGCTGGAGAGTAGTTTATTTGCGGCTGTCGTTTGAGCTTCGGCTTGATTATTTGGGGCTGTTCTCGGAAACGACGCTGGGCGAGACTACGGGATCGTAAGGAAGAAGATAAGCTCCGAGTTTATGGACGGCTCGATTGTAGCGTTTCTTTGCAATTTTTTTATCAAACACTTGCACCAGTTCGAAAAATAAAAATTATTCACGACAGCAGAGACATCGTCGCTTCGTAAATAGAGAGCAAGCGTTTTCGCTCGACTCGTCCGATAAAACAAAAGCGGGGAAAAAACTGTTATTCTTTAATTTATGACCCTACCGACTTGTCACGCACAGCCAGATGGCGCTTGAAAGTGTTCGCGGTTTCCCAATTATATCGCCCACACTGCACGCGACGTTGTATCCGCGAAAATATTTTTCTACCCTTCACATCCCCGCAATTTTCTCGCTCCGCCATAATTCTCCCCCCCCAGGCACGCACGCCACAAAAATCGAGCAAACATCGCCGTAAAAAAAAGATAACGTTTGCAGTCGTTATCCACCGCCAAGCGCATCACGCTAGACTTTTCGCTCAGCCTATACATTAAAGTTTATCTTTATCGCGAGTGCGCGGGTATACGTATACGCCTCGGATAAAACTCACGAGGGTCGACGAACTCGCCGGGGGTAATCCCATTAGTCGCGTGACCGCAGCGACGTCGCGACGTGTCTAGTGTTACCTGTCGTGTCTCGTTGCGCGGGGGTGTACAAGGAGCCACTAAGACTTTTGTATCGGGTTTCTTTTTGTCTCCGCTCTCGAGCCATGGGCTTTTTATTCAAATTGAGATTGGCCTGACGGAATATTCGTCGGGCATGAATAAGCATGAATTTCGAATAAAGTTTAGTATGTGAAATATAGAGCGCTCGAAAAGGGCAATCGTTAAAACTTTCGTACTTAAAAAATTTGCCTTTTGTACGACTACGCGCTATCGGAAGCCAGCTCATGCGCAATCGATGCCCCCCGGCGCTTTGGCTTTTCTTCTATTCCGTCGCAACGCCCACGCATTCACGTCTATTGTCCCTCCGAGCCGTCGTCGTTGCCGCGACCATTAATTATCGAGGCGACTTTTTTTCACGGAACACAGCGAAAAACACCTGCTCTCGGTTCTTTTGGAAGCATGAATGTGCCCTAATCAGACGCCGGTGTACTTAATGCTGATGGATGAAGATGCGCCAGAGGGCGTGGCGAGCCTCCCCTACGCTTCGAAATTAATTCCCTCGTTACGTGTCTGGCTTACTAATTATAAGCGAGCAACATTTTCGAAATTAATGCAACAAGTTAATAAGGATCCATCGAGAGTATTCATCATCCGCGCAATTTCGTAACGGCGCTGCTCTCGTATAATTAAGGAATTTGATAAGCACGGGGTATCGGATGCGGAGTTGAGAAATATTGACTCGACTTTGTTAGAAAATCCCTCGGCGCTATTTATAGACGGTAGCCCCTGAAAACTCCTTCGTCGGGGGGTCTAGGTCAGGTGGAACCGTGAAGCTGCCGCGGTCCTGGTCTATTTTTACGGATCCTCGCAATCTCTCAAATGCGCAAAGTTGTCAGTGAAGATTGATCAGTGGCTGAATAAAATTTGCGAGCGGGAATAGAGCCGATCGATAGTAAAAACATCGGACTTGATCAGAATCAACAGACTCTCCTCTTCGGCGTTTTTAGATTACAGGCCGAACATCAAGGGATTTTCTCGCAGTCAAAGAAGCCAATTTTCCCTGACTCAGTCAACCGAACTAAGCAAATTTCCCCGACGATCTTTTCCGGCGAGCCATCTCGATCAATTCGCTCAACTCACTCGTCAAAACCTCTCACTCGGCTCTTCGATAAACCCCTTCCAGCCGAGCGATCCAGGAAAGCCACGGTAAAATTAATTACTCGTCTCATCGAAGCTCCCAGCCAATCAGATCCCGACGCGCGTAATTTCGAAAATCAGCCTTGGCAAATTTAATAAGCGCCGGCCGGGCAGCAGTAGTGTAGCCTCGCTCGGTAAATTTCCACGGCAAGGTTCTCGTGGGGGATCCCTTCGCAATTTCCCATGCCCGCGGCGTCTGACTGCGTCCCTCCCCTCGCACGGATGTGTATATCTCCGCCCCCGCACTTTTCTCTCCTCGTCGCAGCCGCGGGCTTTCTTCCCGAAGGAGCTATACGGATTCCGTGACTCGAGCTATGCTGATACGCCGGAGAAAGTTTGGAATTTTTCTCGCGCGTTTAACGCACGATCTTCTCGCATCTATTTTTTATTTATCGTAACGAACGAACTTTGTAAATGTATTCCGCGCGCGTAGTCGTTAAGCCGACCGTCTTTCACGATCGAGAAGGCGCGAAAGAATTCATCCGGCCGTACGAGTTTTCACGGTGATACACAAAGATCTTAACAAGTCTCCGGGTTCAAGGTTCTTTTTGTTCGACGTACGAAGGGGAGAAGAAGCACCTTTGGTCTCTCCTTTGCCCCGCAGCTTATAGAGCACTTCAAGGCTGAGACGCAGTACTGAATCTTGGCTTTTCTCTTCGTCCTCCCGGGGATACACGCGCCCGAGATCGTTACTCTAATATGCATGCGAACGACTTTACGTCGGATCGAGAGACGCATCCGATGACTCGAGTATATCACAACACAGCAGCAACGGGAGCTTCGTTGCGACGCAGTTCATTTTTCGAATTTTCCTCTTTTGTCGTGCAGAAAGAGAAAAAAAAACCGGGGACTCTCATTTCCGCTCTGCCGCGCACACGCCTGTGGAATTGACGCTCGCGCGACCTCCTTCACCCTCTCTCTCTCACACCTACTTTTTCAAAAAGAGAAAACTACAGGGTAATATTTCATTCGGGATGAAAGTAGTCGCAGCAACTGCAGCGGCCCGACTGAATGCGTTTAGGTTGTACTCGTTTTTGCGCTGTTCTCTGCGCGCCGGATCGTGACTGATGAGGAGTGGAGAGAGAGTGAGAGACTCCCGCGAGGACGTTTTTCCGGCGAGAATGCCTTTGGGCTTTGTTTCTCCGAAGTAAAGAGCTTTTCGAGTGAATCTCCGTCGGAGAAAAAAAAAACAAATTTTCGTCACTACATTTGCTGCGCGATGCCAATGCGAAACCGCTCGAGCATTCAAACAGCTTGGAGCAAACGCACGTAATGCATGAGAAATCTCTCCCATGCTCGCGCGCGACACATATACACAACCGTACGAGGAAATTCACGCCTGGATTCGGAATTCCCGACTAGGGATGAATTTATCTTGCTTTGCTACGAGTAGAAAGAAAGAGAGTAGGAGAGAGAAATATCCTCAATGATTGCGAGACAGTGGATAATCCCGAGTTTGGTCAGCCCTTAAAGCTTTCCGCAAACGAACGTGAAAGTTAAATCTTATCAACCGGCTGATAATTTAATATGCGAACTGAGGAGAAATATCGCAGAGTGACTTAAAGCAATTCATCGAGCCATCATCGTCGACGAAGTAAAATTCGTCGCAATCAATCCATGCAATCTTCGCCTCGTCATTGATTTTAATTAACAAAAGCCGAAACATATGCGCAATCGATCGGTGTCTCGAGGTCAGCCTTCCACCAGCAGACAGGAAGAGACAGTTGCTGTTCCTTCGATCGGAAAGCAGTAGTAGTCGTCGGCTCATTAATTATTATTACATAGCCGGCCAAGCGAGATAAGGGTCTTTTCACGCCGCGTTAAATGACCGCTATATAATGAGCTCTTTACTTATCCTCCTAGAGGCGACATCATAATAATGGCTGTTAAAGTTCTCGTAAAACTATATTATCAATGTTTGAGGCGTGTTTGAAAGGAAAATACATTGTTTTCGAAAATTATTCGTGCAGATGTACGTGATGAGTATGAAGTTGACGGTACGTCGGAGTCGAACAAAGCCTGGCCCGTCAATTAAGAGATTCGATAGCGAAAGGTGATGCAGGCTTCTATTTTCTCGGCGCCGTTATAGCTTTCCTGCTGTTATTAATATTTTCCGACGCGTATCTCAATAATGAAGTATCGGAAACCAATACTTCACAATTTTCGAGCGTATCGGACTCATCCGTAATTCAACGTCACTCGCTCTGTCTCGTTGCGTAACACGTTTAACCTGCCACAATCACGTTTCTCTTCAAGATCCCACTCTGGTGGTTATGCTTTTATGTATGCATGCAACAAACGCACCCGGATTTCAGTTTTGAGAACACCCGTCTCTGAAAAATTTCTGACAAAGCTCTCACTCCTCGTCGAGAAGAGAAGAGATCTTTTTGAAAATATTGCCTCCGAGCTCATTAGCAGACAAAACCCCGCACGCGAGGCAAAAGTCGCGCGACGTCGATAATAACGTGGGACGCGATGACGTCAGAGCCGCCGCGCGTGAAAAACCGTCTGTTCCAAGAGCTTCAAACGAGATGGAATTCCGAATCACGATCCTGCTCCTTTTTTTTCGAATCAATCCGAATACGACTCGCTGCTGGGCATCGAACGGGGGACATCTCCCCCGAACGTAAACAAGAACCTCGGTCTATACGGTGTGGAATTTCACGATATAACCCGAGAAATACAGCCGTAGAAACGTGTGTGTACAGTAAGCAGACACCGCACATAGTATAGCGTATCGTCTCGTTATCACCCGCCCGAAATTCCAAACAAATCATGAAACATGTAGAGCCGACCCCCCAGAATTAACCCATCGCGCTCGTAAAATATTGAAGCCCCGACGTTCGCGTGTCTTCGACCACTGCGTGCGAGTGTGACGAGTAGTCTCGGGATCGATCGCGCGCGGGCCATTCAACGCGGGCGACAACGTCGTCTTCCGAGAATCCGGCCTAGGTTGTACGCAAAACCAGCTTATACCAGCTTTTCACAGTCTCTACTCTCTGGGTGTACGCCGACACTGAGCTATAGTCGAGTTATTCGTAGAAACGCTATGTAGCGTGTGTTTTTAGATTTTTTAGAGAAAAAACCGTGCGTGCAATTCCAGTCCGAGTGGGTATAATGAAATCTCGAGCTGCGTGATTATATCGGCCAAAGTCCGGTCATTTAAACGCCGCGCCATAAAAGTGGGCGCGTTATTTGGAGAGGCTCGATGGCTCTTGAAATATTCATTATATTCCGGGCTTGATATGAAGCGATTAAAATTTTCTCCCCCAGAGCGCACGCGGTTTATTCTTCAAACAAGCAGAAATTGCGAGGAAATTAAGTTAAACTTTCATGCGGAAGAGGCTTTTTCCACATCGCGAGCAAAGGAGGCGAAAATGTTCAAGGGTCCGCCGACCGAGCGAAAAAGGCACACGCAAGGAGCAAATGCTCTTGAAAATTGGATTGAGCTGCGAGAGATATATAAGTAACACAATCTCGTGACCCAAAGCTAGTTTTTATCGATCAATTATCGCATCGCTCGTTGATTCGCGAAACGTCGTCAAACTCCGATGAGAGACAGGGACGCGACCGCCCCGCCGGACGGATTTATGTGGAGCCGCATACCTGCGCGTCAGACTGGCACACGGTCGCGTAATCGCGCCCACATAAATTACACGCGTTGTGCCACCTGCGATTTATCACTCCGCGGCCCCTTCTCTGATTTCCCTCACTGCGTTGCATTGCAGTCGTGCATATTATTTTTTCTTTGAAAAATCCCTCTTGATTATCTCGTGAAACGAAGTGCGAAATTCGATTACGCGCTCCGTTGTGAACAAGTCAGCCGTTATCGTTACGTAAACGCCGCGTAGCCGTGATGTGCACGAATCGAAGGAACGTTGATTCAAGATCTGCTTATAGTCGGCTGAAACATCCTCGCGTGTGAGGTATATCGACGTCGCGCGCTATATTTGCACGTTTTCATCGATCATCGACTGCTCGAGTTGACTGACCACACGAGACCGTAGTCCGTATGTGCGGACTGTAATTACGTATACGAAGTGTGTAAAGCGGCAGTTCAATTTTCTCGCTGACTATAACATCTTCGGATCGCGTCAGGGTTACACTACTGCGCTTTCTTTTGCGCCGTGTGGCGTAAGTTCGCGAGAAGAGGGCTGTGTATTTTTCATGCGGGGGGATGAGTCACGAGATTACGGTCGAGAGGTAAGGGAGCGGCAAAGCGGCCCTCGTTAGGCTTGCGATTCGTGCAGGAGATATCGGCGCTGAGGAGGGAGCTAATTAAGTTCGAGGTCTCGAGGCGTTTCGGGAGTGTCTGGGGCTCCTATGCATCGCGAGTTTCTCTGCTCTCGGGAGACCTGCGTTGGTTAATGCGAAACTTTATTTTGAAAAAATTGAAATTTACTTTTTAACTCTTCGAGCTTGCGTTTCTCCTCAGCGCCACAGCTCTTCTTCTCCTGCAAGATTAAAGAAAAAGAATCACCCTTTCAGTCCTCTCTCGGTGCTAAACTGCAGCCAGCACTTCACGAGTACTTAAATATCGCATAGGAGCGCTGCTGGCGCCCGTGTCGCCATGCAACGAAGGGCCGTTCGTTTCGAGCACCATTGAAAATTTCAAGAGCTTCGGGAAAGCAGGCGCTTGCGTGCGTGCGTAATTTAACAATCTTCTTGAATGATGGAAGCGTGGGTCGTTGGTATTCCTTGCCTAATCGTTCGTTCTTCGATGAGCTATGAGAAAAAAGCTGGTCGAGGACCTTTGGCGGCTATACGCGCTGGAGTATACACTGTGAGCTTGGTATTGCCCAGTAGATAATGTTGGGGACCGGTGAGCCGCCGCAGTTTCCGCTGAAAATAGAATCTACACTCATATACTCCGAAAACGTGTGCAATTCTCCGCAGTACATCGACAGTTCGCATAACTCAGTCGACAGGGACTTCGCTGCTCTTACGGCGCACACGTCGTTTGTCGACGCTGCGAGAGATGCTATCTCGACGCCTATACGTACAGAAGCCTGGCATAGATAAGCGTCCGCGCGTGCGGACTGGCCATGCAAATGACTGTATTAAGTATACGAACCGGCCGATATGTCAGCGCGTCGAACTCTCGATACGGATCGGAAATGACCGCGAATCACGAGAGACTGATTTCTACTGTTTGTTTCGACGTAGGTGTCGTAAAGTGATCGAGGATTCATTTTTCTGCTTATCATCGGTTGGTGTATGAGGTTGTCCTTTGTACTATAGACAGATTGACGATACCGATAACGGCCGTTCGTGCTGAGGTCGATCGATTCATCGAATATGCATAACTAATACGCGCCAGAGCTTTCTGGTGTCGTAGGCGATTAATGCCGGAGTACACTTGATGCATCTCGACTGAAAGGGTCAATCCTTTGACTTTGGCCTTTCGAGCGTACATAATAGCTTCGGCGATAAGTCAAGTATCCCGATATCGGAACAATGCATAATTAATACCTCGATCCATTAGGGCCACACTTAGCCTGGTTCCGAAAAAAGACAGGCAGTGAATAGAACACGCACTGCAAGCTCTCCCTCGACTTTTCTGGCACGCGTTCGATCTTCTTTTTTAGTCGCGAAGACGAGAGGTCGAGACTGGCTTCTTATCCGTCTCGGGATTGGGGAGGCTGCGTCTGATGGCCAGGAAACTTTTTCGCCGATATATGCTGGACAGAAGCGTTTTTGCGCGTTAGACGACCCTGGTGTCGGTATTTTTCACGCGGAGGGTCGATCCGCCCGTCTGTTGTTCGCGCAAAGCTTGACGGATGGATAAAAATTGGCCTTGTCGGAATAGCTGGAAATTCATACAAAGCATTCATACGCCGCCCGAGCATCGCAATAATAAAATCCAGCAGGCCGCTATCTGAAAAAAAGCTCGGAATAATTTCCCACTTCAACAATTCAATCCAACGGCGCGTCATTATATACAGCATAGATAGCCGAGCGCTTTCCGCGCTATTTTCCGCAACAATAGCCCCGCGAGAGCGCGCGAAACAATAGCGTTTCGCTCGTCGGAGGGAAAAAAAAATAGGAAAATTCCAAGGGCTGCGCGCGGTGGAGATTACGAAGCGAGTGCATATCGCGCCCTGCATAATGCATATTCCATCGCTCTAGAGGTAAACTTGTGGCTATGCTCGTGGCAGTTTTACGCGGCAGTGGGGAAAACTGCTTGCTCTGTTCCAGCAGAAATGCCGATCGAATGGGTGGATTCATTTTTTTTTTTTGTGCGAAATCTTTGCGGAATATTTTTATGGGGGAAATGAAATCTCTGATTTTCTGCTTGAATAAATTTGAATATTTTTACGATCAGATCTGATTTTGAAATTTTCTTTCTGTTTCAGGTAAGTCTCAGTATAACCACATTATTCAAGCGCAAACCATAATCCACCGAGTAAGTCACTGCAACTACACATAATCCAGATAAAATCACTGCGAAATTAGACTGCGGCCATAATAGAATCTCCTCGACGATCACGACGAATTCCGTATGGAGGAAAAAATAAACATCGGATATTCCTATTTCGCGTACGGCTATACGAGCTGACAGAGAGAAAAATTCAGCGCTGCGGCGATGGGCTTATCTCCGCGGAAATGTATGCTCCCGACGACATTTACATATTCCCACGTTGAAAATGCACTCCGCTCTCGCGCGTGGGGAAAAAGAGGCGAATCCGTCGATCGATATTTTTATTCATCCCGTGCAAATAACCGGCGCTGCTTTTTTCGGTTACTCTACTACGTACCTACTATATAAAATGTCTCGTTTGATGGAAATCATCATCGTACGAGACGCGAACGGAATATTATATCCTTGCTTGAATAACGAGAAGAAAAAGATGACGAAACAGATTACGGCCGGCGCATTAGCGTAATCTCATGATTTATAGCGGAAACTTTTTGCGCCGAACGAGGCGAGAAAAAAGAATTCACTCGACCCTCGTCGGTTCCTTCTTGAGCGGGCCAATCAAAAAGCGCTTCGCCGACCCCACGTATGAAGGATTTATATCGCCGGCTTTGATCCGGACGTGCACTCGCGATTCCATTGTTTTCGCATTCTCGTGTTGACATTTGTTTATTTCGCGAGATTGAGGAAGAAGCCAGCCGGTCAGGGGGTCGTTTCTCGGATTGAAAAACTTGTTGATTTAACGGGACTTTGATGACTCGGTCTTATGAATTTCTCGATGTGAAAATGAGAGCCCGTATAGACGGCGTTTCCGAACCTGATCTCATTCGAATGAGACGTTTGAGCGTGTTTACTCCATCTAAATTTCCAGACGTACTCGATGAAAGCTTTACGAGCGGGTCGATTCGAAAAGCAAAGTTTTATGCTCTCAATAAATGCTCGCTGTTCATGAATACATTCATTGACGATTGTCTGTAATACATGCTTCCCGACATCGTCTCGCAAATATCGCAAACCGAAACAAATTGATGTGTCGATATACAAAATTGTTGTACAACGAAACACGTTATGTAAATGCATCCCTTACAAGCTCTCGTATACACACTTTGACACGAATGACAGACAGGCGCACGCGACGCGGTAGCTGAGAATAGAGACGTATTACGTACGTCCCGCGCGACACTAAAAATTCTTGAAATTTCCACCACGATGACTCTACCCTCCGAGAGCCGGTTAAGTGACACAAACACACTCTCTCTCTCTCGCGGGTAATTTACTCGCAATCCCCGTTGAAGAAAAGCCGGAGAGACGTAGGTGGGCGGGCCATTCGAATGGTCTCCGTTGCTTCTTGCATAAGTGGCTTTCAGCTCTTTCCCTACCCTGTCCTTTTCAGAGCGATACATAATGACACAATGCGCGCACATGTGTACGAGGCCCGAGGCTTTCGCGTAGAAATAGGAATGCGGTGTGACAGTTTCTTTTTTCAAATGTAACAAGTTTATTTATTTCACAAAAGTTGCGTTAGAAAAATAGCGAAAATCGGCTTCGATTACTCAATCGAATGCGTTACGTATGACACATTTATCAATGGAGAATCAACAAACAAATCGTTCGATTAACGAGCATACGAAATACCTATTACGAAATGAAGTCGTACCGAAATTCCACGGCGAAAAATCTCCCTTTCATCCAAATAACGTCGTAAAAAAAGTCACAATCGCACTCGATATTATAATCTCATAGTATGGTACACCATCTCACTCAAGCAACACAAAAAAAAAAAAAAACTCTCGTAATGACTACCGAGTAAAATCGTTCTCTCGGTGACTCGCGCCGCGCAAAAAAAAAAAAGCTCGTCGATAAAACACCATCGTCGCTTCTTTCCGTCGCTCGATATTTTATCGTCCATTTGTCGTGAAAGTGCAACGATTTCTCGCTGCTTTCACTGTTCGGCGAGGTAAAAAAGAATAGAGACACTGGATTCCTAAGCGCAGGTTCATCTTCTACTCTGCTCTTGTTCTCATGTCTCGAGGCGATGATAAATGCCGCGCAGAGCTGTACTTCGGCTGAAGTGATGTATAGGAGTTCAGGTGCTCATCCGACAAAACACGACAGGCGCACTGGCAGAAACTTTGGTGATTGATGTTCCAAGAATCTTAAATCTAGGGTCGCTCTTACGAATCTAGGTAAAAAAAATGCTTGATGCTGAACACAAAGTACGTCGGGCAGTTCATACTGTTCGATAACACACCGAAGGAACACTTGGATCGATGTCAGCAGTAGCCCGTGATGTTCCTGGCGAAGGGTGAATTGGCGTTAGTCCTGAGATAGTACATGCCTCTGAGTCGGCGAGTAGCCGCGTAGCCCATGAGCGCGTCCGGCGACCACTGGCAGTTGATGCGCATGTCGGGTCGCCATTTCGGACAGCGGCTTGCCGGGAAACCCGCCGGATCCGTGATCGACTCGGCGTAGAGCCGCCAAGCGCGGTTGTGACTGCAGGTGACTGGAAACAGAACGAGCTTGTGGCTTTGCGGCTTTTGGTGGATTTTCGAATTCTGGACACGGGAGTGTTGCCTATCCCGCTCCTCGCTGGGAATCGAAAACAAAGTAGAGAAATTACGTACTGAATCGATTGATGATCTTGCTGACGCCCATAGCGAAGACATTCTCCACGTTACAGCCGGGCTGCGGTGGCATGCCTCCGTTCGGGTAGAAATCCGCGTGTCCCAGCGGGATGGGAAAGCCCAGCACGCCTCCGTCCGTGTGTATGATGTCGACGAACTCGGCGTCGGCCGCTGTCAGATGTCCCTCGGCTCCCGTGTTCATGTAGAGCGGGTAGGCCGCGTCCAGACCCGTGATGCGCCCGACCTAAGCTCGGGGAGGAGAAAATTCCTGCGTAAAGTGCCTCTGCAAATTTAACGCGCTGAATATTGATTGGCCAATCGCACACTCACCCGTTGCGGGAAGAGAGCCTTGCCCATGAATCCGGCCACCTCGGCGCCGAGACTGAAACCCACCACGTGGATGGCTCGCAGATCGAACGCCCCGATGGATTCTAGCCATCGGAGCGTGCTCGCGACGTGTGGTCCGACTATCCGAGTGTTACCCACGGCCTTGTGGTACCAGGGCATTGGCGCTAGCTTGCTCCAGTCCACCAGGATCACGTTGAAGTTGTTACGGAAGAGATACGCTGAAAATTGTTTGTTGTTCATTTTTTCACTGCTGATGAAAAATTACCGACGCCTAATAAAGCCATTTTTCTCCCGGGCTCGCAGCTCGAGACGCCTGAAATATTCAAGCGGCATTTTGCCGATCTCCTAAAGGAGCGAGAGAGAGAGGGACTCGAAGGGAAGGCCGGCGGGTCGAGCGTGATAGCGGCTTCTCGGCTGAATTAGTTATACGGCTGCTATGGGGGAGCTCTTCGTCCGGATTTACGAGCTAGTGTCACTGGGTTTCTTCTTCTTTGAGCTTTTTATAGGAGCTTTTTCTCTCGAGTAGTTGCGGCATGTTTTGGTCTCTCGCGTCGGTGGGGTGTACTCGTAATTTTATGATGATGTTACCAGCGTTTGAATTATTTTTATATTTCTAAATTAAGACAAATACGCGAATCAGCCTACAGACCAAACAATAACCGGCCAATTCTTGCGAAATCCGTATGTTCATTGGCCCTATTCCCGTCAGACACAAAAGACTCTCTCAAACTCTTCCCGACGACCAAAGCTTCATCGTCGTAATTTCCGAGAGTTGGCCTCGACGAGCGAAAAGTTCGCCCCCGCGATATTCTCGTCATCGACCGCGCACACCATCCTCTATATAGAACGTCTCGCGATCGGAAAGTTTCGCCGGCGACAAACGCCACGCGACGTAATTTATACGCGAACGAGGGAAAAGTGGCTCGAAAGGATTTTCTCGGGGATGTATTATTCACGAGGCGTGGCCTTTTTTCCAAGAATTCGGACAAATGGTCAGATTTGTGATTTTCGAGCGTGCGGGGATGAATACTGACCATTTTTTATGCTAGCCCCGCTCAGGCCCGGCGAGCGCTCGCTATAGCCGTGGATGTAGAGGACAGTCGGTTGGCTGCCGTTGAAGTTGCTTCGGCGAAGACTGCATGGATTGTTGGGCTGTATCGTCTGAGGTATCGTTGGGTTTCGCCTGGTGTAGAGCTGGTACTGGATGTCGCGGTCCAGGTTGACGGGACAGCAGAAGAGACATTGCCCGGCTGGAAAGACGGAGAAGTTGACGGGACTGTCACCTGCGATCAAATAAGGAAAAATTATTGATCCAAAGTATACGTTTGTGCACCACCATCGACCCTCCGTCGTTAAAAAAAAAAAATCGTTCAACCTCAAAGCTAATTCTGACCAGGGTCACTCTTGATTAAAAATTCGCCGTCGAGCCTCGAGCAAAAAAAAAAGAAATGGCGACGGTGTCACGCGGTCATCGTCATTGAACTTGCGACAGCCGCACGACAGTTCGCGTGTTTCGACAGGAGCGAAAAAAAGTCTGGAAAATTTCTTCCCCGATGACCTTCCGCTATAGAAACTCCACGTATTTTCGCAACGTCGATTGTCACACTGTATAACTCTCTCGATTTTGTCATTCGCGAGTCAATAACGAGAGATGTGTATATTTACGCACTCAGCCAACAGTTTGCGCACTCGTTTCTTAAAAGCGCAGTAAAGTCTCACTGACATTTCCGAGTTTACGCCGTTTACAAAAGGAGTAGCCGAGCGCGCGAGGAGAAGTTATCGACAGTAAAATCTATCTGCACTCGTAACGCTCGAAAGGCTTTTACATTAAGCAGCTATCCCGAGTACTACTGCTGTAGTTTTTTCCATTCATAAATTTAACTACTACGTGTTTACGACTCCGGCGAATGAAGTTCTCCTGCGCATACAATACATTTGCGAAATCGCTGAAACTTGTATATAGAAAATTATTCTATACAAGCATGCACGAATTCCCGATCAGCTTTTTTCGCCGATTTCGCCGCTGCACTGCTGATCGCAAAAAGCGCGTCGGTTTCACCCGCCTAGCCGAGCACAATTACGTCAGGCTGTAAGTGAGAGTAAATTGAGCGGTGGAGGTGACGAGACGGAAATATCGCAATTATGCGCGAGAAACGGGTCGGCTCTGAAGGGTTGCGTTTGAAGGGCTCTTGTACGAGCTGCCGCTCGGAAATACAATCGCATTGTGCGACCTTCTCTTCCGAGAGCTAATTTATATTTTTTTGCGAAGCTGCATTATTAGGATTTTAACGTTGATTAAGACGCGAAAGTGCAGTGAGATCGAATAGAATGCAGTAAATGAATCAATTATGGCCGTGAATTAGAATTACTTTAAACGGAGCTCTATTATTCAGCTGAGTTGGCACGGCAAAGTAAAGCATCTCACGGTAGAAAATCATCTTTCACTTTCATTCGCATAAAAAGCATGCAGAAAACGAACCGCTTCTACACGCCCCATAAACCTTCTAAAAATCAACTCCCGTCTAATCAACTCACACAAATCCCACATCATTCTTCGGAGACATTACACAATTCCGAGCTTGACGCATTAGTTAGCATTATAATCTCACCGATTTTTCCATCGAATTGACCACACCAACTTTCATTCATCAAAGTCCGAGCGAAGAATAGAAAGAATCACGCGAACTCTCCGGCTTCCAAAATCTCCCGCGAGTGGAAAAAACCGTGTGCGCTCTCCTGTGACGTAAAAATCTTTCGCTTTCCTTTTCAACCGTGGCTCTCGCTTATGGCTAGCCATCATCCGCGCTCTCTCGCGATCGAGATACGGTAATAAAGGCGTTTCGCGCGCGCTTTCCAAATTATTAGCGCCATATATATGACTTTGCATAATGATTTGTTCGGGTTAAGGATGCGATGGTGGTTTCGCTTTTGTTCCGACGCGGGCTGGGGTAGTGGCCGGAGGCTGCGTGGAGTTGCGCAATTTTTAAAAGAAAAAGAACACGACTCACTGGTGAATGTAATTGCGGAGGAAAGTGATGTTTTACGATACTGTCGCCGAAGGAAAACGACTACGAGCGCGTCCGCTGTGACAGAAGTCAGTTATCTCGACTTGAGCACCGCGACTGTAATGTTATTACCAATTCCGAAGATTTAAAATGCTGTAACTTTAAGAGCGGACTGTTAAAACCTTTTTTTCGGAAATAGTTCGCTGAAGTCAATTGAAAGTACTTTTAAATTCTAAAAAACTGTGTCTATTTCATGAAATAAACAAACGTTTTAACACAAACTTTTCACAATCCTTCACGATCGTGTCGTCTGCCTCGCACGCTTACACTTTTTACCTTTGTAAAAAATAAACAGCCGGCAGAGCAGCGGCGCCAGGAATCCGGGCAGCATGATTCCCCGCGTTGGCTCTCCAGCCCCGCACTGTCTCTCACAAAAAAGCTTTTCAACTCACTCACACACTCACATGCACTGGTCCGATCGATCGGGGTTTCAAGGTGCAACTGACCGCCGGATCTTTGGCCAGCGAAGGTTTTGAGCGAGTTGTCGCCCCCACCTTCGCGCCGTCTCGAGATCTGCACTTGCCCGTGAATGCAGCCAGCGGTGATAGCGATGGTTGATAAAAACCGCCAGTGAGAGCGAGAGTGATCCGGTGGAAGCCGGTGGGGGGCGTCGAGAAAGGAAAAGTGCAAGGATGCGTGATGCTACTGTTTGCGCGATTACACATAGAAGGAATTCATTAATAGGATGTAAAATCTCATCTTTGCGATTATTAAGCTCATTTTGTTTTTCAATTTCAATGCGCGGGAAAGTCTCGGGAGAACGTGCACTTGAATAATGAACGCTGAAATGACCTAGGCCGCGAATCGGCATTTAATTAGACTCCAGACTCGCGAGCTACGGCTATTAGATAATCCAACAAGTTTCCCGGCAAAAGGAGCATTAATTCGCGGTGAAATCGCGCGGAGAAATTGACGCGATAAGAAATCGGTAACTCATAGCGAATATCTGCCACGGTCAAATAGATAGCGCTGATAAATAGAACGCCGGCTAATAAACGCTGAAATAAAACGAGCTTCTACACCGCCGCCGGGAATCAAAACAACGCTATACTTACTCGCTCACACACAACGCGAACTTTTCTCCCGTCTCTCTGCGTGAACGCGCTCCGGGAGATGATGCAGCCGCGATAATGGAAAGTGGCGGCGAGAAAAAGTTGGGCCACACCGCACACGATATAGTTAACCGATTAACATGAGAGCGCATGCAGCTATAGGAAGTTGTAATTGCGTTACTCGATTACATCCTGGAAAACGCGTTGCCTCTATACCATAGCTCCGCAGAAACCTTTTACGCTCGTTAACTACAATGCCACGAGAGTGATTCGAAAATTAATAAAGGGAAAAAAAAGTAAACAACGACTTTCGCCAAACAGCGCAAAAACGATGGCGTAACCGAAAACTCGCAAAATTCGGCCGATTCTCCAACAGCAGTGCGCGTGAAAAAAAAGGCAGGCGCCGCGGCAGGAGAAAGGTGAGGACGAGTGGGAAGCGGAACCAGTCGTAATTGGAGGCCTTGGCTGCCCTATACGCCTTGTGCTCACGCGTGCTTGAGAGCGTGCAAGGCGAGCGGGACGAAATTCTGCGTATGAATGTCAATGAGTTGTTTTGCAAGAAATTATTTCAAGTGAAGTAGAAGCGCTCTTTTTTTCAAGCTGTGCATTGTTAGCGTTGACGCGCAGAGTGCGATCGTTAAGGAATTTTGTGATTATGGCTCGGGTTGTATTTTTACTCGGACTTTTTATAATTAGATTCTTCGCAACATGCGTCAATAAACTCGTTCATCGCGCACTCTTTTTTTATGTGTACGCGCTGTTAACAGGGCCTATTAGCTCCTATGTTAACCTATATTTCATAAAAGCCTAACGACTTTAGTCGGTATTCAAAGAAGAGGGTATCGATGGTAAATAATTCAGCGACGTTTTTTCTCCGATGAGATGCTCGTCATCGGAATTTTATCCTATTATGCGTCGACGACTTAATTGCTTGATCGGAATTTTTCCAACATAATCAGAATTGCCGATAAAAAGTGAATTCAAAATAAAAATAACAAGCCGACGTCTCGCAAAATTATGTACAAACTGCAATTACAGTCCGAAATAACTCACCGGTTGATGTTTAAAAGGCCGAAATTTTGCTGCATTATGCATGTGCCGAAAGTAAGAATAAAAATGTACACCAGCGATGATAAAAAGAAACAGACGCCTTCTACGTCTTCCATATGATAATTTTGGCGCATTAAGGTATTTGCATAATTGTACCATGCTTTATTACAAGGTAGAGCGCAGCCTATGGAAATATCGTAAATCAAACGTAATTTTTGCACCATCTATACGTATGAAAATTAAAGTCGTGTATAAAAGTGCGTTTTTCATCGGCATCAAAGTCAATTATCTCAATAAGGTACAAAAGAAAGTCCGTGATCTACATCGGAAAAACGATAGACTCGCACAGCTGAGTCGATAATTTATGTTTTCAAAACAGTGGCGCAACACGTCATAGAATTCGTCTCGAGGAGAATGAATGAGAGTATCACCGAAATTTGCAAAACTATACGGTTTCTTGGAAATTCCACGCTGTACAGATCTAGCTACAAGATAACTATACGAAAACTTTCTATAATTTGTATTCAACGAGTTCCCTGCAGTTGAGTCAAAATCCGGCCGAATCGCTTCTTTATTATCTTCTGCTTAGTATATATACAAACACTTGTTTAGAAATAGAATTTATATGAGATAATGAAATTACGAGATCTTCCATAATAGGGGAAATTTTTGAAGTCGTTATCACACGTAAGAGTGACTCGGCATCATAATGTACACTCTGAGCGCACCCGAAATTCAAAGTTTCAATCAGCCTCGCGAAGAAGAGCAGTTAGTCTCGCGACCATTTGTCTTTTCCCGGTGTATACACACGGGTATATAATACTGTGCAACCGAGTCTCTCCGGCTCACGTGCACACGTAATCTTTATGCAGGCAAATGGGCGCGAGCGGCGATAAATCACGAGAAAAGCCTGCTAATGTGGACGGGATGATCCTGTGGTAGACGGTGTTTTGTACCGAGTTCGAGTGTCACTGAAAAGAGGAGTATACGGGCGAAATAATAAACTTCATTAGGCCTCGCCTCCTACGCGATTTACGAGCTCACGGATTTACAAAATTGGTATACGTCGTTGGGTAAATCGGAAAAGATTTTGGATTATCGAAAGCGTTACGCTTGACTTGTTATATGCAGCTGCCAATCACTCGTGCTACGATTAATAGGTATCCATAAAAAAAAAAGAAAATTTGAATAAAATTCCGAAACAATATTCCTAACGAAACCTCGTGAAACTGCATTTCTTTATCGAGCGTATGGTTTCGCGTTGTTCAATCTCGATCAGGCTGAACATCGCGAATCGCGCGTTCCTGCTCAATGAGCATCGGCACAGTCTAATTGTCACGTTTCGAGCTACTGCAGTGAATCATCGTGAGATTCTGCTTTTTTTTATAGGTCACTCGGCAATTCACATGACTTGCGATAACTTTTCATCTTCAGAGACTTTAGGACGTTTGAGAGTCCAGCATGAGTAGCCCAAGAAAGGCGGTTTCGGCATAGGTGAGGCACTTCTATATCTACACTCTACGCGGGGATTATGACGAGAGAGATAAAAAAGTGTCCATGCGCCACCTATCTTCGCTAGCCAGAAACACGAAAAGTTTTTGGGTGGGGAGGTTGTCCAATCCCTTTGTCGCCATATACTTATACACCAGGACGACTAGATACGTAAGCGCAATTTTCTCCAAATCAAGTCGATTAAAACAGCCGCCGCTGTTCATTTTAAAGCGCGATTTTCACGCGAACGCAACCCGATGAGTAATGTTCGCTCGGCAAACGGCCCGCGATATATTTACACGTCGTTACTTTACTATGTTCGGAATAATTACGCGACGAGTATAAAAGTTGTACACATTATGTATACGCTGGAGCTCGTTATTCATTTTTATCGCCTCTATTACGCGCCACTGTTTTCTACGGGTCCGCGCACAAATAAGGATAAAATTACGAGAGAAACGATAATTCAATGAGCCCAAGCGTCTTTTTGCGCAGCGTACCGCGCCGCGCGATGATTTACACTCGTTTACCAGTCGAGACAGTTATACGGTTGTTTTGAGAGAGTTCGCTGGCTGATAAATTTTCTGCTGATTGATTGATTTCGCAGGAAAATTTCCACTCTCAATCAACATCTCCAACTACCTATTTTTCCAGCATCTGTCTCGGCATCTGCAGCCGCAAGCCATCCGAACAATCGCGAGCATCCATCGGTCTTCCGGTCGAACTAGCAACAGCAGCAAGTCCAATATTATCCGAGTGCTCTGCAGGAACGTGGCGACTTTTAACAGAATTATCCTCACGCTGTAGGGCAGCTCGCGACTACTAACGAGCGAGTACACAATGGGCTCTCTCTCTCCCGCTTCGGCGCGATCGAGCATCATTCGCGTAGCTCCGTTGTTCTATCCGCTAATTGCTCTCCAGTATATAGCTATACGTATGCGCTTAATTCTTTTCCTCTTCGAAAAAGAGCAGGTATTTAACGGAAGCTCGGCACACGTATAGTCTTATCGCCTCGGCAACTTGCTCTCGATCGTCCGCGAGTGTAACGAGGAATCGACCTAAGCCGCTTTCGACACGCTGAAGCAGGATTTGCCTGGCCTCGAGGGTCTTCCTCTGATCGCGGGCGACTTACGTGTGTCCGACATGACGCTGGCAAATTGCATTATTTGCAGAAAGAAGCGAGGTGCCGTTGTAGTTTTTAAATTACACGCCGCCTTTGTTATCCGAAAATTAAATAGGTCTGCCAAAATCGCTGCGAACGTTAAAATAATCTCACGTCGTTAACTTCGCGCATTATCGGTTTCGAAAATTCGATTAGCCACCTAATCACGCAGTTCCTCATACAAAGCGGCTGGCACGAACAATCCGACGCGAAAAGCCCGAGGAAACAAGAGTTCTCTCAAACGAAGCGTGAAAATCTCGACGCTCTCTCTCTCTCTCTCTCTCTCTCGCGCGCTGCCGACGGTGGTGGTGGGGATATTTTGCGCATCATCCCTCTAATATCCGCGCGCGCACCCTGACCTACATTCCAGTCGATGGCGGCCACCCCTCTCACGCGCGGACGGTCCAGCAGACTCCTTACCCTTCGCTCTTCCTCTCCATCTATCTATCTATCTATCTCTGGCTCTCTATATACACGCGCGTGTATATTGTAACTATGGTGCAGTGGCAGACGCGGTGTTTGTTTGCGGGAACGGGTGGGTGACGCTGCGACGACTAATTCGGCTGTCCGCAGTGCCACCTACGGCGTGCGACGCGTTACGCTTGTGTGTGAAAGAAAGGAGGGGTGAATAAGCTTGCTTGCTAAACGGGAAGATGCTTCGTTGCAATATCTTTTTAATTTTCAGATCGTCTTGTCGTGCTCGTCTGTTTCTACTAGCTCGGCCACCCGTATACGAAACAAACTTCGTTACTCCATGGTTCGTCGTGATCGTATCAATTAATTCACGGCGACGAACGTTTAATTCCCAATAATTAACAATAAATCAGTCAAATTCCCCGCAGAATTTCCTTTGAGCTCCGAGTCCCAGTTCGACAATTCGGGTTCTCCCGACATCAAAGCGTCTGCTTTGCCGAGTGAGAATCGACGAACCGTTTGTTGAGGCTTGCACGTACGCGAGCGCGCGTATAATCGTCTTTTGAATGGCTGAACTGAGTTGAAGGTGCAAAGCGCCGTTGTCGATACCTATGGGTGCCCGATGACTCGTGTTCTCTCAGAAGCTAGTTATCTAAAGAGCTTTCTTTAAGTCCCACATACTTACTCGTGAATTAATGCAAAATAACAAATTCATTCGTGTTAAAATTAACGATAAATTACACGTATCTAATAAGATTCAATATTTTTCTGTTACAGGACAAGCTCTTGACGAAGCTCGAAGAGAACGAACCAGAAATGGCCTCCTCCCAGGAAGACGAGGTAATCCATTTGTCAGAAATAATAAAACCGTATACACGCGCCTGTAATACACCAGCGTAAAAATCACAATTTTCCACAATCACGTAGAGCGCGAGTCATAAAAATTGTGCGGCATACTCTCTGGATCCCTCATTTATTTATATTTATAGGAGACGACAGCCGCAATAAAATACCACCTGTGATCTCTGTTTTTCGTGCCTCTTGTTTTTTTTTCTTTTGCCTTGGCCGGTACGAATCTCGAGAGGCAGGCGGTACAACGAAAGTAGGAGTGGGACGGGTGGTATTATTGCGGCCTCTTAAAAAAGAAATATCGAAGACGTCGAGGACGTATATTATTTGATGGCGGTAGAACGAAGCCTTCCAAAAAATAATGTCAAATAAAGGAAAGACTTTTTTAGCTTGAAAAACACTTGCATAATAATTATGATGATGATTCTCCGAGCATTAATAAATGATAAATCAAGTCGTACTGATCTGAGCCTATCTCGGCATACAAACAGATTAAATCCTTGCTCCGCGCATCATAACGAGAGCAGAGCATCACAAGCGGAGAAGGATAAGAGCGTCTCGGGCGGTTCCCTTCAATTTACTCGAGCTCCTTTACCCTCCTATTCTTCTCTACCGAGCGAAAGCCCAAGCCTAACGAAGTTAGCTTGTCACTTTCGGGAGACAAGACCTAATCGGGCCTAATTCTGCGCGAGGAGACGCTGCATTATGTGCTCCGTTCTCGTACGCTCCTTAAGAATTTACGGAGGAGCAATAATCTTGACTGCGACTACCGTTGAGATCTTTGCTTTGTTTCGTTGTTTCTGGGGAGACGGCGTTTGAAAAGTGCACTACCACGCGTACTTTGTTCAATATTATATTGAGAAGTCGCCAAATCCATGGTCGGTTCCGCCTTTCTTCGGAGAAAACACTAAGCAAAGCAGCTTAACTCGACACTGCGACGTCGATTAGAGCGCAAACACGCACTGCCACGAGTAATTAGCCGCGACCGCCGGCGTGACGCCCAATTATAAATAATCGGAGCTCCGCTCTCCTGATGATGTGCCTCGAACTTGACATCTCCTCGGTTGCGTAACACGTCGGAGAGGATTAGGATGACGGTTACGGCCGGAAACGTTTTCGCTTCGCGGTGCAAGCTCGTTTGTTTTGCGCTATTTTTTATCAAATCTCTGCCCGAGACATTGTTACTCGACAAAAGTTTATTTTTATAAATTCTTACAGGCTATTTAGGCTATTAGACGAAGAGAGTAGGTGGGAGTTATGGTATTGTTTTTCAAAGTATAAAAAACAGGTGGACTGGTGAAGAAGTATCGTCGCCTGCTCTTTGGCAGTAAGTATTTACTCGATTTACCAACTCGATTACTTCGAACTATCATGAATAAAAAATATCATATTATACTTCTCGTCGATTACAGCAAGGACCACCACCACCCGGCGGTCATCCTCCAGGTCCACCCCCAAAGAATTTCACCGGTTCAGCTGGCTTCGTTTCCCGCGTCGCCCGCGGTGTCTCCGTTGCCGGTAATAATACAATCAGTTTTCGATTCGATTCGTGAAATAAACATCACAGTCACTTGAAAATTTGTGCTTTTTCTGTGATATAGGAACACCGCTGCCACCACCACCTGGCCCACCCAAACCCGTCTACTGAACATGTTTGTATACGGATTTGAAATCTGCCAGTTTTTTTCCCTAACCATCAATGCACCTTTGAAATTTTACACGATATAATTATATGATATGAGAGTTTAATAAAAATGCATTAATAATGCACAAGTTCGTTTGTTTGATTTTCTCGTATACAATTCCTTCCCATGATAGGGAATATTAAAAGCTAATAAAATCGATCGATCGCCAATTCCCTCAGCCGACAAAACCGAACCATATACGTCTCACCGGTTCGGTTTGAAAGAAAATACACAAAATATAAGAGCAAACATTTCTCGAAGCTCATCGAAATTTTCGCTATCGCAAACTCACATATAGGCGAACAGAAAATACAGATAATAAACAAAGTGGAAAGTACAATCGAGCTCTCGCGTGCCACTTCCCAGTTTGTAGGTATACGCAAGCGAGTATACCATCCGAGCAAAGTCCATCTAATCTCGACAAATGTGACAATGCCATATTTAGCCTCACAGTCGCGCGCTTCGCTTTGCTTCGCTGGTCAAACAATTTAGCCCCGTCGAGACGATGGCGTCCAATCGTCTCCGACTGATTGTCGCCGGTATATGTCGATATATACTACTGCTCAAGTGTACACGTAGCTTTCGAGCTTCGGGTCGATTACGATTTGCTTGTTTTTCTACGAAAGAAATTCTGTTGATTCAATTTTAATAGATTTTTATTCCTGAACCCACACAAGCTTATTTTCACTTTCTGCTGTGATGAAGACTTATTCGAATCCGCAACAAAACTATTAAAAGGGCATATCCTGCTGCGAATCAACCGCACTCACCTCCAACGGAGCATCGCCGCGAGACGCCGGTCACAGCGTGATGTAGGAACGTACTCGTAATATAAAAAAGGACAATGAGATTCAACCAATTATAAATAATCGTATCTAGATCTCGCACCTCGAATTAGCCACGGCTGGACATATTTTAAATTGCGTAACACTTGAAACATCACCTCTGCAACGCGAAGGAAAGGCATTCGTCATAATTTTCGACGGAAATAATTTATACAAATACACAGTATGATAGTGGGAGGAATTTGATCCTTTCTCGGTATAAAAGATGAGCGAGGAGTCGAGGATTCATCAGTCTATCTCTCGGTCAACATGATGAAGTTTGTATTACTCGCTATTGTTGGTGCGGTGTTTGTCGCCAGTGCCTTGGCGGTAAGATTATTTTTTTGATACTTTGAAACTAATGATAAGAAGAATGGAATGGTTGATGCTTACAAACATATTGTATTTGACAAAGCAGCAAGGACCACCAGGACCTCCTGGTCACGGACCTCACGGTCATCACGGTCACCATGGCCCACCACCGCCGCCACCCATGTCGGGAAGCAACAGCACCAGTGAAAGTGGCAGTAGCGACAGTGGCAGTGATAGCTCAAGCAGTTCTAGCAGCTTTGTCCGAAATGGTAATTAGTCATCTTATAATATCCTGTCTCACGTCGATTAGAGATTTTCTAAATTCTTGCTCTCTGGGATCTGTTATTTAGTGAGAAGCGTTCCTCAACCGTCGCTTCATCGACGACCACCGCCGCCTACGACACCGTCATCCGAATAAATATGGATGGTCGAACATACTTTATTACTTTGCTTGATGGAAGAACATTAAATGTAACGACTCAATAAAATTTTCAATTCTGCACACAGATATTCCGTGCTTCACCTCATTTTTACATACCCATTTTCCATTTTTTTCCTCCCGCAAAACTGCGACGGCCGGGATCAACGTGCAATAATGGAGACGCCAATGTGCAGCGGAATGAACTCGCGCATGCGAGCAGTAATCCAGACAAATGCACCGGACAAAGCCTCTGAAAAATAGCGCGGCACAATTTCCGGCCGACCGATGGACTGGCCCCCAACGCAATCACCTCTTTTTTTCGAAGGGCGAATAACGAGCCTCTCGACGCTTTTTTTCCCCCTCGTTTTTCAAGATCTCCAAGAGTGGCTTTTTTCGCGCGCCCATAACGAGCTTATACGAAGAACGCATCGCGTCGAGTGTTTAGCTTACGCTCGAACGCGCACTCGGAAAAAATACGTGTATAAAACACACACGTCTGTTCGAGATTACTTTTATAATTCCTGAAAACTCGTGGAAACGCGTGTTTGTTGTTGAGAACACCGCGAAAACTCACGCAGCAATAGTGTTATCGCGAAATTCAAGTTCATTGTTATCAGGATTGATGTGACGAGGAAAGACATTAGTCATAGTTCGCCGTTCTCGGCATTATCCGTCGTCGGAAAAACTTTAATCGACACGGTATCAATGAAGTAGCTCTATTGTGCTCTGTTTTTTCTCTCGAAAGTTTACTCGCCATCACCTGACGACGATTCACGAGTTGACGCAATTATCAGGGGATTTACGTCAATGAGTCCGATAACGGATCTGTCGCGTGATTGGGATGATCGCAAGATCCAAAATTCCTCGTAGCCCTCCGAGAAGGAAAAGGGCAAGAAGTAGAAGAAACAGGAACCCGTCGGTATCGATCGCGCACGACGCGTCGCTTCCAAGTACCATCTCACTCTCTATCCACCTGGTAAATAGCTGCGCAAAAAGACTGTTCATCTACTATGTCCTATATCAAGCTGCACAGCTGGACCCGAACAATGCGCGAGACCCGCATTGGTCTAAGTTTAGCGACGTGCGATTATGCAACGTGTATTTGTCGCGCATACATACACACATTGAGACACGTCGTTGATCTTTTCCACGTATCGCGCTGTTATCGTTCGAACGGGTTCTCGAGCGCGATCGTTAAAAGCCCCAGCGAGTCTTAGATCCGGGCTAGTTAGTCCCGATACCGACGGCACCATCATGAAGC
Organism: Pteromalus puparum; assembly: GCA_012977825.3. Lineage (NCBI taxonomy): Eukaryota > Metazoa > Arthropoda > Insecta > Hymenoptera > Pteromalidae > Pteromalus > Pteromalus puparum. The sequence goes on along the minus strand of CM053169.1, from coordinate 47,453,549 downwards.
TCTTCGCGCTCTCCGGATCGTTGCTGCTGCTCCTCCTCGCCCACCAAGTACGTCTTCATCGTTGTACTCTTTTCTCCTCTTGCTTTACGCAAAACGAGCTTGTATTGGAAAGTCGTGGCTTTGCTGTTTTATCGGCTTCTCGAGGGGCTGGCTAAATGAAAGCCGAGAGCGAGGTGCCGGTGACGTTTAATTAAAGCGCGAGTGCTCGGTATTGTGGACGCGCGACTGAAGGCTCTTGCGGGTTTTTAGCGATGGTTTATTTTCGCTTCGAGGTGCAGTCCACCCGCTTAAATGACGAGCGCGCGTTTCTGAGAAGCAAAGACGAATCGATCGCGTTTAAGCGAATGTCTCGGCTTTGTTAGAAAATATCGCTTCGAGATGTTCATGCTGCTTTAACTTTGCTATATTTTGATAACTCAATCGACTAATTTCATTCGCAACCTCGAAAAAGGCTTTGGGGCAGGAGGAAGCCAGTACCGTAGCAGTTGAACCCACGGAATTGACCACGGAAGTACCCGCGGAAGTATCCACGGAAGTACCCACGGAAGTACCCGAAACGACCGTAACAGAGGAGAACGACGACCCAACCACCACCGAGTCGCCAGTTTCCACTACTCGATCCCCAACCAGTGAACGACCCAGACCACCGACCAGTGAACGTCCTCGACCATCGACTAGTGAACGTCCTAGACCACCCACCAGTGAACGTCCTAGACCACCGACTAGTGAACGTCCTAGACCACCCACCAGTGAAAGACCCAGACCACCACATCACGGAGGACACCGCCCACCTCACCACGGAGGACACCGCCCACCTCATCACGGAGGACACGGACCTCCACATGGACACAATCCACACAGACCTCATCATCATGGACGTCCTGGTCACCATCACAGAAGACCTATAAGTGGAGAGGAAGTCGCTGAGGATGAGTCCATCATCGAGGTGACTCGTTACCTAGGTAGGCAAAACTTTTTCTTTGATTGTGAACCTTTTTTCATCACCTGATGATCTCCAGATAGTAAGGATTTAATTGTTATACTCCACAGCTCCCGGCAGACCCCAGCCACCGCGTCGCCTCATCGATGAGTCCAGGTCGTCGTCGGAATCGCAGTCGAACGAGTCAAAATCGTCTTCGGAATCGAAGTCGAACGAGTCACAATCGTCTCAGGAGTCCAGCGAGTCGAAGAGCTCCGAGTCCAGCGAGTCCAGAGAATGACTGGCCTTGCTAACTCTGTTACTTTGATTGTATTACTATAGCGCATACGAATAAATAAAATATTACATTGTTAACACGCAATCCCTTTATTACTCCATCGACTTGAACGATTTTTTTCCCTTCGTACCTGACCAGCTCAACCCTCGAGAAACACAAAAAAAAAGCACCCAACACGTATCGGATATCCCGTAGCCGACATTCAATCCTCGCCACCGGTCACACATATCGAGTTGCGAAGAGGCCCTCGAGCACGTCCGCTCGCCGCGAGTTTTCGTGCCAAATGAGATTTCCGCCAAAAAATTCTCAACCCCAGCTTGATTGCCCTGACCTCAACGTGTCTTTCCTCCCCAGTTTTTTCTTTTTTTGGAAACAACTGAGACTCTTGAAGGGATGTTTCGAATTCGGATGTAGGGCGGGAAATTAACCAAAGAAGTTAGCTTCAACCAATGTAGCCTTTCGAATCATTTACTAATAATGCTCAGAGAAGTGTATAGGAGAATAATTCTAACCAGAGATGAATTTTTGTTTTTCAGTGCGTGATATGCGTGAACGCCCGAGCGACGATGCAGACGGCGCCGTGCGGACACCGAGTTGTTTGCAGGTACGCTTCGCTCAACAACTGTGTCTGGTTTTTCTCACAAATATTGATCTAGCCGCGACGATTACGTACATATTTTGAAAACACGTCCGTTTGCAGGCGCTGCTTCGTTAAAACGATCCAGATGGCCGTGTCCCAGAGACTCTTACCCCTGAGATGCGTGATATGTCGGGCGAAGATTCTACGGCTTAAGCAGACCCTCATGCCTCGGGATGTAAGTTCATTTTTTTCATTCGCCTCTAACACAAGCTTTCGAACAACGGGATTTTTCATAAATAAACCTTTTGGCGCAGTACTCGATGTCGGGCAAGTCGTGGGTACTGCCACAGAGCGCCTCAGAGTACAACATGGGCGCTGGGGTGCCTGTTGGGGTCTCAGGTCCCGGGGGCAGGTGGACATCCGGCAGCGTACCAGCCTCCGCTTCCCTGTACTCCATGGCCAGTGGCTCCTCGTCGTTATCCGGTTAGTATACCTAGTGAGATCAATCGGTTTTGACCGTCGCGAATCGATGAATACACGAATTACTCCATATTCTCAGGGGTATCTTCCGTATCGTCGGCGACGTCGTCGTCGGCCAGCAGCACCGGCAGCTCAGGAAGCTCGAGCCTGGGCAAGCCGTCTCGAGTGCGACAGCCCGTCGGAGCCACCTTCAGGAAAACGCAGACCCACTCGATGAAGATGCGCATTCAGGTGAGTGAAAGAGTCGTCCAAGCTTGGAGAAACGCGATACGTTTGCCTACAACTCCGGGTTTTTCCCAGGAATACCAGGATCCGATACAGCCGGCGCCCGAGGAAGAGGAGGTTCTGAGGGAGAACCGCGAGCGGAGGCTGCCTCCGATCAAGGAGTTCCAGAGAGACTACAGAGTCGGCAAGGCGTCCACCAGATTGAGGTAAAGACTGATTCTTCGCTTCGTTCAGAGTGTTCTTTCAGTTCCGAAAAATTAATAATCACAAAATGCAATTTTCTGACCACAGGTGNTAAGTTCATTTTTTTCATTCGCCTCTAACACAAGCTTTCGAACAACGGGATTTTTCATAAATAAACCTTTTGGCGCAGTACTCGATGTCGGGCAAGTCGTGGGTACTGCCACAGAGCGCCTCAGAGTACAACATGGGCGCTGGGGTGCCTGTTGGGGTCTCAGGTCCCGGGGGCAGGTGGACATCCGGCAGCGTACCAGCCTCCGCTTCCCTGTACTCCATGGCCAGTGGCTCCTCGTCGTTATCCGGTTAGTATACCTAGTGAGATCAATCGGTTTTGACCGTCGCGAATCGATGAATACACGAATTACTCCATATTCTCAGGGGTATCTTCCGTATCGTCGGCGACGTCGTCGTCGGCCAGCAGCACCGGCAGCTCAGGAAGCTCGAGCCTGGGCAAGCCGTCTCGAGTGCGACAGCCCGTCGGAGCCACCTTCAGGAAAACGCAGACCCACTCGATGAAGATGCGCATTCAGGTGAGTGAAAGAGTCGTCCAAGCTTGGAGAAACGCGATACGTTTGCCTACAACTCCGGGTTTTTCCCAGGAATACCAGGATCCGATACAGCCGGCGCCCGAGGAAGAGGAGGTTCTGAGGGAGAACCGCGAGCGGAGGCTGCCTCCGATCAAGGAGTTCCAGAGAGACTACAGAGTCGGCAAGGCGTCCACCAGATTGAGGTAAAGACTGATTCTTCGCTTCGTTCAGAGTGTTCTTTCAGTTCCGAAAAATTAATAATCACAAAATGCAATTTTCTGACCACAGGTGCGCCCAGAAGATAGTGACGCAGCTGGAGACGGCTCCACCACCTCGACCTTCCCAGGCCGGCAGCTCGTCCGCATCCGCGAGCGCCTCGAGCTCAAAATCCTCCGGTAGCGTCGCGGCTACCGCGTCGACCTCCAAGTCCTCAACGACGGCAGCGTCGAGCAGCAGTGCCAGCGGCAACGGCGCCTCGAAGCGCAGCTCGTCCTCGGGCGCGACGCCGAAGAAGCTGACGGTCGCCCAGGAGGTGCAGAAGACGAAGAAGGAAAAGGAGCGCGAGAAGGAGCGCGAGAAGGCCGAGAAGGCGCGCCTCAAGGAGGAGGAGAAGGCCGAGAAGGCGAGGCAGAAGGAGGCGAAGAAACTCGCCAAGGAGGAGAAGAAACGCGCCAAGAAGGAGGCCAAGCAGCGCAGGAAGGAGGCCGAGGAGCAGCTGCTCAGGGACGTCAAGTGAACTCCTACGCGCACACCGACACACACACACACACACACACACACACACACACACTTCACCCACACCCCCACACCCACACGCGCGCGTACACTGTCATGCAGAAGCGGCCAAAATTTCGTCTTTTAGTAGGGTGTACGTCCGTAGCGATTACTACCCCCGCACGTGCCCGTCATATCAAAATATCGCTGACGACAGAAACTCCCTATTGGTTTTCATTCGACTCGCTCATCGTGTAGAGATGAAGGAAGAGCGAAAGCAAAATGCACGTGGAGAGTGAAAAATCAAAAGACTAGTACTAAGTTTATATAAGAGTGTGTGTATAAGTGTTGTTGCGTCGTTGCACTGACTCTGGATGTATACACACGGTGAGTAGAAAGGCCGAAGCGAGAGATTTTTCCCTCGCCTGTATACACTCCTCCGTCCACTCGGAAGAGCATGTACGCGCGCTGGAAAAAACGAAGTAGCAAAGGATCCGAGTCATTTTTCCCCTCCGTGTAGATATATACTCTGTAAATACACGTTCACCGGTAGTAGACGTAGAAAGAGAGAGGAAATCATTACCCCGTGTACACCAGTCGCGACCTCGCATTCTCACCCTGCCGGCATCGCGATTATGTCACATACACACGGCACACATGCCAGCCAGACGATCGATCGTTCGATGGGAACGAGATAGAAGTATATAACGCGTTTATATGGATATCTTGGAGAGGATGTCGTCCGGTGCCGGCTGCAGGGATATTGCGAATCTCGCCGACATTCCTTTTTGTATTTATTCATGTCACACCCGGTCTTGTTAAGATAAAGTATTTTGTAAAAGATTTAAACATTCTCAATGCTATACATAGCTCTCTGTACATACACTCTCGAAGGTTCACAACTTGGACACCGCTTGATAGGTTGAAAAAATTCTTCAGCTGCAGCAACATAGCAAAAAATATTCTTTTGCAAAATGATTGATATTAACAGAGGCATGACATAAATAACGCAAAAAGCGTCTGACTTTGGCGCGCATGGCATCTTCAAAAAACGAGTCACGTACTTTCATACACTTCGTCGTACGAGCCTAATTTCTCATCGTGTTTTTCGAGAGTCGAACAAACAAACAAACAAACAAATAACATACCAGAGATTATACGGAGGAAACCTAATCATGAGTTTTAACGCATATGAGATTTATTCAAATTTTCCGGAACTAATAGGTGATATTTATTAGCTTATAATGGTAACGCAAAACTCCAAACGAGGATGTAGGTAATAACTTAAGACGTTTAAGGCATTTTAAAGAAAAACTAAAACAAAATGATGAAAAAAAAACGTTAAACACATAAACAATACATAAGTGAGTAACTATAAGTATAATGAGAATAAAAATAACAACCAGCGCAGCTTCGCGTGCAGCGTTTCTTATATACATATATATATTATACAGAACTCAAGAGTGTCACTATACTGTAACGTACACTCGAGTTTCTCTCGACCTACGCGTATATACATGAACTATACTTTATTCTCTGCAGCCTAAGAAAGAAAAGGAAAAAAAGACAACCACGCACGACGTTCTATCTTCCGTTTCCCCAAAACCGCATACACAAACACATACACTCTGGCAAAAAATCAAAAGAAGCAATTTTTTACCTGCCTGCGCGTATCGCATGCTGCGTACCATATGTAGAATCGTATTTTCTCAAGAGCGCGAACAGATGTCGATTTCGGAATAGCGACCAAATATACTGCGATGCTTTGGCTATCTGTTTTGAGAAGTGGCGCGAAAAACAGCTGAAATTGTCGCTACAGGAGAAAAACCGGAATACAATATGCAGACGAATTTGCCAAAGTTACATTGTTGATATATACATAGGTGTATATTATTATATACAACGTATTTTAAAAGTGAAGCCAAAGACGTACGGCTAAAAAAGTACACGCTCGACGTTATTATACATAAATAGTGAAAAAAAGCGCCTGACACATCTCGACGCACATATCATCAAATTATAATTATAATTAATTAATATGGTTATATTATTGTATTAATCGTGATTTATTGTATAATTATTATATAGTCGTATACGAGGTAGACAGTCAATTATCTACAAAAGGCGAGTTAAAGACGCGCGAGAAAAATTCATATCGCGCGAACTACACGTACGCGTAAAGCTCAACAAGGTTGAAGGGAAAGAGAGAGTATTTGCAGCAACGAATCGCAACGTAAGAAAGTCATTATACTCGAGGTGTTTCTCGTTTCATCGGAAGATTGGTGCGTCAGTCGCTATTCCCAAGTCGAGTGGAGTAAAAACGAGAGGAAATTTTTTGTTGCATAATGCTACTGATTTTCGTTGGATTGATTTTCCTATAAAGAAAGAACCTGTCGTTTAAACAGTGACAATATGAAAAATCACCTAAATAGTGGCAAATGCTTGTTCCCGAGTGTTATCCGTATTCAGTATTATATTCACCGTGTCTCATAATTCGTGCTTTGAAAGCCATTATTTTAGTACCAGTTATCAGTTCCAAATTATATATCATCAAAATCGAGCTCCATTAAAAACACATTCGCCAACCCTTCGTCAGCTGCACTATTACGGATCTCACTCGAAAACAAGCGAGAGTCGCTAAAATATATCAAAGGAATAAAAAAATATTCGAAGCGGCGCAGAGGAATCGATTGGCCATATCGCGTCATTTCCGCTCTACAGCGCGCGAGGCGACGGCATACAGCTCGAACACGGGGTGTTATCACGAGCGCCATCGGGAATCGACGAACGCGCACACAATCCTGGCAATAATTTCGACCTCGTATCCCGCGACGGTAATTGCGCTAATGGATATTAAAAGAATAATCCGTTGACTTAGTTCGCTCTCGATTTGATTAGTGTACATACATAGACGCGAAGGTTCTAATCAAAATTTCGTATACATTAGGATACATCTCGCACGAGGCTCACATTCAATTATATATACAAACCCTTGCCGAGCGTATCGAGTGGAAGAGAGATATAGTAGAGGTGAACGTCGTCGTGATAAACATATATATATATCGTATAACGGAGTGACCGACACGTATATAGGCGTTATATACATTATATAAGAGACAAAAAAATCATAGCGGTTACAATATTATACTACATTATACATAGGATGAGAGACACGCGTCTAAGCAATTATACCTACATGACAACTAACCATGCAAGAAAAAAAAAAGAATAACAAAGAGTATTGAATATTGAAACAGCTCCTCGGGAAATCAATCAATCATGCCTATAAGTACGTATAGGTGCATAATATGTATGCATACACACACATACGCGCACAGAGAGCAGTGCATTGTAGTGGCTGTCGAAGGTCGCTGCGATTCCGGCGCTAATTAATTATTATGTCGTTATGTCCTACTGTACTTGTGTATAATCTACATAATATACTCGTCAGCGAGCACATTCTTTTGTTGTATCCTTTGAGTTGTTGTCACCAGCTGCGAGACACAATATATATTGTACTTGTCTTTGTTGCGCAGACGTCTGGACTGTGTTTCGAAAATATATTCGCGAGCGCATAAGCAACGAGGCTTTCTAACAAAACGTGGCGCGATGCGAGCCGAAATCGTTGCGTTAGAAATATTGCATTCGATCCAAACTTCATGTAAGATTTCTCATGTAACCTTACAGGCGAACATTGCGATGTTGGATACGCGGACATCTGAATTACGAGCTGCTCGACTGTGGAATATTTTTTCTGGAATGTTTGAAGTTTATGTAGTTTTTTTCCTGATTTCTTTCAGACACTGCACACGGTTGGAAGTTTTGTGTGAAAATTTTCGTGTGTTAAATATTTTGTGTCGAATCCGACGCGGCCTCGCGTTGATTTTACACAAAATGTGTTTAATTCTTTATTTTACACAAACTTTGTGTAAAAGCGAAAATTTTTCTATACAATTATGTATACAAAATTTTACACACTTTTGATACTTGAAACAAAGAGTATAAATGCTTGTATAGAAATTTTACGCAAATTATTCGTGTGTAAATATTTTTATGCAACGATTGCGAAGAAAGTTGTGTCTTAATTTTTGTACAGCTTTTCAACTGTGTAAATTATGGTTCTATCTCTGTACCCACGATCCGATGGTAAACGCTAAAATATTCCACACTATAGGCAGATGAAAATAAAGGTGAAAAAAAAAAAGCTGATTTCAGGTGCTCAATGTACAAATATGAGTCTGTAAAGTAAATCATTAATTTAAACTTTCTAAAAAGGTAGAGATCGAACTTTTGTACGTTTTTATTTCAAAAATCGTTATGTGTTGTAGACGTAAGATAATGTAGCGTATATATACGTAAAAATATTGCTACTGTAGATGAATTCGAGACACACATTCGACGCGCAATGGAAAGTAGAAAGATTGAGAACCAGTGTAATTTCGTTTGACGTAGCTTCATTGAAAAATACACACACCATAATAGAGTTGACACTACTCCGTGCCGTTACGTTACGTGTACATGTTATATTTTTATTTAGCTGTAGAACATAATAATAATGCGACGGAGATACAAACGATGAGAGAAAAAAGGTTAGTGACGTTTCACTGATCATCAGATAGACCTAACTAAATACTGTGCCAACTATAGTAGATAGTTTCAAACTAAAACTTTTTTATTATCCTTAAACGAGACGAGAGAACAGCAACAATAATGAATAAACAAAGTACATAAATACACCCACAAAACAAGCGAAGCACAGCATGAGCAAAATTCAAAAGTTAGATAAAACTAATCGAGTGCTCGATAGAAGTTAGCCATGATTTTTCGAGGCTCATTGCGGCCGGTTAGCATTCATTTCATTTCGAGCGAAATTTCGCGCGATCGATACTATTCTCCTCCTTTTCGTTGTTCCGTTTCGCGTCGCTCAAGTGAATCGAAGAAGAACACCTAGTGTTGACACTTGCCGAGCATGACGACGGTGATTCGTTGTATTAAAAAGAAAACAGGTATGCGTATGTCTAATAATAACGGCGCGATGAAACAGCTAACAAAAATAAAGAACGATTAAAGTTTTCTTGTTTTTTTTTTTACGCGATGCTTTTGTAGTGTATGTATCGCGTAATTTGACGAGCGAAGGCTGAAAGCTAGGAGACAACGGCATTTAAGCAGGAGTTATATCAACGCGGTTAAAAACAATGTACGCGAAAAATGAAAATAAAACTAGTCCTATAAAACTCGAAATGGCTTATAAAGACAGTTGATTTTGAATAAATCTATTTTTAGCAGCAATTTTATTTATCGACTATAATCGGAGAGAGAACACGAGAAACGGAGACATATATACGATGCAAAACGATATACATAATATATAGTTATGTATATGAGCGATGGATATATACAGATATACATATACAATACGAGAAAAAGAACTAAGCGGTGTGTTCGATCTGTAAAAGCTGCAGTGGCTATGAAAAAATCAAATAAAACGTTATCATAAATGTTAGACAATCATCTGTATTTGTGTTTTTATTCTACTTCACACAAAAACCTGTCCTCTTGTGATGATTTCATATTTTCAATAATATACCAGTATGGCGCGCTTCCTCCGTCGGCTGTCGCATTGTCAATTTATTGTAGCTATTTACAGCTACTTACTTTTTACTTTCTTGGTTCGGGCTTATTAATCCTTTAATATGTGCATACTGACCGAGCATAGGACGTAAATTGCACGCGCGCATGCGCCGTTCTGAATATTTGTCGGGCGACGGGACCCGACAGAAAGAGGGATTCATTGGCAGATCCATAATTACAAATCGCATAGACACATCTCTTTCGCGTGTAAAAGAGTTATAGATACTCCGATATTCATCAACAAAACTTCAAATAAAAATGGGCAACAACTCAGCAAAAGTCGAGGTGGTCGAGGCAAAGCAAGTCTCGGAGAAGAAGCCTCTGAAGCCGTGCTGTGCTTGTCCTGAAACGAAGAAAGTCAGGGACGAATGGTAAGTTTTGAGGTTATGTTTGGCTATTGTTCTCGCGCGATTATTATTATGTAGGTATTTGTTTTATTCTTCGACTCGACGAATGTGCGTCGATTTGCGTATTTCGAGAAATAGTAGCGGTGCGCTATTCAACTTATAGAGTGAATAAATGTCGGTGTCTCTATTATAAATAGACACGGAAAAATATTAGTCCAGAACTTCGATTATTGCACCATGTAACTCAAGCTCGTAATTTCATGCTAATTATGTAAAGTTTGAGATAACGTCCGGTTAAAAATGCTTATCTTCCGGAAATCATTTCGGGTCGAGTGTTTCGTTTGAATTCTTAGTGAATTTCTTCGTGATTTTAGCACTATTCGCTTCAAGGTCAATCCTTTTCTGATTTTAGCATCGTCAACAAGGGAGAGGCAGAGTGTGGACACCTCATAGAGGCACATAAAGCATGCATGCGATACCTAGGCTTCAACATCTAAATATGGAGAGACCAAATCAAAGCAACTGTGCTGACAGCAAGTGTGAATGCTGTAAAAGTATTACCAAAAACAAAAGGAACTCAGTACTTTAAATACTATTAAGTTTATAATCTCATTATGTTAGATAATGTAAATAAATGAGTTGATAAGGGATGCAAATTGTTTCTTTTCTCGTTTAATATTCATAGTATGTTTAAATGGATAAAATATCAAATTCATAAGTTTAAATTCAACTAATGAGCTTGTATGCATTTCCTTGATGAAAAATAATTATAACAATGGACAATGGTAGGTGCTTTTATTTGAATTTATTAACATAGTGAAAAAACATTGCATTTTAGTAAAAGAATGTAATACTGGTTTAGGATTTCTAACAAAGCGTATATTTCAATTTGACAGATGGATATTTGTTGTAGCGCTTAACAATTCCAAACCTTGTCAAGTATTGACATAAAACACTTTCCTTTCCAAAAACATTGCAACAATTTTTTTTTTTTACATATTCGTGCGCAATAAATTTTCAAGCTATTAAACATAACGTGATTTTCGTTTCGTTTTTTTTTTTTTCAATTTCAATAAAGTTCATCGTCACACCCCTTCAATTACAAGAATACTTTGCTATGGTAATTAATAAATGGAGAGGAATATTTGGTACAACTTACTCGTTTCAATAAGAATTCGTTACATGAAAGTTCATTAAATTTTTCTTATGCATTGATTCGAGATTTAATGAAGTAGCAAGTAAATGGACTGAAGTTTCTCACAGCTTGCAGTAGACTTATGTGCTATAGGGCATCTTTAGCCTTAAGTCGATTCAGTAATTAAATATGTTTACTTTTTTCTTTAATTAGTATGAAAGTAGTTGTACTTTATATATTTTCAGTGGCTTTTAAGGTATAATGAAGTGTACAGGCATCTGTTTGCATTAGGTATGGAAATATGAGGCACCCACTTTAATGATTCGCGGTAAAAAAGTTCAAACGATAAAAAATAATACGCTTTTTCACGCTACAATTGCTTCTATTAAATTACTATATTGACTACAAATTGACTAGTTGACTAGGATCACTCATAATTAAATTCCTTGAAGCGTCTTTTTTTCGTTTATTAAAAACTGATTGCATCGTCACAATAACATATGATTTTCACATTTCCAATCCTGATGCAGAAAGATTTGGTCGAAGAACTGCCATGGCTTTGTTGATTGGTTCGACGAAAATTGCGCAGAATCATCTGGACTAAAGTGATAGCCTCGAGAGCACAATCGCTTTAAGCGAAAAATACTCGAAAGCTAAAGAATTCAAGAGGGACTTGAAACATTAACAGAAAATTATAAAGAAAGCTTAAGTCAATTTATTTTACATTTATTCATTTAGTCTTAAGCTGACATTATTTTTGAGTCCCTCTGAAATTCACATTTATCACGATTATGCTTAAGGAATAAATTCGGTAAATTCGTCGTCTTAACATTTAAGATCTTATGAATAACATTGGTGTCGCAGATTAACTTTCACATTGAGTTATCCTCCGATGTCAATGTTTTTTTTTTTTAATTATTAAGAAGATGGTTTGCAATGTAAGAATAACATTGATTAACCGCTATAGTAGCGCAAGGCTCTTTTAATGAAAATTATTTTTCTTTCACATAATCTCAAGGACTAGGGGAGAAATCATACTAAAATCAAAATATCTTTTTCTCCAAGAACAGCTTGTCCTCTTTGTCATTAAGTCTCACCTATCTTGGGGAATCCTCAAGGAATGTAGCACCTTGCTTTGCTGCAATCAAACGTTTGGGTTTGAATTTGTTTTTGAAAGGCCTTAAATATTTGCTAATGAATAATTAATTTTTTCCTTACTTGATATTGCATTTCTGTGTCCATGATACCTATCACAGCAACTACTTGGTATTGCCTAGCTTTCATTGCAGCAGCAGATATTCTCACAAGCCTCATGGCTCCTGGTGCACTGCTTGTGCTATTGAACTGTGCCATTTGTGCTGGACTGTGACTTGGATCAAGCACAAGCATTATTATGGAGCCATCTCTCAGTTGTTCCACTCCCATTATAGTTCGACTGTGACCTGTTGTTCAATAATTTCAGATTAGAAAATTACGAAATTGATGCAATAACTAGAATATACATTATTCAATTTAAGTTTTAATACCTTGATGTTGAAGGTACAGGGGCGGTTTAAAATCGTCGTTTCGTTGAAAATAATGCAACACCCACTTGAACATTTCTGGGTGGCCACCATCTGAACTAGTTGGTCTGTGAAAATCGACTAACTGGCACCTGCAAATGTCGACATTATAAAAATTTTCGTTTCCATCTTATAATATTAATGATAAATTTAAAAAACTAGTACGTGTACCTGATTCTTAGACTGGATAGCAAGGTTACAACCTCCGTAGCACCAATCCATTTTCTGGTATTCACAAGTTTGGCTCCCAGTTGTTCAGCACCTTGTACATCAAATCCCTGTGCCCAAGCCCACTCAATCATCTTCTGCAGTCTTGAGATCGAGGGCATTGAGCTTCGTTGTGGATTCTCGCAGGAGCTGCTATTGCCTACACCACAACTCCAAGCTCTATACACTAACTCGTTGTATCCTGTGTGCTGCAGCAACGAAGATATCATCATCTGCATATTCCTGTAACCGCAGCCCCATCCTTTGTCTCCATATGTCACAGCATAATGATCTACCGTTGAACACATCCATGTATTCACTACATTGCTGCATGCTTGACTAACTGCTCGTACTTTGGGGACCAGCCCTGTAAGTTTTTTGACTACTTAGCCAAATTGAGTTTTGCACGTTATTAATTTTGTGAACTAATGCGATGATAGTTAAATGAAAATTGCTTATGCAGATTTATCTATAAGTCAAAGAGGTCATCATCGAAAAATTTATTAGGTGCAAAACAACTGCTTACCTCTGGTACAAGAACTTCCGTCGTCGATGCCGCTGTTTTCAGCAACCCTGAGCTCTATTTGTTTCTCGTAGTAATCCGCGACAGACATCTCGCCAGCATACACAGCCCGCTGCATATTCGTGACGCTCTGTTCCCTAAAGTTACCCTGATTGTCCATTCCGTATTGCGCCTGGAGCAGCGCGAACTCGCGCTGTTCCCTTAACCTCCTGACTTCTTTTTCGCGCCTCTCCATATCGCGCGCGAGCAGTCTGTCCGTGGAGGCATCCGGCGTTATTGGTGAGGGGGTACCTTTCTTCGTGAAGTGCTCCTCGATGTGGGCTGTGAGTTCATCGCTGTTCTTGAACATAGTGCTTAGGCAGACAGGACACGACGGAGTCTCTCCACCGCTGGTGGCTACATCCGAGTAAGGTGATGCTGCTTTTGCTGGGCTGTGGTTGAATTAAGTTGGTTAAGAACAGCTGGAGATGTAGAGATGAAGCTGAGATGAGCAAAGGTTACCTTAATATATCTTTGTGTTCAATGTTGACGTGTAACTCCAGGTCAGACGAATTGGGAAAGGATGTGACACAGAACGGGCAGTTGAATGTACTATCTCGAGTTGGGGGAGACTCAGGTGGAAGAGACGGCGACGTTAGGTCAAAGTGCTGACGGTTGATATGTTCTTCCAGTCTGAGTGGACTGTCTGAACTATAAGGACACATTGGACATTCTTGTACTGGAAGCTTAGGAGTTGCATGCGAACGCAATTGAAGATTCAAACTGGAGCGCAGTGGAGAACCATGTCCAGCTGTGCTTTCTGGAACTAAGAGTTTTGCCATTGAATAATTGGCAAATTGTCTGACAGGCAAATAAGATTGATAACGAGTTGATTTCTCACCATTATTTACATGACTAGTGTTGTTATTGTTGTTGTTGTTGTTGACAAGCGAACTGCCAGCCGCGGAAGAAGCTGCTGCCGCAGAGGAGGCCTCTTCCCTCTTGACGAGTGTCGCGGACGACCTGGACGAGCTCGGCGGAGTGGACCAGCCGTTCTGGAGATACGGCGAGGAGCAGAGGGTCGAGGTCGAGGAGGTGGTACTGCTGCCACTGCAGGACGAAGCGGCGATGCCTCGAGCGTCGTCGCCGCCTCGCTGCTTCATCCGACGATGTTCCTGCTGCTGATCCAGGATCGCGTCGTCGTCGATGAATGCCATCATGTCGTTTTCGTCGGGTGTGCTGTTATTGAACATAAGAATCGAGTGCGTTACTCTTTGTTTCACGCTCAAACACTTTCTCGAAGTATGTACTTATATAAGTTACAGTTTTCGCTTCTTGTTCAGGCTGCGGTATTTCGTTGTCAACATGTTAAAAATTGTAATACTGTTACGGTTAAAATTAGTTTAAAAACATAAAAAGGAACTATGTATAAAATGAGGAACTGTCAAAGTCGACCGTTTACTCCGATACGCTATGGCCGACTTATAATGACGTAGGCCGAGAGGACAACAAAATATACAAACGCTGAAACGCATCAGAGATTGCCGCGCTTTCTGCTCCGAGGATCAACGCCATCTAGAGTCTTCGCTTAAATTCTGTCATTCTCGTCTTTTGAATTTCCTCCAACGTATGGAATTTAGAACACTCATCAAGTTGATATCGGTGATCGCGTAAGTGAAGAGAGTTGACAGTGAGCTAACGAACCTGGGCGTAAGGTAGTCGAGATGTGCGCTGTTGACGTGCAGTAGCATCTCCGCGGGGGAGATCTCGCCGAGGTCACAGAAGGGACAGTTCGCCGCGCCCTTGAGATGATAGAGGGCCATGTGCGAGCGCATCTCTTCGTCGTTGAAGCCCTCGCGGCCACAGATCTCGCACGTGTAGTTCATCTCGGGCGTCTTGTTGTTGCTGCTCGCCATGTTGAACATTCTGGAGAATCGGGTATTTTACTACTTGGTCAAATGTTTTCTTTCGCCTGACATAACCCAATCCCCGCCGAGCAATCTAACTCGCAGTCTGTTTTCAGGAAAACTTTTCCAATCGACAAAGTAGTCTCGTAGCGGGGATGAGGAAAACTTGCCAGACACGTCCAGACGCATATTCTCCCGCACAAAGGGGCCGCGGCGGCGCGTAACAACAGTAGTCGCCCGCGGCAACTTGCAGCCTATAACCATCCCTCTCTCGGTATGTAATATCTATACTGTATACCTATATATATGCTCATGCTCTCTTTCGACTGGCGATGGGGGTGGCTGACTTCCGCGTCTCTTCACAGTTCGCGGCGCGAATCAATCAGTTCCCCCCAGAGAGACGCCGATAAAACTTGCCGATCAATTCCTCGTCTTTACTTATGTTATAGGTGTATCTATTATTGCGCTCCTGTGTAGTAACGCACGTCATCCCACGTGTGTGCTGGAATCTCGCGTAGATTGTTAGTTGTTACACAATGAATTAATTATAATATTCCGTCGCGCCAGCCGACCCGACGACTGTCTAGAGCTGAATGAAAGTTTCATACTCGTGAATTATCAATATATCGATCACGGTTATAATTATATTCCCGGAGAGCGAGAGCACGCGACTCGGGGCGTAAATTGAATCGCGCGACAAACGCATCTCCGTCAAACTGAAAGTTCCATACAAGTATAGCGGAGCGAGCGTCGAGACACACACAAAGGCACGTCGAATTTGTTGCTCCAGTGCAGCCGAGGGAGAAAGCCAAAGCTCTACTCCTTCTCGCTCGGCAACTCGCCGCATTCGGCGGCATATAGGTAGCGTGCAAGCAAAAGGCAGCCAGTGCATCCCCACCCCCTTGGCCCGACATTATATCGACTCCCGCGTGTGCACTGCACACCCTTGCCACCCCCTCCGCGGCGATGCACAGATAGCACAAAGCGCACATCCTCTCGAGGGGACGGGACACTCGGACACACTGCAGTTATTAGAGAAGCGAAAAAATGAGCCAACCTTGACGATCGTCTATCCGGGTAGCTCTAAGTAGGCCAAGCGCTCGGCCATCTCAGTAGCGGGCGGCGCCGAGGACGATGCGCTGCATTCGACCCCGACGAGTACGGACAGCTTCAGGCGCTCCAGCGCTGCACACGACGACGACGACGCGGGCGCCGCCGCGAGACTACTGTCGACTCGCGCGATTGCCGCTGGATATACGTTGCTATACGCGGTAGGGGCACGCGCACGCGCTCCGCACTCCCAACACTCTGAACTTTCTTCCGCACGTAGCTTCTCGAGACGATGTGCTTGCGCGCGAGGACATGTGCTCGCCGGAGGGCTTTTGCAGTTCGCCGTCTCTGCTCACATAGTCACATCCTGTAGGTATAACGCAGTCGGCTTGGTATAGTCTCTCGGTATAGTCTCGGTGCAGCTGCACTCGGAAATGAGAGTACGCGACGCCGCGCAGGCGCGTCCGCTCTGTACACACTCCCCGACCCAACGCTGCTGCTGCACTTCTGTTTGCCCTTTAAAGGCCACTCGACTTTTTTTTCGCTAATCGCCTGCCGCGAGAGGCGTTTGCCGTAGGGATCGGTCATTGGCTGGGAAATAACGAGAGCACAGGGCCGAGCTTCCAGTATAAACAAAGGTGTATTTCGTCGTTTATTTAGAGCTATATGGGTTATCTATGCGTGTGTGTGTGTGTATGTACATTTTATCGTCATCTTGCGAACAATAGCGATGAAAACTCCGACATGACTGATGCGACCTCGTCAACTATCTTTGGCTCTCCCCTATAGACAGCACTTCCAAAACAAGCATCTCTTCTATACTCGCTACTCCGTCGGAAGCGGGGGGACGGGAAACAGCTTGTCCCAGAGATCCATCCTCTCGGCGTTGAGACCGGTCTTGAGGACGAGCTCGCTGCCGATCTCCAGGTACTTCTTGTCCTTCGCGCTGTACCTGTCCCAGGTGACGTTCGCGAAGTTCGGATCGTCCTTGGGAATCGGTTCGCCGGTTTTGGCAAAGTTCGACCAGATGGCCGTCATGCGCTCGACCGTCTTTGCCTCCGGCGAGTCCTTGTCAAAGTCCGGGAAGAAGCTCACCCGGAATATGTAGAGCAGATCGTCGTGGTGAACGACCCCTTTGGGAGGAGAGAAAATTTGTGAAAACATTCGCTGCTGTGCAATCGCCCTCGAGAGGGAGAGAGGGATCGATAATGTCTTACCGTAAGGCTTTTTGGTGTCGTTCCAAGTGACGTGACTGTAAGGACCCTGGTACGTGAATTTGTAATAGTACACTGGCTGCTCCGAGGCTTCGGCCACCAAGTTGACTAGTCGGTGCACCGAGTACCCAATTACGCCGTCGGCGAAAAGCTATTAAAATTCAAATTACTCCGCTGTATTATACTCTCTCAGCAGCATTGTTCTATAATCACGGCGTGAAATGCAACTGCTTACGTGAGCGAGACCCTCGGAGTTTTCGACGCTGACGGGCTTGCCGTGAAGGTAGTGCTCTTTCAGCTTTCGGCTGATCTCCTTGGAGTGATTAGTGCCTCGTTCGTAGAGGAAATTTATCGGGGCCAATCTGTCCCACTCTTCGTTCAGATCGTCGAACATGGAATTGTTGCCGCTCTTCGATTGCTCGATCATCGCTGAAAACCGAAATCATGGAGCGAGACTCATTCCGAGACAATAAAATTTTAAAAAGCCCCACTTACGGACAATGCGGCCACCGAACTCGTCTTTGGTCACTCCGGTGATGAAGGGAACTTTGTGAAATTTCCCCTGCCTTATGAGGTCGATCGGCTGCGCCGGGAGGAAGCGCTCCACCCCGCGAACTTCCGGCTCGACCACAGGCAACCACTGTAGAATGGGGTTCCCGTACCATTCCTTAGAGACAAATAAATTTCTTTGATGATTATTGATCGCCGCGCTCCAAACGAGCTAACCACCGCACCCAATCGAAAAAAATAAATAAAAATAAAAATAGCAAATAAGAGTAACCGCAGCCTCTCGTGCACTCACGAAGAATTGCCCGACGCTGCTGGCGAAGTCCTCGGCGGTTTTGGTGTTGAGGCAGACGAGCATGTTGCCAACTGTGTCAGTGGGACAGCCGAGGAGCTCAGCCTGCTTCTTGGCCAGGTGGCTCTGATTGTTGGGCAGCTGCTCCTGGTAGACGGCCGAACCGCTCGAGGCGATAGCCCGATGGAATAGGCCCTTCGACATCGGCGACACCAGGTGCAGCGAGACGCTCCAGGAGCCGACGCTGTAGCCGGTTATCGTGACGCAATTAGCGTCACCGCCAAAAGCCGCGATGTTCTTTTTTACCCAGCGGAGAGCCTCCACCTGGTCCTTCAGGCCCAGGTTACCCGGGAGCAGCGAGTCACCCGTGCTCATGAAGCCTTTGAAAAATATGCATTATTATATTTAGATATAAAAAATACGTGTCAACGACGATGACTCATGACGCAGCGATTCTAATGATCAGACAAGAAGTACCTAATGACGATAGCCGGTAATTGACGGTTACCAACACGATGTCGTGATCCAGCAAGAACTGCGGCCCCTCGATGAAACTTTGACCCGAAGATTCGTAGTAGCCTCCAGGATGGAAGTACACTATCACCGGTCGTTTCACGATCTCGCCTGCGCTCGACAGCTGCGCATACGCAAAATCCAATATTCCATTAGCTCAGCCTATCGCTATATAGAACGACAGTGAATAATACATTCGGATACGGTGTACCCTACCTTCGTGGTGTACACGTTCAGACGAAGACAATCTTCGGATTGATTCGCTGCGAAGCTTTGAGGACAGGCTGGTCCTTCCTCCGATGCGTCAAACACGTTGTCCCATGGCTTCACGGGAATTGGAGGCTGTGAGGTGTTTACAAAAACATTGCTCAATGACGTGTTATATCCATAAATGGAACGAAAATACAAAAAAAAAAAAAAAAAAAAAAAAAAAAAAAAAAAAAAAAAAAACTGTCCAAACAACAAGTCGTTAAATTTCCTCGTGATCTCGAAGCGTAATTTGCATAATATGCTTCAAGGATAAAAAAAAAACACGAGTGCAAGGAATTCTCATAGCGTTAAGTGAAAAGCCAAATGAATCCCGAGCGAGCGCACCGATTTCTCAGGCTCGAAAAATTGCATAAGAGCGAAGCGATAATCGAATCGCTGAAGCGTGAACGTAAAAAAACACTATACTTAATATTTGAAAGCGATCGAAAACATATACCTCATTCGATGCACGGATGCGACTGTTCAACAAAGATAAAAGCGTGAATGGCACCGTCGGTTCTGGTCAGTTCGGGCGAGTTAGCCGCGCGCAGTTGCAGTATAACAGCGCGAGCAAAGCGCGCACGTCTCGACCGAATTAACCGGTCGTTTGATATACACTGTACCTACATTGTACTGTCTCTATATATCGCGATTCTCCCGAGCCTTGGCGCGAGACGACGTCTCGTGATCGGCCGGAGCTCGTAATAGTCTTTCATGCAACCACGTGAGCTTGTTTAATCATGTGATTTGATTGTTGGTTACTTGCTTCGAAATCATGCGAAATTGCAGGCAATGTATTTTCGGAATTCGATACTTAAACGACAATAACGTCAAAAATCACCTGAAAACGCTGTTGACCCGTAGGCGGTTCGGCATACCTCACGCCCCTGTATGCGAGGATCTTCTTGCCCAACCTGCTCTCCATGAAAGCTCCTCTGAGCTTTCCCAAAGGCGCCTGAACCTCGAGCGTCTCGTCGCTCGGTTCATCTTCGGCTTTCACTCCGGCAGCGACGATCACAATCACAAGACACAGCAACAACAGCAGCGAAGGTAGCTCGACTCTGCTCGCCATGATTTTTTGAATTTCCCGCGCAGACAAGCGTCGATACGCACGACTCGAGGTCGCGGCTAATACTGAGCCGCGGATGAGTCAAGTGTTGCGCTTTATAGGTCGTACCGGCGGCTGCCGCTGCTACGTACGTACGTACGCACGAACATACATACGAGCCTCGAGAGAGACGCAGGAAGACGAGCGCGTGGGAACGATACCATTATGACAGCCACCCGCCGCTGGAACAATGGCGCTTCGCGATTATTCGACCGATGGGTGCAGATCTCCGCTGCTGTGTCGGCACCTGCACATGTTTGAGGAAAGAAAAATTTGCGCGAAGAATCGAGAACAGACATCTGCATCCGCTGGAAAACTTAAAATATCGCACTTTGCCGTTAGTCATCAAGAAAATTAATTCCGAAGCAAGAAAGTCGAGCCTCAGCGGAAAAATCCAGCGCGCGGAAATCTATGCCAAGAATAAACTTATAATACGCATCTATAACTACTTATAAGGTATACATTTCGCCAACCAGTCTCGCAGACAGAGTTCCTTCGCTGCCGATCAAATTTTCCGTCGGCTGATCTCTGCTTGCCTGACGGTGTGTCGCTTCAATTTCACGCGAATAATAGCCGCTCGCTCGCTGGCGCAACGAGCCTTTTTACGCGGCCGATTGCATTACTTAACTCGTGCATTCATTACACGCGCTACCAGATTAGTCACATCGAGCCACACGCGAAAGACGCCGCGTGTTTTTCCTTCTGCTATCTGTCGATTGCACCGGAAGCTGCAATTATCCCGGAGAGGCTAGCAGCCTGTTTTTCTCTCCAAAAAAGCGTATTGCTGAAAACGAGCGTATATAGTTTCACGCAAGAGGATGAGGCACTTTAACGGCGCGCGAGCGTGGGGGCGGACACACCTTCGGCGACAATGACATCTGTGCAGCGCTTCGTGGCACACGCTGATAACCACCATTGAGTCAGCGCCTGCTCGTTACACAACGATTGTTTTCGCGATCCGCGTGTGTGTGCGCGCGGCTGTGGGCTTTTTGTCGGTCCTGTCGTGGGTGAGCTTCTTCGTATACGTGTGTTCGTGCACGTCGATGTTGTTTTTATATGGAGTAGGCGTGTGTGGCATTTTTTATTGCGCTTGTATGTGGACAATGAGTTTCGTCTTCGACGATGTTCTTTATTGGCAAACTTCAGAAAGATTTAACAGATCATCATAAAACTTCGAATTAGACTTATTACATGGTTTTTATTCATTGTGTCGAAGAAACGGGTGGCAATGGGAAGAGCCTGTCCCACAAAGCGTATCTGTCGGGGTACATGTTGCTCTTGACAGTGAAAGTCTCTCCAATTTCCAGGTAGTTGTTGGTTTTCAGCTTGAGGAGAGGCCAAGTGACGCCCTTGAACAGCTCGTTGTCCTTGGGAACCGGTTCACCGGTTTTGGCAAAGTTAGCCCACATGGCAGTCATCTTCTCGACCATCTTCGTCTCGGGATCGGTCGAGTTGAAGAAGGGAAAGATGAAGGACATGTAAAAGATGTACTGCAAATCATCGTGGTGAACAACGCCTGCGAACAAAAATTGCCAATTTAGAAATATGAATTCTCACGTAATATTCGACTCGTCTTACCGTATGGTTTTTGAGTGTCACTCCAGACTGAGAAGCTGTAGCGTCCTGGGTAGACAAACATATAGTTCCAGACGGGTGCGCGAGAGTTGGCAGCGATCAGCTCGGCGAAACGATGGGTTGGGTAACCAATGAGAGAATCGGCGTAAATCAGTCCGAGATTTCTGCCGTTCTTGGCACTGATGGGCTCGTCATTGAAGTAAAACTTCCTTATCTCGCGACTGATGTGCTTGGAACGCTCGGTGTCGCGCTCGTATTGGAAGCTGATGGGAGCAGCATGCTCCCAGTTTGCGGATATGTTGCGGTAGACCGAATCGTCGCCCTTCAATGCAGCCTCGAAAGCAGCTGCGAAAATCGACCGTTATGATATGAACAATGTCGGGGAAGTATGCCATCAATTTTCTCCAGCTGATGAAGGGAATACTCACTGAGACCTATTCCGGCGAACTCGTCTCTGGTGATACCGGTTATGAGAGGCACGTGTTGGAAGTTCTTCGTTCTCAAGAGGTCGACGGGTTGGGCCGTGATGAATCTCTCTACTCCGGAGATCTCGGGCTCCACGACCGGAGACCAGATCAAGGTGGGATCTCCGTACCACTCCTTTATACAAGAATTCGATCATAATATATAACGAACGCGCGTCTGACCAAACACTGCACGTATCTACTGAACCATCGTTAAATTGTGCTACACTTACTCTGAACATTTCTATAGAGTCACTGATTTTCTGGTGCGGCACCTTTTTCAGACACTCCAAAGCTATGTCAACGTTATCGTAAGGACAGTCGACGACCTTGGCCTGCTTGAGAATCAATTCTGGCTGCTTCGTGGGCATGAGGTCCGGAGTTGTGGGTGAGCCACTCATGGCAATGGCGCGATGGAACAGGCCCTTGGACATGGGGGACATGAGGTGGAGAACGACACTCCAGGATCCGGCGCTGTAGCCGGTGATGGTGACGGAGTTGGGGTCACCGCCGAACGCGGCGATGTTCTTCTGGATCCAGCGAAGGGCCACCACTTGGTCCTTCAGACCGAGGTTTCCTGGAGCTCGGGCATCGCCGCTACTCAAGAAACCTAGAATATTATAACAATAATTATGGCTCTATCCACCGTTTCGTAGATATCGTAACGACTCTGAATAATTGCGCCTCGGATTATTCGAAAGGTCACGCGCGGTACTTGGGATAATGTCCCTATACTTACCGAAGCTACCGAGTCTGTAATTAACTGTCACCAAAACGATTTCCTGGTCGAGATAATACTGAGGTCCGAAAACGTAGCTCTGGGCTGAGAAGCCATAGAAACCACCGGGATGGAAAAACACGATGACTGGGCGGTTTACCTTGTTTCTGGAATCCGGCAACTAAATGGATATACCAAATCCATTGTCATTTTCTCAACCTTTGCAGAAAATATGAAGACTGAAGTGTTATAGATATATTGATTCACTTACCTTGGTAGTGTAAACGTTGACCCTCAAGCAGTCTTCGCTGGCCAGTTCAGGTACGGCTGGTAGTGGACAGGAAGGTCCCTCCTGCGAGGCGTCGAACACGTCCGTCCATGCTTCCGCGGGTTCAGCTTGCTGAAACACACACCAACAAAAACAACGATTAGATCCGAGATTAGATCGCTGTAAATTTATATTGTGTATGACAATTTTCCGGTAGTGCGCTCACACTCGCATTAGATCATTTATCTTGAAACGTATCTTTAGTTCAAAAACCGAGTAAAAACTTTAAAAAATTGAAAACAAAAAGCATTTTAAGGAAAATTATTTTCTTCCGAGTGAGTAATATGTATTCTCTTGCGATGTCTTACTCATCTCTGACCCGACAAGCTGATAATGCATTGATACGAGCGAAAATTGCTTTTACCACTCGGTATGTAATAAAATAAAAAAATTAAGAAATACTGCGGTAGCAGCAAATTAAAAAATATGCACTGCTCATGCCTGTGTCTTTAAAAGTTATTGAAAATCAGCGACATAAATCTGAACTTTTGATGAGATTAGCCGGTTTTTGAAACTACACAAACGAGATAAACGTCGGGTCGTTGTACATAGCCGAGGATTATGCACACACATATATAAACGACATTAGCAAATCAAACAAACCGTAATCGTGCGTCATATGACATTACGGTCGGCGATAATTTTTCCAAAACTTTCCTAGTGTACAGTTCTGCAGCGAACGCAGCCGCAACATTGACATCCCGGGAATTTAAAGTGGTTTTCTATTATTTTTGCTCTGAAAGTTTTCGGAATCGCATCAGGAAAACAAGTGGAATTAAATTATAGAACGTGCGTAGAGAGTCGAGCAATTGAGGAAAGAGTATTGCTCCTATTTATATTTACTGCGTGTTCGCAAATGCAAATGTTATCCATAGTTGAGAATAAGTGACGTATAATTGAATTTTATTTAATTTTATTTAAGTTAAAATCATTTAAACGGCTTACCTTGAATCTCCTCTCACCTTCGGGCGACTTTCCGTACCTCACACCCCGGAAAGCATAGATGGTCTTGTTCAACCTCGTTTTCATCAACGAGCCCTTGACGCGGCCCAGCGTGGTTTGCACCTCCGGTTCTGTAGCATAGCTTCCAACTACCGCTGCTAGAAGCAGCAGTAAAGATGTACACTTGAAACCGATCGACATGTTCGCTCGATCGAGTATACAGAACTGTGGCGAGACTTGCAGCAAACGACTGGTTTTATAGGCGACGAGCTGCGGTCGTACTGGAGGACAATATCTAAAATGAGGGTGTGGGAAGTTAGAGAGATGTGTTCGGTTCTTCGCGTGACTGACGTCTTGTTTATAGTTACCGTTTGGAATAAATTTATTTCGTATGCAACATTGTAGGGTTCGTATACATTCTTATGAGAAAAGATCGGATTCGTGGAAGTCTGCCAGATTCAATTGATCGATTGTAGATGATCATACTTCAACGAACAGAATAAGGAAAGTCTAGAAAACTATCGACCGGATGAGCTGATGCGTTAAGCAGTTGATTATTTAAAAATATATACAAAAGTGACGTGAATCAAGGGGCTGTTTTTATTAAACTGGGATAAAAATAAAAAATGTAAATCTTTTTTAGAATTTCATGATCGTCTTTATTGAAATTGTTGATTCGACAAACATACGTTTAATCATCACATCGTTACGCCTTGGCAACAGGTCTTAGGGGAAACAGCCTGTCCCACAGAGCGTATCTGTCAGGGTACATTTTGCTTTTCATACTCAGCTTTTCGCCGATTTCTAAATAATTCCTCTTGCTCCAGTCCAAGCTGGACCAAGTCACGCCCTTGAACAGATCGTTGTTCTTGGGTATAGGCTCACCGGTCTTAGCAAAGTTCACCCACATGGTCGTCAACTTCTCAATCATGGTGACTTCCGGATCAGTAGCGTTGAAAAAAGGAAAGCCGAAGGACATATAGAAGAGGTACTGCAGATCATCCTGATGAACGACACCTGCGGACGAGAATGCAATAATTTTATCAGTAAAAAATCTATCAACAAATGATTTTTTATATTCACCGTAAGGCTTCTGCGTGTCAGGCCATACGGCGAAGCTGAACCGTCCTTGATAAGTGAACTGGTAGTGGTAGACAGGTGCACGTGAGTTCTCAGAAATCAGGTTGGCGAAGCGGTGCGCAGGAAAACCGATGAGTGCGTCCGCGTAGATCTACACTCGAGCAGAATATAGATTGTTAGTAGTACACATTTGCTTCATCTGAGGTAAGTAATTTTGGACGTATATAATGAAATCGAAATTTACCAGTCCGAGGTTCTCGCCGTTCTTCAGCGAAATCGGCTCATCGTTGAAGTAGAACTTTTTGATCTCGCGACTGATGTGCTTGGATCGATCGGTGTTGCGCTCGTATTGGAAGCTTATGGGCGCGGCGAACTCCCAGTTCTTCGTTATGTTTTGGTATATGGAATCGTCCCCATTACGGGCTTGCTGGAGTGCGACTGTGAAATAAACACGATGATTTGTTATTTTTACGGAATAAATAAGCGTGGTTCAGGATATTTACCCATAGGCCACGAAGCAAACTCTTCTTTGGTGATGCCAGTTATGAGAGGAACATGTTGGAAATCTTTGGATCTTAAGAGATCAACTGGCTGAGCTGTGAGGAATCTTTCTACTCCGGGTATGTCAGGCTCCACAACGGGTGACCAAATCAGCACTGGGTCATAATACCATTCCTGCACTCATAGAAAAGTCTTATACATTCAGTTTGACTGAACGTGACACTTATGTACTTGACAACTTTTATACTCATACCAAAAATTTGGGCAAGGATTCGCTAAGCTGCTTGAACGGCACCTTCTTCAAGCACTCGAAAGCAGAGTCGAGGTTATCCGTAGGACAACCCACAAGACCGGCTTGCTTAATAGCCAAATGTGTCTGATGAGTAGGCAGAAGATCAGGAGTCGTGGGCGAACCGCTCATGGCGATACCTCGATGGAACAAACCCTTGGACATCGGCGACATCAGATGGAAGATGACGCTCCAAGAGCCGGCGCTGCAGCCGGTGATGGTGACGGAGTTGGGGTCGCCGCCAAATGGGCCTATGTTCTTTTGAATCCAGCGAAGGGCCACCACTTGGTCCTTGAGACCGAGGTTTCCTGGAGCTCGGGCATCGCCGGTAGCGATGAAACCTGGACGTGATTTATTTTTTCCAATTGATGTTAAACTTTAATTAAACAAAAATGTATCATTAGGTATGATTTTACCTAAGGTTGCGAGTCTGTAGTTGACAGTGACCAGCACGATGTCGTGGTCAAGGTAATACTGCGGTCCAAAAACGTAGCTCTGGGCTGAAAAACCGTAGAAGCCTCCTGGATGGAAAAATACGATGACTGGTCGGCTCACTTTATTTGCAGCATCGGATAGCTTTTTTGAAAATATAACAGCTTGGTAAACATTAGTATAAGTTCATAGTAATGAGAAATCTTATTTAAAAAAATCACATACTTTTGTAGTGTAAACGTTGAGTCTTAAGCAATCCTCGCTACTGAGCTCAGGATCTTCGGGTCTGGGGCAAGTGGGTCCCTCTTTTGTAGCATCGAAGATGTCGTACCATGCATCGACAGGCTCAGCTTGCTAAGACACAAGAACACGTTAAAATGCATTAACGTTATTTTAAAAAATATCCAAAATACTATTAACCTTAAACCTCCTCTCCCCTTCGGGTGATTTGCCATATCTCACACCTCTGAAAGCGTAGATGGTTTTATTCAGCCGGGTACTCATTAATGAGCCTTTGATGCGACCGAGCGAGGTTTGCACCTCCGGCACTTCTCTCGCGGCATAGCTACACGCGACGAGGCAACACAGTAGACAGAATGCCAGATCGAACGACATGTTCATTCGATCGTCACTTCAGCACTGGGGTCTTCCCGTAACGAGCAACTCCTTTTTATAGACGCCGGCTGCTTAGTGGTTATCTCATTTTAGTTTGGTATAAACTATTGGCATATTTCATAAATTAATTTTAGTAAAACTTTTATTTATACATTTTTTTTTAAGATAAGTCTGTAACAATCATTATACTATCCAATAATTTGTTATAACGGAAATAATTCTCAGTGATTGAACAGTCCAGCTCGTTAAATTATGCAATCCATATCTCATTATTTGTTTATTAGCATTACGCTTCTTGCGTGTCTAAGATATAAACAACGCAAAAAGAGCATCTCAGCCACAAACGCACGTTACATTTAATATGACTTGTTTATAGTTAACGCGATAAAAAAAGTCATTGTTTATTTTTTACACTTTTTCCTTATATTGACCGTCTGTTAATTCAAATGTGTGCATATCACTGCTGACAATATTTAATTTTAATTGTAATAAATTAGCTTGATTAATTGAGACTTTTTAGGATTAACTAAACCTTGTAGTCAATAAAAAAATAAAAGAATTTTGCGATAATCTTCTCTTTCCTTGTGAAATACCCACGATGAACAAAGCGCTCTTGGTCCGAACGCAAAAATAACGGTACAATAAAAGTAGACATAAATTATGTGTACGACCTCTATCAGCCAAACAAAGTATATGCATGCAGAATCGTGTGCCTTGGTGGCGTATGTATGTTTTAAGAGAGAATTTTTTTTGAAGACTTTCCTTATGGCTCAGCAACGCAATCGCAATTAAAGCCGACGACCTGCGTGAATTGAGTCATTATTATCTTTTCTATATATGTATATAACGCAGCACAGTTTTCGGAATCGCATCAGGAAAGTGTAAATAGATCGCTAGCAAAAATTAATGCTGATTCAAATCTTGGGTTTTTACGCTATAATATCTATCGTGTAAATACAAAAATAGTTGTCTATAGGTATAATAACACATACTAAAGATACTTTATTTTTTATCGTGTTTTATCGCGGAAAAGACTTTGTTTAGTCGGGTAATAAGAATTTTGTTGTTTGGATTAATACACATATTTAATAATTTGCATACTGGATTGTATTTAAACAAAGTAAAAGAACACGTTGAATTACAAATTTTTAAGCAACTATAATGGAAGCTCATATACTTTCATGGGAATAAGTTATCCCATAATCTCATTGTTTCGTCGAGAAAGTCCTTCTTAATAGTAAAATTCGTGCCCATCTCAAGATAGGCTTTTGCTTCTGATGTTAAGGGTTCCCAAGTAATATTTCCAAATAGATCCGACTCTTTTGGTAATGGCTCGCCGGTTCTCGTGAAATGCGCCCATAATTTCGTCAATCTTTCAACCATAAAAGTTTCCGGATCATTATCATCAAAGAACGGCATTCTAAGCCCTGAACCAGTATCATAGCTGGTATCAAAAAGGTACAACAAATCATCACCATGTGCGACTCCTCCTAAAATGATGATAATAGCAATTATTTAATGTAAAATGAAATTGTTTTTTAGATAATGCAGAAAATAGTTATGCCTTTTGGTTTTCTCGTGTCCTTCCATACGTGTCTACTGTATCGACCCTTATAAACAAATTCGTAGAAATATACCGGAGATGACGAGTAGTTGGACAACAAACTCGCAGCACGGTGTACTGGGAAATGCACGAGGGCGTTAGCAAGAAGCTGTGAATCAAACATTCGATTTTTTCTATAATGACGTCTAATATTATAACGTTAAATTATAAAAATAGTATTATCTTACATTACTTAATGCATGCGCATTATCACGGGTGATTGGTTCATTATTAAAATAATATTTGCGTAAAGTATCGCTTATGAATTTTGAACGACTTGTATTTCGTTCGTACTGAAGACAAAGTGGAGCAAGCTCGTGCCATCTTCTGTTCAAATCTTCATGTAACTTATCAACCCCATTATCGGCTAACAAGAAAATTTAGAATTTTTATATTTGTACATATGAAAAGAGTGTTTTTGAACACAAAAAGTTCTCACGATGGGCTAAAAACCCAAATTCATCTCGAGTCACTCCGATTATCAAAGGTACAGGGTTATAAATCAGTCCTTGTTTCATCAATTTTTCTGGCTCATCTGATAAAAATCTGCCATGTCCAAGAATTTCTGGTTCGATCGATGGGTACCAAATCGTTATCGGAAAACTTTTGAAATATTCCTGTCCGAAAAATAAAATTCTGTATAAAAATAAATATACTATAAAGGTATATGTAGACTTTTTCATATACTATACCATAAACATGGGCACAGTTTTCGCATACGCATCGTATGGCTGTTTCATAAAACACTCAAACATATCGTCGATAGTTTCTGTAGTGCAGTTAAAAAATATAGCCTGTTTTACAGCCAAATCAACTTGCTCTTTTTGAGGGGGTATTGGAGTCGTGGAAGATCCGCTCATGGCAATAGCTCTATGAAATAGTCCCCTTGACATAGGCGAGACCATATGGAGCACAATACTTCGAGATCCCGAGCTTTGACCCGTTAAAGTGACCGAATTCGGATCGCCTCCGAAAGCACTGATGTAGTTTTGGATAAAACGGAGTGCTAAGACTTGATCTTTAAAGCCCAAATTACCATAAGCATGATGCTCACCAGTATTGATAAAACCTTTAAAATAAGACATAGTATTTAGATGGCTAACAAAGATTTCTTAAAAAGGTAATAAAATAAAATTATATAGTTAACCTAATGTTCCTAATCTGTAGTTAAGTGTTACTAAAATGATGTCTTCATCCAGCAAATATCGTGGTCCAACCAAGAAACTTTGACTTGACGCTTTGTAATATCCTCCAAAATGTATGTATGCAATGACGGGTAGGTTTTTATTTGGTTTAGTATAGTTTCGTGGTAGCTGCGTCATTAATTTGGATTTTCAGTGTTTGATAAAGTAAATAGGACGCATATTTATTATACTTACATAGTTTGTGTAGACATTCAAAGTAAGACAATCTTCGGTGATGAGTACTCCATTGGCTTCTGGACATGCTGGACCTTCCTTAGAAGCATCGTAAACGTTACTCCATGGTTTCACCGGCACTGATTGCTGAATAAAAATAAAAATAAGTCACATTTGTTTTCATAAGTTCAATCATAATCATCAAGTTGGACATTTTAATAATCAAAATGTTATATACCTTGAATCGTAATGATCCAACAGGTGCTTCAGCATAACGAATGCCACGAAAAGCATAAATGGTTTTTCCCAAACGAGTTTGCATCAAGGAACCCCTTATGAGTCCTAATTTCGTTGTAACTATAACACTGTCTACAGGTTTTAATTCGTACACAAGCAATAATACGAATAAAGTAATTATTTTTGAAATCTTCATTATTTTTATTTCCATTGCGTACCCTAGAAATAAATATCAGTTTATAGGTATTTTAACAAAAAAATTGTTTATTAAACAAATAAGCTGATGTCGATTACCGCATAGGTACCAAACTGCTATAGTAACTGTGCACGAGCGTAGCGAGTACGATATACACGGTGCTAGAAAGGGCTACTTAGGCCACGGATTTGCGTGACCTAATGCGGATTTAGGCCACCCAGTGCTATAAAATTTATTTTTCTTATTTCTTAACAAATTGTCTATGTAAGTTTTAGCTTGTCGTACAAATTGAAATACGTGCCGTTCAGAATAATACAACAATAATTTATAGATAGACGAATACAATAATTAGTTAATAATAAATAAAATATATAAAATTTTATGTTTTCAATTGTCTTAGTTTATATAATTTTTCAGCAATCAGCAGTTAAACGTTAGTGATTGTAAGTATTGAGTATGTGTGCTAGCTCATGCCCGAATTATCTACATGCTTATAGTCTTAAGTATAGGTATTTGTTTCTCGATAAAAATAACTGCGAAGTCCAAGTTTGTTCGCTTATGTTCAGTATTTGCAGACTATTCTCGTAAATCGACAGATGTCGCTTACCCAACATTTTATTTCGGAATATGTCATTATTAAAACCCTTTTTTTTTGCACAATTCTTTATAATGATTGCTTTGTCAAACTTATTTAGTGAACAGGTTTCGCATATACGTATCAAGATTTAAATAAATATTTTTACAGTTACAAAACGCGGGAGAACAGATCGTCTGATTCTATAGAATGCTAAAAATTAATTTGCGAATCTAGAATAGTGTTTGGAAACGTGTACATACGTGCAAATCGGTAAAGATGGAATTCTCAGGCAGTCAGGCCGACAGCGGTGTGCAAAAAATCATGTGAGGCCAACACATGACAACGATGTCGGAGGAAGAAGCCTACAGCGGAAATATTATTTTTGAGCA
Source organism: Pteromalus puparum (assembly GCA_012977825.3). Taxonomy (NCBI): domain Eukaryota; kingdom Metazoa; phylum Arthropoda; class Insecta; order Hymenoptera; family Pteromalidae; genus Pteromalus; species Pteromalus puparum. The sequence continues at coordinate 47,422,038 of CM053169.1, read as the reverse complement.
TATCAACTCTTTAACGAGCTCGTCAAACTAGATTGCAAATGTCACTTGATAGACTGTACTGGAAACGGGGCATCACAAAAGTATATAAGGATCTGGATGTCGATGTATTTTATTTTGAAAATGGTTTTACAATGTTTTTTCACTCTTCCTCGTTTTCGTCTTCATTTTCAGCCTCTTCGACGTTTTCGTCGACGGCGACAGGTTCATCGGCAACTTCTTCATCTTTCCCTTCCACAATCTCCTCTGCTTCATTTTCTTTATTCTCAGCCGCTTGTTCCGCAGCGCGTTTTCTCTCTCGGGCCTGTTTGGCGGCTCCGGTAGGATCGAAGATCGGATCTATCGTCGGTGCATGAGCGATCGGATCGATCGGTTTCTTCTGCTGCTTCTCTTGTTGTTTGTTATTTTCATCCTCTTCTTCCTCGACACCCTCGGCTCCTTTTTCAGTCTCATCGCTCTGTTTGTCCTTCTTCTCGTCCTTGCACTCGCCCATCTGGTACGGCTTGACTTTCGGCAGTACCTTACCGTAGACCTTTGACACAAGTAATAGAAAGTAGTCAAATACTCGTATAGCAAAAAGCTAGGATATAATATAAAAATTTACCGGCGGTGGAAAGATCGGTCGTCCAAACTGATCCTTTTCGCGAGGCGGTGGCCGCTCTTTAGGCTCCACAGGATACTTGGGCTTGGCCAATTTCTCTATATTCGGAGACGCGCTCGCTGATTTTGCCGATTCCTTGACTTTGAATGGGTCCTCTATGCAATCTTCTGCCTTTCTTTCCGTCGGCTGCGACAATAACATGATTTTCTCCGTGGCTATTAACAATGAACAAAAATATACATATCACTCTAGAGACATGCTTGGTTTAATTAATATTTAGCGATCCAGCAAACGTGAAAATGTAGCAACCTTCATATTTGAGAGCAGATTTGGGAATTTTCAACGGAAGCTCTTTGCAGATCGAATCGGTGAACCGCCACGGCTCCTTTTTCATCCGCCTCTCTCGCTTGGTCTCCTCGTCTTCCTCGACCTTGGACTCTTGCTGCTCCGACTGCTTTGCAGGTGGCTCCTCTTCCTTTCTCGCCGGTTCTTCTTCGGCATCTTTTTCCTTCTCTTCATCACCTTCCTCTTCGGCGTTCTGCTCTTCTCCGCCGACGGTTGACTTGCTCTTGTGAGCCTCAAGCTCCGCCTCCTTGGCCTCGTCTTCCTGAATCTTCTTTTTGCGCTCTTGTTCTTCCTCACGCTTCTTCCTTTGCTCCTCGAGCGCCTGTTTGCCTCGCACCTCTATCTCGTCCAGGATCCTTGCCTTCCACTTGATAGCTTGCTCGGACTCCTGGTCCTTTAAAACTCGGTACGCCGGTAACGACAGGAAGTCCACCCATGGCGACAGCTGACGATCAAACGATAATCGTAACTTGGATAATTGAATTCAATTAAAAATACGCAGCCTCACCTCCTCGTCTTTCTTCTTCTTCTTCTCCTCTCCAGCCTGCTCATCCTCTCTAGCCCTCTTTGGTTTCGCAAGCTCCTCGTCTTTCTCAGTAATCTTTCTCTTCACTGCTCCTCTGGACGGCGCGTAAGCCGATCTGCAGTCCTCTGGCTCGTCCCTCAGCACCGGACGACTGATTTTTACAATATTCTCACTTGGCTCGTACAGCAACGCCGCCCTGGAGATCGTCCATTCGCGGCAGTCGTCCGGATCGTCCTTCCAGTTTGGTCTCGCGAGCTTCTTCGTCCGACGACTTGCTCTGGCTCTTAGAGCTGCTTTCGAGACGCCTCGAGTCACGCAGGGCTGAGCTTCTCCGTGCGACGGAGAGGGTCTTGACAGAACGGCGATGCTCTTTTTTAGACGAGGCAGAGGCTTGGACGGTCGGATCTGAGGGAAAGAGAGAATTCGTGAGTCAGATTGCGTCGATGAGTTTGACGATTTACGTACGATGGGCTCAGGTTCGGGCTGCTTTCGGGGCAACGCATTCACGGCTGCCCACGCGTTGAACTGGGCCCAGTCCTCTGGTGTCTTTAGCCATCCTTTCAGTCGCAGCTTTCGCGGTTTTTTTCTGAGAATCCAATGTCTACTTTTATGATCTGTACTCTACTTACTGATGTGTCATTTGGAAGAGTTACATTATACGTACTTGATTTTTGCTTTTGCGCTTTTTTTAGGTTTCTTTTTCTTTGCAGCAGGTTGCGGCGGATTCTTTGGTTTACTGGCTGCAGCCATCTTTTACTATTTTTTATATATTTTTTTTATTGTTTCATTGAATACCATCCCTCCGGAATTGATTTTGACATTTTTATCCAAAAGATGTATTTTGATTTCGAAATTTGAACATCACGATTGCAGGGGACCAAGGACGGATTTGACAACGAACGTGAAGCTGGCGGCGAATGATAACAACGTTGAGCTACTTTTTCAACATTTATTTTATGACAATATAATAAACATTTTTTTCTTATAAAAGTCAATAGACACAGAAAGGCGCATGTGCAGATATAAAATATCGCAATTTCAATAAAAAAAAAAAAAAAAGGATGAAACGGACGGTATAAAATACTTAAATAATTATTTATGTCACTTAATGTATAGAATACAATTTTAATCTAGATCGTGGACGGATTAGGTTACATATAGTCAAAAGCGACTCGAGATTCACTTATTCACTCATTCGGTAAAAAGCAATGGAAGTATTGATTTATGCATACTGTAGATATGCAAGCAGATCTATCAAAGAATAGATTATCAGTTGATTCATTCTTTCTTTAACTATCAACTACACTTTGAAAGTGAGTTTTGTACTAAGTTATACTTATTCCTTAAAGATATGTACAATATTGAGTTTTTCTCGACTTAACTAGGGAGAGAAAAAATGAACTTTTTTAAAAGTACTTTAGTTTGAAACTTGAAATAATTAAAGTAAAATGATTATTTATGTAACATTTTTCATGATCAAAATGACGCTCTTCAAAAATTATTAACTTTGTAATATTCGCGTGTTCAAGGCACTGCAAGGAATACTTTCCTACGTCAAACATTTCTCCGCGCTACTAAAGCGTCGATAAAATGAAAGATTAAAAAATCTCATGCCAGCAAAATTTCTCCCATGTAAAAAGTAAAAACAGTACAAAATTTTGTATTTTCGTGCACGGAAAAGTAGAATAAAAATTAGAATTAACTTCCGAGCACAAGTGTCAGTAGTATCATGCTGACGGTACCGATAAGCGAATACTCGCCAGAAGAGGCGCCGGCGGTGCAGTCAACTATTCTCCTAGCTCTCATAAAATCGGGTCCTAGATAGGCTCTAAAGTCGCGTTTTTCAGGCGGGATGACAGCCAACTGCTGCGTTGCGTCCTGGAAAATCAGGTCGCTGTAAGGCGGCTGGCTGAAGAACATGCCGAAGGTGAACTCGTCTTGTTCCTTGCGACCGTAGAATTGTTGCGCGTAAATCAGGAGATTCGTATAGGCATTTATCTGCAAAAATTCACGATTATACATAACGAGAGCGTGGTATACATAGATTTGAAAAATTTGAACATATTCGAAATTCTTTCTTACCTGCGTTTCGTTGTAACCATAATATCCTCCTCTCGTCACCACCGCGTTGGAGGCTACCATACCCAGATTGCACGTCTTGTATTCGAGGGTTGATTTGCGCGTGCCGTCAGGACACAAAAGCTGGAAATCCTTAGTGAAAGTATTACGAGCCCAAAACTCGCGACGCTTGCCGTCTGTGTTCTCGGCAACTGTCGTATGTTTGACGAAGGCTACGTCACCACCACCTTCGACGAGGCAGCGGAAAGCGCCGGTGTGGCCGTAGTAGTCCTCTGAGGCATCGCGACGGCAGTAACGGTCCTTGGTGCCGTGGCAGAGATCGCACATGTTGTCGTAAGGCACACCTGAACAAAGAAAAGTCATTTTTAAATGTTATTTCCAAAATTTCGCTGCTTATGTGCAATCGTCTTACCTGTATTATATTCAGGACTCAGAGCGCCAGGTACACAAGATTTAGAAAAGTATTCTGCAGCGGCGTGCACCGAATCGCACCCGTAGCCGCGAATCCAACTGTTGGATAGCAGATAGGCCAGTGGATATACCCAACCGGCGGCAGTGTTTATTCCAGGATGACAAGTGTTCTTGTTCTTCAGATACGTGAGGTCCGTATTGTCGTCCTCTTCCTTGGCTACTGCAACCACGTAGTAGCTAGGCGCTCCGAGATTGTAGACCTCGGAAACAAAAGGCACAAGGTCGTAGCGCAGACCCGCGGTGTATACGTCACTAGCGTCTAATACTGTCACGTCAGCTTGCCTATTAAATTAGAAAAATTAATTATTTTCGTCGATGACTCATAATTTTATTGGCTCGAAAGAAGAATTTGATATTTTCTTACTACTAACCCATTTTGTATAGCCTGCATACAATGGATTTGGCTGTGACCTTTTAGGCACAATAATTCTGGTTTCAGCAGTTGCGCTTTCATAGCGATCTGGAAAATGAAAAATGTAACGTAAAATAGCTTTCTGCCTATCGTAATTATTTTGTGAAGTATTTGTGTAGTGTAAAATACCTTCATCTTGACACATTTCTCTAATTCTGGTTCCGAAGTTACACACAAAGTCATTCTATTTACTGGACACCGTCTTACAGCGTATATCATGTCCAAACTTTCTTTCAAATATCCGGAAAAAGTTTGATCTGATTCTTGAATACGAACAAAGTCCTTTGCTGAATCCTAAATTATAGCATACAATAACAATTAAAAAAACGTACAAATTACAAAAAATAATTTTCTATCAAGTATTGAAATTGATTTCAAATATCTTACCGAGAATAAAAGATTATGCTGACGACCGTAACGAGGAGCAGATTCAAACAAGTGAAACTTTTCTATTGTTTGAATATTTGGTTCTGGCGTATTGTACAAACTTCTATCTCTATCGAAAAATCCAGTTGAATTCCAAGTACTCATGTCATTGTAATTCTTACGATTGTCATAATTTCTGTTATAATTATTGTAGTCATCCTGATGGTTGTTTTCGTCGTCATTTTCTTTGCCTTGACGATTGTCAAATGCATTGTTGTAAAATTGATTGTTATAAGAATTCGTATTGTTTTCGCGTGTTCCAAGTATTCTAACAGCTTCTTCAAGGAATTTCTGATAGAGTTTTCTTTTGTCTTGATCGGTTGCCGATGAAACAATAATAGCATTGGATGGAATTTGGCCCCAGTGGCAATTTGCATACTCGTCAACAGATTTGCGAGTACCATCTTTGCACAAGAGTTCAAACTGATCTTTGGATACAGAAGCTAGAATTAAAAAAAAAGATTAAGCACAATTTTTGAAAGAAGACGTTTCATAATTTATCAACAGATACTCACCAAGATCAAAGTTGGTGCTAGTCATTTCATGAACAGTCGTATGAACAAGAAATGCAACATCACCAGCTTCAAGTAAGCATCTAAAGGCTCCCTCGTACCCTGAGTATGGATCTGCATTCGTGCATTTTCCTCCTGGGACTTTGCCGATGCAAATTTTGCACAATTGGTCAGAATTGTCTCCAAGTGGATTGTACTTGTTAATTAACGAATTGACAGCACAACTTGGACCAAAGAACTTGATCGTGGATTTCACATGGTTATTGCAATCAATAATTTCCATTCCACCATCTTTCATCAACTAGAATAAAGTATTTTATCCATTAAAGTTTATTGAGCATTCATAAGAATTAATAATTTCGATATTTAATTTGAACTTACAGTGTAGATAGGTGTAACCCATCCTGCCAATGTTCCAACTCCAGCAAAGCATGCTTTCTTTCCACGAAGATCTCTTATATGTGTCACTTCAGGCATTGTATCTTTCTTAATCACGGCAACAGCATACTGATAATTTACTCCACTTTCGTAGATCTCTTGCATTATAGGCACTAAACTGTGATATCTTCCACCAACAAATACTTCACCAGCGTCAAGAGTAGTGAGGTGAGCCTTCTCGTGGTCGAGGAGTTCCATACACTCATCCTTGTTAAAGGCTCGCTTACACTTTATCGAAACATAGTAGTTCTTGAATGAAGAAATTTCTCGGTCCACTGCTCGTGAAAATGCTTCACACTTGTTCTGTTCATTGTCGGATACGGTGCACCACACAGCAGTGTTGTTTAGATTTTGTCCTGCAAATAAGTAGAGTTGTGTTTGGTTGTCATTTAAAATTATTTAAAAGCAGGCTCATTTTAACAATTATTTTGTGCAAATAAGTATAAATAATGTTTGTAAAGTGATAAAAAACATGGGATGACTAATGCACACTCTCAAATGAGTAATTTTCTCCGATTAGAGTGTAATCAAGAAAAGCGTTACGGCTTCCAGTAGGTTATTCTAAGGAAAATAAACGAAACTTACCTGAACAAACTCGAAAAATAGCAAGGAGCAGTCCGAGGATCAAAACTTGACTTAAACTATTGTCGCCCCGCATCTTGACGGCCGATTGTCGATGGAAAACAAACGAAAAACAGGGCGTGTGTGGCTTGAAAAAGTGATGACAACGCCCTGGTATGCATCAACCTAACCGCGTCCAAGCGTACACACGTCGCGAGTAGAGAGAGAGAGAGAGAGAGCGATTAACGCTCCAGCAACAGGGGCGTAGTAAAAAACGTGGCGCTTGGATCGGGGAACTTTCAGCAGGTTGTTGTATGTATATGTATATATGGGTACCTCTAATCGAATGAATGGGAAGGTTAGGTGTATAGAGTATATATAGCTATACCATATCATATATGATGCATCATCAATGGAATTCGAGGCAGCGCGCATGCGTCACTTGATGCGTGAAAATTTGAAAAGATACGAAGTGTATTTTAACTTTTTCATAGCACTTTATCGTTACAAAATTAAAAACGAACAAAATATAATCTGATTTTGAAAATTAACAATGTGCCGACCGACAGTAGGATTCATGAAATGTACGCATCTTTCTAATATTGTAAATTTTGCCGCTTCGCAAAATCGGGCTAGATGGACCCCTTGACAGTCGATTCGAGGGGTCTACCCGGCGTAAAAAGTTGTGTTCGATCGGTTTGACCGCGCCGGAGGATTTTCCTGAATATTGAGGTTTGACCGGTTACTCGAGATGGTCATTTCTCAATTGTTCTGATGTAAATTGCAATGCATTTATACAAAATTTTCAAGTCTTAACTATTAACGCCAAACAAAGATGTCAAACTCGTCGTTAAGGTCCAAAAGCTCGACTCGCTCGCTCCGAGCAACCCGATCTCCAATGTCCCACAGAAGGTTTGTCGACTCTATACCATCCAAACCACAAATCACTCCTAACCTAGTGTCGATTTTTTATGACCCAGACGTCAGGACAACAAGCCCTCAGTCAAACCCTACGGCTTCTGTTGTTCCCTGGACAACCATCCCCTGAAATCCAAAGCTGGTATCAGCCTTAGCATCGGAAGCTTGGGCTCGTTGCACGAGTGTCCAGCTCTTCGTCTCCGCGAGCACGTGATCTCTAAACGACCTCGTCAACCTCGACCCAAGGATGGCGCCAAGAGTCCCAGGTCCAGTTCTGCACTCAAGCTCAGTTTGCAGTCGTTGCAAGAACCTGGAGGACTGCTGCTGGACAAGGACGCGACCGAAAGCGCTTTGGAGCTGATGAGGGAGGTCATGAGAGGGAGGAGACAGATGGAGTACGAGCAGAGGATGGATCGGTGGGCTGCGATCGGCGAAAGGAGAGGTTAGTCGAGTGTTTTCCATCTGTGTCTGGTATACAAATGTGACGTGACGTAAATTTAGTCAAGAGCAGGAAGAGGAGGCTGAAGAAGGGCGGCAAGCCGTACTGGTATACCGATTTCTCGATACCTCAGGTTGGTGCGGTTCGATTTGTTTTTGTAGATCATAATTATAGAAGCTGAAATTTCTCAAGCTAAAGTTGAATGATCGCAGTTGCAAAAACTGAAGGAATTGGAGGATTCCTTATTCAAAGATAAGGAGGAAAAGACGACCAGCAGAACCATGAACTCGCTCTTCGCTATTGGCATGATGACCGAGGAGGTAAAAATAGAGCCAAGGGAAGTCTCGAGGCTACTCAACCAATTCAGCACCGATCCTATCAAGTTTCTCTACGAGGTGTATAAAGCTATCAACGGAGATTACTTCGATAACGAGGATTATCGTGCGTTATCAATCCAATCGTGAAATATCTTTGATTGATGGGTATTTATAGGGGGGAAAAAATCAGTAAAGACATTGTTTTCGGCGATTCCCAGGTCGAGATTACAGTTGCAGCGAGAGAATAATTCTGTCCGGAATAGCTTTCCTCGAACTGCCGAGAATCGTTTTAACGCTGCATGAAAGACTCCCGCCGATCGTCAAATTGAAACTGCCGCCAAAACGTAATATGTTCGAGTCATATTCCATGACGTAACTTACAATATATTATAGAGGATTAAAATCGCGATGTTCATTTGACGAATTTAGCGAAACCACCCCAAATGCTTCGAGCCAAAAAGATGGAATCTCCTCTGCTTGAAAAGTTACACTTGCCGCCCAACTGGAGACTCTACGAGAAAGAGCTTATCGATTGGCGGAAAAAGTTCTTTGCTATTCCCAGGCCTATCGTAATTCTACCAAAGCAAGTGGCAGGAAAAGAAAATGCGATCAACGAGATTGATCGTGACGAGACGATTGGAAAAATTGAACCTAAGAAAGCAACTGTCACTAGCAAGGACAGTGATAAAATGAAGGAAAAAATTCCGAATGCAAATAACGATCAGGAGTGTGCCGAAGAGGCCAAGTCGGATGATCGGCAAGATTCTGCGGAAAAAATACAAGGTGACAAATCAGAAAATGTAGATAACGAGGATAGTGTCGAAAAAATTGAAACTCGTGAGCAAGAACCTTCTTATGCCGTCGAAGAAGAAAAAGATAAGCAAGTTACACAAACGTTTCCAATACAAAGTAATCTCGGTCGACTATCTACGAATAGAATCTTTTCCCTTACCAGGAAGTGAACAGAAAAATCTTTTTTCACAGCCGACTGGACGAGTCCTCCAACACCCTGTCCCTACAAGTATCGCAAGCTCCTGAACCAGACAGGCTCCTTAACCACCGACCAAGACTTTTTCGCTGCTTTGAATCTGCCTCAAAGTCCCCGCAAAAGTTTCCCATCTGGTAGAGAGAATCTCTCCTTCAAGCTGCAGGATTACCTGCTGGGCGTCGAGGCAGACTTCTTCAAGATGACAGAGGAAGCGAATCGACTGACCAGCGAGGTTGGCAGAATCGCTGAGGAAATTTTCGAACCGGAACGAAAGTGCGACGCCTGCTGCGCCTGTAGACAGACTAGAAAGACGCACCTGAGGTGGCACGCGACCAAGACGCCGCATCAGGTCATCGATGGAGTCCTCACCGACGAGAACAACAAGACGTGAGTTGTATATAGCTATGCCAAAACTGCACTGACTTGCGCTAATTAAATTTGAATATCAGCCAGGTGATTGGCGCTTTGGCGATGCATTCACCGGCTGCGAGTGTCTCCTTGGCGAGCGAACCGCCTTACGTCCCGTCTCACGACAAATTCGTCAAGGACCTCGTGATAGCGGGAAATGCGACCACGATCGACGGCGAGATCGTCAGGCAGGTGACCGGCGCTACGAAAACCCTGAAACACGTGGAACGTGAGGCCCTGCGTCCCGACGTCGAAGTCGTCGAGATCAGGAACGTTCCTCCTTGTGGCTGTGCTGACGAGGAGAAGGAGCTGGAGCTGGTGAACTTGGCTGGAGGGAAAGACGAGGGGTTGTGCTACGGTAACAAGTTCAGACCGAAGGAGGGACCTGCTTACTCTTGTGGAGAATTCGGTAGGAAGGATGAAGCTGAGGACGATTGTGGGTGTGGGGAGGTTGAACTCGAGTGCGTGAAGGAGGATGATTGCGGCTGTGGGGACGACACTGGTGGCTGTCTTGACGAAGATAGCCTAGTCGAGTTGAGGGTCGATGAGATGGATGGAATCGTTGAAAAAGAAATCGGTTTGCCCGTTCATATGAAAGAGGTGAGAGAGATATTTGCTCAGGCTGAGGAGAAGGTGTGCAAAAAATGCGGAATGAAATCGAAGCCCAGATGCATGGACAAGTATTCGAGCGGAGTAACCGATTTTTCTGACAATTTGGCTAAAAAGGGAAAAGGAATGACTGGTAGAATCTGCACCTGTGACAGTTTGTCAGAATTTCTACAGCTAGATTTGACGAGAACCACGTGCGCCAAGCCTGAGAAAAGCTATTTCAAAAGCGAGCGTGACTCTAGAAAGATCAAGCTTTCGGGTGAATTGAAAAGCTCCCACAAGTTTTCGAAAAACAAAGTTAGTAAAGCGAAGGATGATTTGAAAGTAAAGAAAAGTGTCACAGCGGAGAGGAAGAGGAAATCATCGAGTAGAGGATTAACAAGTGACCTGGAGAAATGTCGGAATGCTTACAAAACTGTCGAAAAGCTTACAAAGGGTGTGACTCAAGAGGGGACATCGATAGAGAAAACGCGTGAGTTTATTTTTTATTATAATTTTATTTAATCACTCGATATGCTCACCATACATAAATCTATTTTCGAAAATCGATTCCATTAACCTGCAAAGACTGTCATGCTTAACTCTGACTCATCACGAGTAATAAAAATCGAACACAACTACAAAAAAAAATAATACCAATCAACCTAACATAATACAATCTTACGAAAAACTTAGCTTCCGAAGGCGGGCCTTACGGCTATCGCACAGCCTCGGAGCAGGCGCTACCGATCGAGCGCACGATCGCCTACCTCGTCGACCGTCATCCTCCCGACTATCCCGCCGAGGAAATCCCAGTACGTCCCGGGGGTCGTCCTTGCCGTTGTCGCGAGAATCGGAACAAGCGCAAGACTTTACTGTACGGCATCGGCGGACTCGCGAATACCGACGGAAGGAATACAGAGGAAACTAACGCAGAGAAGGTGATAGAGGGGGTGTGTTGGCTGACACCGGAGCCTAGTATCCGGAGGAGCGACGAGTACATCCCGGAATACGAGCTCTACGACTCGCCGTACGAGAAGCAAGTGTGCGGAGGTGTTGGCAAGGTTGCGGCCGATGCAGGGGCCAGTATTGAGAAAGAAGAGGAAAATAGCAAAGAGAGTAGCATAGGTATAACTATAGTAGTTTAATTAACATCTTATCTCTTGACGTGTTCACATTTATCGATTAATCAAAAATTTGTCCGCTAGTCTTGAATTCGCAAGACGACGATCGTGTCCAAGACTGGGAAAACGCCTTTACCGATCCCTACCTAATGGAATTTTTCACGAAAACGCGCGACAGCCTCCCTTGCTGGAAAAAATGTTCCAAGCTCCGGAAGAAAACCAAGGAGCCGAGAAAACTGAAGGTCATGAAGCCTGTCTGCGAGTGCAAGTACGAGCGAAAAATCGTCAAGAGGAACGAAGAACGTCAAAGCTGGATCGATCGGCAGCGCAAATTGAAATCGATGAAAAAGCAGTCCTTCCTACACATCGATGGCATCGCCAAGGTTGCATCAATCAGTTCTGAAGATGAAAACATCGAGCCGAATCAAGTAGTCGTGTCGGCAGTAACGATGCAGACTCCGTACAACACGCCGATCCACAGCCGGTCGATTTCGCATCTTCCGTACGTACCACGGATACCGAGTGCAAACGTCGTAGAGACAAGTGTCGCGACGCCAAATGTTGCGCAAGAACCGACGCCTGCTCGGACGGACAAATCGACGAATAAAAAGAATAGAAGCTCTTCCGCGAAGAGCAGACAATTGACGGGTGCGGCGCAGCTCGAGAAACGGAGCAATTACGGCGCGAACGAGGTTAATATCGATAGCCAAGTCGCGAACGATGAGGCTGGGACAGTAGTCGAACCTGAAATTTCCAAGAGCGGTGTTCGAAAGGAAAAAACAAAAAGACGCATGAGCTTTTTCGATCGGTTGCAGGGCAAGCTCATGATTAGAATGCGCGTATGTAATGGATTCGTTTTACGCAATGATGAATATTTGTGTATTTTTTTTTTTTTTTTTTATCTCCATTGACGATTTCAGCGAGAATTGGAAAGTATGGCCAACGAAGGTTTCGTCTCGCTGAAGCTACCCGATTACCATAAAATACCCCAACTTTCGTACTGGATGTCCTACAGGGTCAGGGGCATGTGTTTCACAGAAAAATACAAAAGTAAAGATATCGATGGCATGGTCATAACTATAACTATAGTTTCAGTCGACAGTCCGTATTATTGAATTATTGCACCTTTTCAGAAGAGTTGATGCAAACCTCGATAAAAATATGGAACGCCAAAGCTCATAGAGCAAATAAGGAAATGTGCTCTGAGTACCTGACAATCGCGAAAAAAGATCGCGATAAGATAAACTTCGACAGAGCTCAACATTGGAAAACAAAGGTATACTATACTCCTGTGTCATTATAAATGTTGCGATATGTATATGCAGTTCTCAGTTATGACGGAAATTTGTAATACGCTGCAGATAAGAAGAATGAAAAGCCAGTTTTATAAAAATTTGCGCCAAGATACCGTTTATACCGGTAGCGAAATGTGGCGCACTATGGAGTTCGGCAAGTTTCCGAACGTTCTCTTCAAGCAAGCCTACTTTACATATCTTCCAGCAAAGGAAGCAGACGCCTATGTTTTTCGACCTTGGCCAAGATGATTTGCGCAGCGTATGATTAATTCCGTTTCGTTCAGGCTTGTTTTTTTAATCAATTATGACTTTGCTAATATACGGCGTAGTGTATTTTTCAAATCACTCTTTTGTTAGACATATTCAAATCATGACAACTTCACAAAGAATTGATGTATGTAAGTTCTAAGAAATAAAGATACACACTTGTTTCGGTATAAGATTCGTTTCTTGCCAATATATTTTATTCACAATAAAAATACAAAGTTTACGCAGTTTAAATAAAATTTAGATTTCTAATATTAACATTCATCCACTCGGCCCACGAGCTATCATATCATATCAATACAATGGTTTTTATAATAATTTTAATACTAACAAAATACTGCACAGCCTGATTATCGAATATTAGAATATTACGAATATTTAATGACGCTTCTCGATTCCCAACCAATATCCGCCTTTGGCTACAATAGAGAATGTGTGCTTACTGTAGACAAAAGGCTTGGCTGTTTTTTCGTTGGCGATCAAGTTGAATTTAGAAAGTAAAAAGAATAACATAACTTTAGTTTCCATAATGGCAAATCGATTTCCGATGCAAGCTCTCGGTCCAATACCAAAACCTAGATTGGTGACGTCGTTGATAGAGACCTTCTTCTCGTAGTACCTGTCAGGGTCGAATGTCTCGGGATTGTCGTAGTATTTTGGATCCATGTGAATACCAGTCGCGGGAATCCAAATGTTCATGCCGGGCTGCACAGTGAAGGGCTTTCCACCGGGTAATGCCGGTGGTAGCTCGAAACTCTTCGTACAAAGCCGATCGATAAATCCAACCTGTGTATGACGCCTCATTGACTCGTTGAAGACAGCATCGAGATAGGCCATTCCGTTGATGGCTTCGTACGTAGGCTTGCCTTGGTGCTTCCGCATGACCTCGTCGATCTCCTCCTGCAGCTTCTTCTGGATGTCTGGATAGATGGTTAGGAGATGAGCAATTATGCACATCTGAGTAGAAGTCGTGTCGAAGCCGCCGAAGAAGAAGATGAAGGCCTGGGCAGTCATTTCGATGAGGTCCAGCTTCAGATGCTTGCTCTCCTTACCCCTCGCGTCCATCATCAGCTGGATCATGTCCGGTCGGCTGATGCCTTGCTCGTCGCGCATGGCCACTGTCGTGCCCACAATGTTCTTGAAGAACTTGACGATTTCGTCTCTGACGAATGTTATCCGAAAGAATTTCATAATCTGCGGAAAGGCCCTTGCAATGAAGAATTTGATCGTCATCAGACCCTCCAGATTCGTAGCTTCCCTTCCAAGCACGTAGAACTCGTTCTTGGGATTTTTCATCGAATCGACGGTGATGCCGAAGGCACAGGTAGCTATCGCGTCGTTTGTGTACCTGGTAAACAAATCCTTGGTGGCTATCATTTTATTCTCTGAAGCTGGTCGTTCCTCCAGATACTTGACAAAGTTCTCTGCACACTGAACTATCAGCTCGAACATGCCCTTCATCTTGCTTGAGGTGAAGGCCGGGCTGAGCAGGTTCCTTGCTTCTTTCCATCTCTCGCCGGCAATGTTAAAGAGATTGCCACCGAACAACGGGTCCAGGGAGTCATCGACGAAAGATTTGTGATCTGGGAAGCTGTCAAAGTTCTTGATGGTGACACTCTTGATCAGCTCCAGGTCCCTCAGCACGATAACAGGTCGGACAAAGTCGAAGCCTCCTATGTACTTGGCTTCTGGGTTGTAGTTGTACATGTCTCTAACCAGCTCGGAGATGTGTTTCCGCCTGAAAAACGGCGCGGCCATATTTCCCAGCAAAGGCCATGCCGGATAGTACGGAATGTCTCGAGTCTTGAAATAATCAATGCTATTCTTGAAGTAATAGTAAATCGTGTAGCAAGCTACGACGATCAGAGCGAATGTTAGCAGGTCCATTGTTGGACCCCTCTAGTGTAGAACTTGCAGCAGTACAAAAAATCGTATATTCGATCTCACGAACGACTCAGAAGCGACTGAACCAACATGTACGCCATACCGAGTTTTCACAATCTCGAGTTTCAGCGATGTCGTTGCGCTGGACGAAGAGAGGGAGCCCACTGCATCGCTACCATTTGTATCTGCTACAGCTGAAAGTCCCCCCTCCACCTCAGTTCTACTTTTTGTTCAAGTTCACTCTTTTATGAAGCTCTTTACTGCGTCGTTATCGTTAAAGCATCGGAAAGAGGCATGTTGCGCACGTGCAAGGAGGAAAATAGTGACCGTTCATTGCCCTCGCATCGCATATTCCGATTTTTTTCTCTCAACTAGTCGAAGCATATAAACAAACTACTTAACTGTAATGTAAGATAAAAATATTAGTCGCGATAGATGAATGTAACAATAGAGCAAAATCTCATTATCGTAGTACTTGGAATCCATAGCAGTTGCAGGAACCCAAATATATTCATACCCGGTTCCAGAAAAAACGGCTTGCCTCCTGGCAAGGCTGGGGGGAATTCAAAGGATTTGGTGTGTAGTCGGTGGATGAAAGAACCTTGCGACGAATAGTTATTATACAAACTTTTTAATTTGTTATCCATTTAGTTTAGTTTAATACGATAGACAAGAGGCCATTGAGCATTAGCATCAACGAGTTGCTTTTACTTTATAAGTATTTTAATCGTATTACAGTGACAATCTGCATATCCTGTGTTTTTTATGATCGATGTGTTTTTAAACTGTCGAGCAGATTAAACAGTTTCATTCCATTACGGTTATTGCACGGAAGTATAAAATCGACCACAATCATTCTTGTTGCTTTTGAAATATTGCTTCTAGTTATAGGTTCCTCACATTATACCGGTTTTAGGATAAAACAAGTAAAATTATATACTCAATAAATTATTTACTTTCATTAAAATGCAACAAGATTTATTCACTGTGCTTGAATCCCTTGGTTGGCTATTCCGTATATCAGGCAGCTATCCTTTCACGCTTCAAGATTCAGGACAATCTAGAAAATATGCTCTCAGTACAATCAGCGTGACATTTAGCATTGTATTCTTTATTGTGAGCGCCAAATATTTTTATGAATATAGCGAATTAATAAAAAATGTGTATGAGTACGTTCGTTCAATGCTTTGATTTCGACTAGTTTTTTGTATTCGTCATTATTACTTAATGTTCTGTTCTCCAGTGTGGAAGAAGAAACACTAGCTCTGTTAATGATTGGTGTGAGGCAAATTACAAGTTTGATTTGCATATTTGACGCTTCGATAATGAAAATAATCTATAGTAGAAGGGTGAGGACATCTTCATTTTTCTAGATTGAATTGTTTTAAATATTCATTATTTTCAGTTAATATACTCTATCAATAACTTGGCATTGCAAGATCAAACATTAAAAATAATGGGATATTCCTTAAACTATAAGCTGATGTTCAGAATAAGTGTTTTGAGCATTCCCTGCTATCTGCTTGTTGTTAATACTTTACTCAACTCGGAATTTGTAGTTCTTAATGTGTAAGTCATTATAAATAAAACCTACTGGTTAAGAAACAAATTGAATATTCAGAAGAGTTGATTCCCAGAGATTGTAAGATTTTATTGAAATATAGTTTCTATACTTTCATTAACGATGCTTGTTTTGTACAGACCTATACCGACGGCATTTAGAATTTTTGGAAATTTTTCTATCCTAGTGCAAATGACAAATACAGTATTATTTGTATTTTTAATAATCAACGTGGGCCAGCGCTTCAAAGGACTCAACTTCTGCATATTAAAAATCAAAAATCACGAATACACAAAGCTAGGGGTAATTATTTTTTTGCCGTCACAATTTTAACTTGCTAAAACTCCAAATTTATTCAATAACTGTATTATAGATGCCAATTAGCAATAAAACACCTGCAGAATACATGCAAATGGCGGCACAAGTACACGCAAGACTTTGCGAAATAGGAAAAGCAATCAATGGCGTTTTTTATATTACGTTGGTAGGTCAATATTTAATACTCTTTAGTACAATAACATTACAAAAGTAGTATTAGTATCTATTAATATCAATATTATTAAAAACGGATATTTTTCTCACACGTTAAGGTAATGACTACAATAGGAGCATTTGTATTCTCAACTACTATGATTTTCTATATTTTTACTCTTGCCAAATATGGATTCCAAAACGTGGGATTTGCTCTTGTTTTTTTATTTTTTGCATTATTATTCGTACAGATCATTACAGTCCTAAAAATTGTTTTGAGCTGCAACTGGACAAGCAGACAGGTAATTTCAAAAATTAATTTTTAACAATTTAAACTTGCGTAAAATTTTCCTTCTTTCAGGCAGCCACCACTGCGAAAATTTTGCACAGCATTTCTTTAAGTGACATCTGCATCGATGACGATTCTCTCAGTGAAATGGCAAGTTCAGAAGATACCATTTAAAAAAAAAACACACATATTGACGTAATGCGCATTGTACTTATACATACCAATATAATAGTCACCAGAAATATATAGGATTTTTATTCGCACAATAATTTTAAGGCTTTTTTATAAAAAATATCAAATGCTTTTTTTTTCTAGATTCGCACATTTTCAATGCAGATACTTCATCACAATTTTTCGTTCACCGCTGCAGGATTTTTTCCTATAGATTCGACGTTGATTCAATCTGTAAGCAAGTGCTTTCTTATAATTTAACTTGCGATCAGTGCATTCGGATTTTTTTCTTTTTTTTTAGTTTGCAGGTGCCGTAACAACATATTTGGTGATACTTATACAATTTGATCCCAAGATAGCATAAGACAGTATTTTAGATCTTCTTCTATAACAACAATTAATTGTAAAATGAACTTTCTGAATATTTTTATTGACAATGTAATGCAAAGCTGTTCTAATAAAGTATAAAACTATTATACTAAAATCATGCAAGGTTCTCGTTATGTTATACTAAGTCTTTATTAATTCCCTTTGACGAGATACAAATGCGTCGCTGCACAATAATTAACTATTACTCAAGAAGACGCGCCTCTATAATATTGATAGATATTAATGAAGCAGGTTATAGTAGAGCTGTTCTAACACGGAGTACTTCGAAGATGATAGTGCGGTTCGAATTAAGCTGTAAAACTGTTGAATTAAAATTGTTTTGTACCGTGATGTTGAGCAAAATTTTTCCAACAACATATTTTTTACTAAAAATTGCTGGATTTTGGAGACCTTCTTCTTTGAACTTACCTTTATACTTATGTTACCAAATTTATACAGCATTTTCTTTTATAGCGGTTCTAAGCCTTATAATTTTGCTTGTACTCTACTGCGCGTTTTCGCATGACAAGTTTTTGGAATTGCTTGTGGAGAACATGTACTTGGTCATATCTTTTTCCAATTGCATATCTAAAACATTGAATATAATTTTAAGAAAGAAAAATGTTGAGAAATTATTACAGTGGACGGGAGAAGAACGATGGCTTGCTGAACGTGACGCGGAAGAATCCTCTATAATAGCAGATTCGAAGCGTATGGAAAAGTACTATATTCTATTTTTCTTTTTTTTTTTCACGAACGCAAATAAACGCACTATCGCACTTTAAATTCATAGAAAAACATGAATATTGTTCTGAAAATTTTCTGTAAAATAAGAATTCCATTTTGCAGAGCAATACCTCAATTCTGTACATTATTGGTTTGCGCAAACGGCATTGGCAACTTCATGAACCCAGTTATCCACGAAAATCCGGACAATAAATTGGTGATCGAAGCTTATCCTATCTGCGACAGAAGCCATCTCGTTTGTTTTTGGCTCACCTACTTGCATCAGTGCTTCGGCTTTGCAATTGTCAACATAATTCACGTGGCTTGTGATTGTCTGATTTATAATTTTATAGACAGAACATGTGCTCACTTGAAAATATTGGGACATAGACTGCAGAAGTTACCAGTTCTCGTAAAAGCGATCAAACATCAAAGGATCGACACACTGCAGTTTGAGAAAAGCTACGTAATAGACTGCATTAAGAATCATCAAGGTATTTTTATGTAAGCTTTATGTGATATCACTATCATGATAATGATAATGAAACTGCTAGACGTAATATACGACGATGTAATATGTTCTTATATAGATTTATTCGAGAGTTGAACGACACATTTTATGAAACTGTCTATTTTCAATTTTTATCGAGTATATTAGTCTTGTGCACAAACATATTCTTACTATCCAAGCAAGAATTATTCAGCCCTGAATTCATAGCAGTATTTTCATATTTCTGTTGCGTCTTGGCCCAGAATTTCTTCTACTGCTGGTATGGATATAAACTATCTGTAAATGTAAGTAAAAAAACTATGGAAAAAATATATATTGAAATGTTCGCTAAAAACTATAAGACAAACACAAAATGTATAAATATCTGATTGTATGGCGCTTTTCATTTGAAATTAATAGCTTTCTTTGCTACTCTATAGAGTTTAGCATTTGTTGATGCCATTGCCAAAATTAATTGGGTTGAACTAGATATGAAAACCAAAAAAATGTTCGTTTACATGATGTTAATAACTTCAAACAAAGTTGAACTATTTAATAACGCTGTAGTCAACCTGAGTCCGGCATCATTTATTAATGTTAGTCGTGAATCTGTCCATGTAATTAGTATTTTTTAAAAGATTTTATAGAGTTCTATACCGATTTGACTATAAGGATATACATTCTTTACAGATAGTGAAAGTATCATACTCGGCTTTTACAGTTTTGCAACGTACAAGTCACAACGAGAAAAATATTCCATTTTCTAATTAATAGTTCATTTTACCCTGAAATTTTATATATTTTCAAAAAACATAACACTATACACTTATATATTTTTATGTAACATTAAAAATGAAAAAAAAAAAAACACACGATAGAACAATGTATCTCTCCTCACCTGTCTTTCATAACTGTTAATGTTATCGTCGTTATGTTACCATAGAAATTTACAGTATTTTATTATGCTCTGCGGAAAAAATAGAAGCTACGTAATTGTATGCTGTAACAAGCCGTCGAATATAAATATGAAAACGAAGGGGGATGGGGCTGTCGATGCTGGAATTTAAAATAAGCTTATCTCATTTAATATGACGCACTTGGCGCAATTCTTTTCTCGGACTTTGTTGCGAACTCTTAGTGCGTTTTTGCTAGAATAAAAGCAATGTCGAGCGGTATTAATTTTGGCGCTAACGATGCAGCCCCCAGCCGAAAAGAAAATTATTTGCTCGGGATAGAGGACAAGGTCTTTCCAACCAGTTTCCTAGTTTTGAAGGTCGCAGGACTCTGGCTACCAACCACCATCGAGTCTCGCTCGCTCTGCCTATGCTACAAGGTTTATTCAGTTTTTTGTGCCACCAGTGTCGCGATGCTCATAGTCACCGTGGTCCTGGACAACGTTCTGTCCGACGACAATTCTTGGGAATGGCTGATGGAATGCTGGTACATGTTGGTCGTCTTCTCCAACGGCATCGTCAAAATAACAAACCTCTTGTGCAGGCGAGCCAAGATTCTGTACATATTGAAAAGTATCATCCTCGAAGATAGATGGAGCGTCGCGAGAAATGAAGAGGAAGTGGCGATCTTTAAAAAGTCTCAGCAAAGTGAAAAGTATCATTTTTATTACAACGATTACAACGATTAGTGAAATTGAAATTTTCAAAAATTTCAAAACCGCAGATTCGTGACTCAACTCTGGTTCTCGATGATCTTGATGAACGGCTTCAGCAGTGCGCTCAACCCTTTCATTCACGAGAACCCGAATAACACGTTGATGTTCGACTGCTACTCACCGTGCGATCGAAGCATTCCCTCGTGCTTTTGGACAGCCTATGCTTACCAACTGTTCGGATACTCCATTGTCAGTATCGTCCACGTCGGATGCGACTGTCTCATTTTCAATTTCATAGAGCGACTCAGTACTCACTTGAAAATATTTGTGAACAGATTGCAAAGCTTGCCTGCTCGCGTCGCCGAGAAAGCTTGCAGCGAAGCTGATGCTCTGGAGTATGAGAGTGCTTTTTTGAAGCATTGCATTCAGGATCACCACAGCATCCATCGGTATGAATATGTCGATTCGTTATTTATTTTGACACTGTTGATTATTAGCATCGTGCCTATATTAATAAATTTTGTTTTACAGCACAGTGCAGGCATTGAACGACACTTTTTACGAGATGGTTTCCATTCAGTTCCTCTCGACAATCTCGATCCTGTGCACTAATATATACTTTCTATCGAAGCAGGATCTCTTCAGTCCGGATTTCGTCGCGGTCTCTGCTTTTCTATGCTGCGCACTGACACAAAATTTCTTCTTCTGCTGGTACGGATACAAACTTTCGCAAAGTGTAAGCTAAGAAATTTAGAATTTGTTATACATAAATCAATGATGATGAAAAATAATTGATGACTCTGCATTTTTTGTTAACAAGAGTGCCGATGTCGCTGGTGCGATCTTTGACATGGATTGGTTTTTGCTGGGCAAGCAAACGAGAAAGATGCTTTGTTTCATGATGATGTGCGCGTCTAACAGAATGGCGCCGTTCAACAATGCCGTTGTAAAATTGTGCCCGGAAACGTTTCTTAAGGTCGGTTAACTTTTCTTGAATCCAGTTAATGCAGTAAATTTAAAAACTACGACAAATAGCATCTTTAATGTATTCTAGCTGGTCAAAGTCTCTTACTCGGCTTTTAACTTGTTACAACAATCAAACTAGAGTTCAGTTATAAATAGCACATCTAATTATTCGACGTATAGCGCTATTTTTTGAAATAATAAACAAATGAAACATCAAGAATATAATTTTTCATCTTAAGAATACTATATGTATATTTTTTGTATTTGAATAATAGATATTTGTGATACAGATAAAATTACTTTTGCAATATTCAAACAAGTATTATAAATACCATGAATTCATCAGGTTTCGCATAAGTAGTGTAGTAGTTTAGCAAACTATGCGCAACGCTATACATCGCTAGTGATCTTGGCTTTCGCGAACAACTAGTTGGTCTCCTTCTTTCGTTACGCTCACGAGATCCTCGTGTTATTGCGCCCATGTTTCCATAGAAATGTACAGTATTTTATTATTCTCTTTAAAAAAGACAAGATATTATTAGAGAATGTTTTGTGGCTCGTTGTAGAATAGAGTGCGCATGAAATATTGAAACCGCGCGAATGCCCCGGCAGCCGCAAGTACGTCCAAATAGCGAAGAAGAGGGGAACACACGCTTTGCAACAAGATAGTCTTCTTAGTAGTGCAATGTATCACTCTGATCGTTACTTTTAAAATAAATGTTAGAAGCGACTGATCGATTACACGTGTTTTCATACCACACCCACGTAAAATTATATCATGTTTGGAACGAAAAGTCTTGCGAGTTATTTAAATAATAATACGAGTAAAATTGAGAAAGTTGAAGTTGGATTCGAGAACAAAATTTTCCCCACGACATTTTCACTGTTGATCGGAGCAGGGATTTGGAGGCCGACGACTATGAAATCGTGTTTTTCCTACGTTTCTTACAATGTTTATACAGCTTTTTGTTTCATCGGCGTTATAATGCTCATTCTCACTATACTATTAAATAACATGTCGAATGACTCGTCATTGATAGAAAGTTGGTACATGGTGGTCATATTCTCTCATGGTTTGCTCAAATTTACAAATCTGCTCTGGAGAAGAGCCAAGATTATCGATCTCGTAGAAAAGTGCATCATGGACAAACGATGGACTGTCGCGAGGAACAAGGACGAATCTGCCATTATTGTCAAATCTGAAAATTCGGAAAAGTATTAAATTATAGTATGTGATTTTCTTATTTACAATAGGTATTCATTTCCGTGTTCAATGCTTCAGATTCATCACGCAGCTGTGGCTAAGCTTACTCTTGGTAAACGGTTTGGGTAACGCGCTAAATCCCATAATCCACGAAAATCCAAATAACTCGCTGATGTTCGAGTGCTACTCGCCGTGCGACAGAAGTTTTGCCCCCTGTTTCTGGACTGCTTATGCATACCAGCTCTTTGGTCATGCCATTTCCAGTGCAGCGCATGTCGGATCAGACTGTTTGATTTTCAATTTGATCGAGCGAATAAATACTCACATTAAGATATTCGCCGACAGGCTTCACAAGCTGCCCAATCGCATCTCCGAAGAGTTGAAAGAGGGACTTGACTTATCGCAGTTCGAAGCGCTCTTGCTGAGAGAATGTATCCAAGACCATCACAAAATTTACCAGTAAGTCGCATGTTTATGTTATAACTGCTATTGGCTTTATAATAAATTACGGTATCATTCATTTACAGATCGATTCAAGAGTTGAACGATACGTTCTACGACTTGATTACAATACAATTCGTTACCACCATATCTATCATTTGCACGAACATTTATTTTTTGTCCAAACAAGAATTATTTAGCCCAGACTTTCTCGCCGTGTGTACTTTCCTCGGTTGCGTGTTGACGCAAAATTTCATATTTTGTTGGTACGGATATAAACTACCGGAAACGGTGAGTTGTAAATTTAGTTTGCATCGAAAGGTGTACTATCTGCGCTTGATTAAAATATTGAACGTTTATTTGTGACAAGAGCGCTCGTGTTGTCGATGCAATATTCAACATGGACTGGTTTATTCTTGGCAAGAAAACCAAGAAAACGCTCCTATTCATGATGATGTCGGCTTCGAATGAAATTAAATTGTTTAACAATGTTCTGGTAAATTTGTCACCGGAAACTTTTTTAAAAGTATGCTGATTATATAATAAATTGATTTTCAAATATACAAAAGTTTCGCACTTAAAAAGTATCATACTATTTCAGCTGGTAAAGCTATCGTATTCGGCGTTTAATCTACTGCAGCAGTCGAAGTGAAAATAAGACGAGATAGACTTTGGATAGAGACCAAGACTTGTAATAGTTCTGCCACACGCATGTTTAGAAAGTTTTGAAAGCACGTTATTAATGCTCATCGAAATTAATATTGGCTAGAGTAACAGCTTTTGTATTGTACCCGAACTTATAGATTAGAGTAGACAATTTCTGCAAGCTAATAAATTTTTAGAAAAAATATTTAATGCAGTTATATTTTGTATTGAAAAGAATTATAGGTGACAGTATTAACACTTTTTAACAGTCACCTCCTCTCAACGAAACTCGATTGTACTGTCCGTAATCGCGGCTCGACAGAAAAATATTACTCTTGTTCCTCTTTTCTCACTACATCTCGATGTTTTTACCCGTGTTTCCATAGAAATCGACGCTAGTTTATTATTCTCCTTTAAAAGGAAGAGAGATAATGTTACATAATATTTCATAGCCCCGCGTCGAACAGAATGCATATAAAATATTGAAATTGTACGAATGCTCCGACAGTTGCGTAAAAATAGAATGGAAGGGGCTAGTCTCGGGATCGTACTTTACAGCGAGAGATATAGTTTTATTTTATGCGTTGCACTACGCGGTTCTATCGTTTTCGCTATACTTATGCACGACAGAACGCGAACCGATCGAACGAAATAAAAAATTATGTTGAGAACTGAAGAGTTGCTCGCCAACTCGAGAGCAAACGAAAGGAAGAACGAGCAAGTCGGTATAGAGGACCAAGTTTTTCCCACGACATTTTCACTGCTCAAAGCAGCAGGACTTTGGGCACCGACAACGCTTAAGCTGCGTTTACCGTATACGTGTTACAACATTTACTCGGCCTTTTGTTTCGTCAGTGTACTAGCACTCATAGTTACCATATCGATAGAGAACATCATCTCCAGCAATACCTCGCTGTTGGAGAGCTGGTACATGTTGGTCATATTCTCGCATGGATTGCTTAAAATTACGAATCTACTGTGGCGAAGGGTCAAGGTTATTAACCTATTAGAAAAATGTATCATGGACGAACGATGGAGCATAGCAAGAAATCAAGATGAATGTGCGATTGTAAACAAGTCCAAGCGCTCCGAAAAGTATTAGCTCATTTTTCACTTGCAATTTCTTTTTGCTTTTATATATATATTATTTTTTTTTTATGTTTTGTGTCAAGCTAAGTTTACGCATAGATTAATGCTATCTTTTCTAGATTCGTCACGCGATTGTGGTTCACTCTGATCGTGATAAACGGCGTGAGCGGCGCCATCAACCCCATAATCCACGATAACCCGAATCACGATCTGATATTCGACTGCTACACTCCTTGCGACAGAAGCGTCCCATCATGCTTTTGGACCGCCTACGCTTATCAATGTTTCGGATACGCGATTTCCAGTACCGCCCACGTTGGTTCCGACTGTCTGGTCTTCAACTTTATCGAACGAATCAATACTCACATGAAGATGTTCATCGACAGACTGCAAAAGCTGCCCAATCGCGTGGCTGAGAAAAAGAACGAGGGCTGTATCGATGCTGCGCAATACGAGGCTCACCTGCTAAAAGAATGCATTCAAGATCATCATAGAATTTACAAGTGAGTATTATATTAGTGCTGCTTGATTTCGTTTGTTAAATATAAATCAATTTGATTACGCTGTTTTGACGCGCAGGTCGGTGGAGGAGTTGAACAATGCGTTTTACGAGCTAGTCACCATACAGTTTATGACGACCATATCTATCGTATGCACGAACATCTACTTTTTGTCAAAACAAGAATTGTTCAGCACCAACTTTCTTGCCGTGTTTACGTTTCTCTTCTGCGTGCTCACTCAAAATTTCATATTTTGTTGGTACGGCTACAAGTTGTCTGAAAGTGTAGGTGATAAAAATTTATTACGTGAGTTTAATATTTTATTCCTAATATATTGAAATTTATTATGCCAGAGCTCGTACATAGTCGACGCAATCTTCAGCATGGACTGGCTCGTGCTCAACAAGAGAAGCAAAGGCTTACTTCTATTCGTCATGATGTCGGCATCGAATGAAATCAAAATATTCCACAACGCTCTAGTAAACCTTTCTCCGGAAACTTTTCTAAAGGTACGTTTTTTTTTATTATTAATTGATATTAAACAAATATGAACTCGAGCCAAGTTGATGACATTCATTATCGCGTTACAGTTTGTGAAATTGTCATACTCAGCATTCAACTTGTTACAGCAATCGAATTGAATGAAAATAAGTTCAAGATTACTGAATTTCATATTGAACCGATGAGACTGTTATTATTTTTATGCATAAAGACATTATCTCTGTGCAAGCTTTTTTACAAGACATCAAGTTGTGCGTTTGTTACCTCGTTTATACCTATACGCGCGAGATTTTTTGAATAGTTAACGTTACTAGAGCTTTTACAGACTCCTGTAATGCAAAAAATTGTAATCATTATTAAAAATTTTCACTGCTAATCTACATGTTTACATGAGTTGCTTAGACTGAACTGTCATCCCAACAAACTGTTCCCATACTGTGCACTTAATATACACTGTATACTTTATTATTCTTTCGGAAAAAGCTAAATACAAAATTGCGCGGTAATACCGAGAGCGGGACGCATAGCTCTCTGTGAAAAATTCATCGGATGATTAATGTGACAACGACGTCGCGAAAATAGCTGAGGGGAGTTTCAGCCACGTTATTTCGAGATATTGACATGTGTCCCAGCAGTTTTCTATACTCTTTTGTTACAAAGTATATACGAGTGCGTGCCTTTGTCGTGGGTCTCTGTTCTGACAAATTATGCGTCAAGCGGTAGATATCGTTACCGAACGGATAGACGTAAACGAAATTCCCAACATCGAAGGGGTGGAAAAGAAAATATTTCCTAGGACGTTTCTACTTCTGATAGTGGGAGGACTATGGGCACCAACGACCATCAAATCGCGCGCGCTCTTTGCGTGTTACCAAATCTACACAATCTTCTGCTTCGTTAGCCTCTGCATGCTGATAATTACGATACTCATAGACAACATCCTGTCCGACGACAAGACGATGGAGTCTCTGGTAGAGTACGCGTACATGCTCATCGTTTTCATCAACGGACTCGTGCGGATAATCAACATGGTCAGCAGGAGAGACAAGATCCTCCGTTTGCTGCAAAGCAACATCGTATCGCACAGGTGGCAGAACCTCCGGGACGACGAAGAGCTCGCGATCATCGCCGAGTCCAAAATCTCGGAAAAGTATATATTTTTTACATGTTGCATTATCATCGTGAACTGCTCCTTTGACCGAAAGCCGTGTTTCAGGCTCGTCCTCAAGATCTGGGGTTCTCTTATCCTCATGAACGGCATCAGCAATTCGCTCAACCCCATCATTCACGAGAATCCCAACAATACGCTGATGTTTGAGTGCTACTCACCCTGTGACAGAAGCATCTCCTCGTGCTTCTGGATGACGTACAGCTATCAATTATTCGGATACTTCATTTTGAGCGTAGCCCACGTTGCGGTCGACTGCTTGATCTATAACTTTATCGACCGCATCAACGCTCACTACAAGTTATTCCTCAACAGGTTGCTCAAATTGCCGACTCGAGTCAGGGAGAAGACGCAGGACGATGCTTTGCACTACGAAAACAACTACATCAAGGAGTGCGTAGAGGATCATCACAGTATTTACAAGTAAACTCATAAAATTGAATTATATTACACTTTGAATTTTTTTTTTAACTAATATGATGAATCGTGTAAAGGGCGACCGATGAGCTGAACGGCATATTCAACGAATTGGTCTTTATTCAGTTCATGTCGTGTATATCGCTTCTCTGCACGAACATTTATTTCTTGTCCAAGCAAGAGCTTTTCAGTCCGCCTTTTATAGCTGTCTTTGTCTTTCTTTGCTGCGCTTTGACGCAAAACTTCTTCTTCTGCCTCTACGGACACAAGCTATCTCAAACTGTAAGATAAATTTTCACGTGTTATATATATATATATTAGACGATCATTTTTTAGTATTGAAAATTATTATTCTCAAGAAAGGGCTCGAAAATCGCCGGTGCCATCTTCGGTATGGACTGGCACGAGCTTCAGAAGGAAACTAGGAGGAAACTCTTGTTTATTATGCTCTTGGCTTCGAAGGAAATTGCCTTGTTCAACAACGCCGTTGTCAATCTGTCACCAGAAACTTTTCTAAAAGTGAGTTTGACGATTTATTTAATTTTCTATATTTACGTGTTGTCCTAAATGTCATGTATTTTTACAGTTGCTTAAAGTCTCGTATTCAGTTTTTAATCTGCTCAACCAGTCAACAAAGAAGTAATTTTGATTCAAGGATGAAAATACGGCGTTCGTGGTTTAGTCAGAATGTTTCTATAAACGGGCAAAGGTAACCGTTGCGATCTATAGTTGAGCGAAAAAAATATTTTGTTAATTTGTATACATATTAATCAAAATATATATTTATATTCTCAATAATCCCCGCGATCATTTTAAAATTACGAGTCTAGAAACCTGTAAAGCACAAGTTAGAATCATATCGCGTCCATGTCGTGACTTTACTTACTTGTTAAAAAAAAAGGTTTTGAATCACAATTGTCAAGCGTCGTATGAAAAAAGATTCAAATCGAATGTAGTTAAACACATCAGACCAGTTTATTTGTAATATTTACTTCTTACTGAGATGGGCTGCTTGTCAAATAGTTTTGAAAGACAAGCTCTGAAAAAAGTTGCTCCAACTGAATTCTTTTCACGACAAACGCGACACTGCACTTTTGATGTTTCTGTCCGTGTAACCATAGAAATATACACGGTATACTTTATTATTCTTTTAGAAAAAGCTAAATACAAAATTGCGCGGTATTGCAGAGAGCGGACCGTACATTAGCTCTCCGTAAAAAATTGATCAAACGTCGATGAGACAACGACGTCGCGAAAATAGCTGAGGGGGAAAGTTTCAGCTACGTTGCTCCGAATAGACATGTGTCTCCTCTCTCGTTGACAGAGCATCGATACTTTTTACCATTGTTTTGCTATACACTCGTTTGTCGCGACCTATAGCTACGTACTTTTGCGCGCCTTTACCGCGAGTCTGTTTTGAAAAATTATGCATCAAGCGATAAAAATTGAACTTGCCAACATCGACGGAGTCGAACAGAAAATATTTCCTAGGACGTTTCTGCTGCTGATAGCAGGAGGACTATGGGCACCAACGACCACCAAATCGCGCGCGCTCTTCGTGTGTTACCAAATCTACACAGTCTTGAGCTTCGTCAGTGTCTTGATGCTGATAATCTCAATACTGATAGATAACATCTTGTCCGACGACAAGTCCATGGAGTCCTTGATAGAGTACGGGCACATGCTGATCGTCATCACGAACGGGCTCGTGCGGATAATCAATCTAGCCAGTAGAAGGGACAGGATCCTTTACTTGTTGCAAAGCAACATCATGTTGGACAGGTGGCGGTGCCTCCGGGACGACGACGAGCTTGCGATAATTTCCAACTCCGAAATCTCGGAAAAGTATACATTTTTACTTGATACGTCGTGCTATCATCGGGGTCTGCTAATTTGACCGCAAATCGTGTTTCAGGCTCGTTTTCAAGATCTGGGGTTCTCTCATTCTTATAAACGGCATCAGCCTCTCGCTCAACCCTATTATTCACGAGAATCCTGATAACACGTTGATGTTCGAGTGCTATTCGCCATGTGACAGAAGAATCCCTTCGTGCTTCTGGATGGCATACACCTATCAACTATTCGGATACTTCATTTTAAGTGCAGCCCACGTTGCGGTAGACTGCTTGATTTACAACTTTATTGACCGGATCAACGCCCACATGAAGATATTCCTCAACAGGTTGCTCAAATTGCCAGCTCGAGTCAAGGAGAAGACACAAGACGACGTCGCTACTGCTTTGCTCTACGAGAACAACTACATTAAGGAGTGCGTAGAGGATCATCACAGCATATACAAGTAGATTATTAAAGTTGCATTTATTTTTACTGAAGAAATAATTTTTTATTTAATAAAATGATGAATTGGATGTGCGTATACGCTTGTGTGTAAAGGGCAATCGAGGAGCTGAACAGCATATTCAACGAGCTTGTCTGCATTCAGTTCCTGTCGTGCATATCGCTTCTCTGCACGAATATTTATTTTTTGTCCAAGCAGGAACTTTTCAGTTCGCCTTTCATCGCAGTCTTCGTCTTTCTTTGCTGCGCTTTGACGCAAAATTTCTTCTTCTGCCTCTACGGACACAAACTATCTCAAAGTGTAAGATATACCTGTATACGCAAATATAAAATTCGACATTCATTTTTTAATACATCTTGGAATTAATTTTTCTCAAGAAAGAGCTCGAAAATCGCCGGTGCTATTTTCGGCATGGACTGGCAGGTGCTTCAAAAGGAGACTAGGAGGAAACTCCTGTTCATCATGCTGTCGGCCTCGAAGGAAATTGCCTTGTTCAACAATGCCATTGTCCATCTGTCACCAGAAACTTTTTTGAAAGTATGTTTGACGATTCATTTGATTTAATTTTCTATATTTTTCACGTATTTTTACAGCTGCTGAAAGTATCGTACTCGGCTTTTAATCTGCTCAATCAGTCGACGAAGAAGTAATTTTTATACGAGGATGAAAATTCCTTCCTTATCATACATTGTTATATACGCATACTCTTCTATACAGCTGCGCTATCAAGTCCAATTTTTTCCTATACGTCAAAGGTAAAAGTTGTTAATAAACTACATTTATACTCAAACTATTTCGGCGATCAATTTATTTACGTGCATGCAACAAAAGAACCTCGCCAAGCTGCAGCCCATAATTTTACATTCTCTTATATGTCCATCAAATAGCTTCTATTTTCACCCTCCAAGACAGCGCGATGATCCATTTCGTAACAAGAAAGTAGCGTGAATTCGCTTAATTATTAATGCACGAGGCTCTCTAATACCGTCACCGCTGTTATTTCTATACTCGTATATATTCCAAGATATTGAATAAGCTGCTGATCGAGCAGCAGACTGTTGTTTTGTTTCAAGTTTCTATGGGAATTAGCGAACGCACCGGAACGAAAATAGATCGACTACAATGTTTCCGGGAGAAAATGATCCCTGCGTAATGTGCCTCTCCACTTTATTGAATTTTAACGAAGGTTATAGCTCCCGCTTTGGGGAACGCATTGCCTCGCGCGAGTTATTACGGGAACGTTGATATTGTTGGGGATGCAATGTTTCGGAGGGAAGTTTTCTCGACATATCGCGAGCGCATAATGATTGCCAGAGACTACGATGTATAAGAGGCGCTTCACTCTATAGTTTAGCGAATGCACGTATAGAAATAGTTCATAATGAGGCATATCGTGAAACGAAACGCTCAATTTTAGACGTCGTCGCTTCTAGTAGAGTTTTACTGTTATCGAAACTATGAGGGTGCATGTGTCCATGCAAAATTATAGGACTACTAGACGTATGTCGATGCTCAAGAGATCGAAAGATCCCCAAGTATGTGCCCGCTACTTCATTGAATATTAATGAAGATTATAGCTCCTGCCTTTGGAAACACATTGCATAGTGTGAGTTATTACTAAAACGTTTTGATGTTGTTGCAGGGAAGCAATATTGTTTCCAAGGGAATTTCTACTTTCGTATTTTTCTCGGAATATGGCAAGCTCATTATAATGATTACAGGTGGCTATGATATGAGAGGCGCTTCACCCTAGTTTACGAGTACGCTGTAGGACTACTTATAGTAATAAGGCATATCGCGAAAAGAAACATTCTATTTCAGACGTTGGCTCTCGCAGTTATTTTTATTCCGTATTCGAGCCGATGCAGGAGTATGTGTCGGTGCAAAATTGTTGAATTACTAGATGTACAAAAAATCATATTCAATTTATTATAAAAGTTGTAATAATTTTTTTCCTGTGCAACAAAATAACATAGTTTGTCGGGTACTACAAATAAAAATCTTCATGTATACACTTGCACATCATTGTATTTAGCCTGAAGAAGTACCGGTAAGTACAGTAGTAACAAAAGCACAATAAGCACTCTTTTCTGTCTCCAAAAAAATATTTCTACTAGGTACAACGCTAGGGCATTTCATCGTTACAAAAAGGACAACTCTCGACGAAAACTATAAAACTTGTACCTTTTTTCATCCATATCATAACGTGCAATAATCTTATTGGTTCGAGTGCATATCAGACTCATTTTATATAATCTGCTTATACTAGGTTAAATTAATTTTGCTTGCATAGGACTTGTTCTCACTTCGCGGTATACAATAAAACAATAAATGAAATTTCTAGAAATAAATACCTTCGGCCAATAATACAGTCGTTCACATTTAACAATCTAACAAAAACGTCCTTAAATTATCAGTATTCACAATACTTTTGAAATATTTTCATAAATTCTTTTTGCTTTGTTGTCGAGAAAAAAAAATACCTTAACTGTCGCAACGTCAGTTCCTTACACGTTTATAAATTCCGACTTGTTTGCATGCCTTCTCAAGTAACCCGCAAACAGTTGTCTTGCTTGATTCAGGACTTTGGTGACGTTGTGGCGTCGAACCATTTTATCAAAATGCATCGCCATTTCGTTATAGTCCATCTGATTGCGTATAACAAAGTCTCTGTGTTGCAGCAGGAGAGTTATACACAGGAACATTAAAAAAGGATTTCCGCCTCCGAATTCACTGGGAGGCGGTAGCGAGTCGGTGCCAAGTTGATGATCGTCATCGCTCGTGCCTGCTGGAATGAGATTTGTCAATTCGGTCACTTCTTCGCATTGCTCTTGGGCTACAGGCACAGCCGTTGTATCGGTTACCACTGGGTTTTGCGGCCAGCTGTCCGTTTCATCGCTATCCGATACGTCGTCACACCTTAACAATCACATTGAAAATTATAGTTGCGTGTAACTTTCAAGAATATATTATATTAAAATGCAAACGCCTACATACCTAGTTGTGCGCTTGAATAAACGGATAGGTGTAACCGACTTGACTCCATTTTGGTCCTCCAAAATTTCACCATCGTATTCCAAGTCAGCCTGTTCGTCTGGGGTAGGTGGATTATGCTTATTCTGCAGCGAATGTAAAGGGTTCTCCCAGACAAATACATCTGCTGCTGGGCTGCACTTGGGTAATTCGATTTCAGTTTCACTTTCTACGATTTCACTTTCCCGCTTCGATATGGTACAATCACAATGTTGATCACTCACTGGTGGGGACGGTCCAAAAACCTGCAACGCAGTTATATACAAGCGTTATTAGAGAATGAATTTTTTAACGCGTTAAGATATACGAATTTTTTTACCTGTCGATCAAGCGACTCGAGCTCCAATCGTAATTCTCTTGTCATCGACGTAGTCATAGGAAAAAAATCGGTATAATCATCGGGAGAATTAGATTCATCGCGAACAACTTGTACGACTTGGTCTTCATCTGTCACCCTCACCGGCACTTCGGAACGATCGTCACTCGGTGTGACCCTACTTTTATTAAGACTCGTAAAATTTAAGAATTCATTTAAATTTTTAACTACACGGGAGCATTTCCCCACTTGGACCTTGGATTGTTGATCCGAATTGCTTGAAGAGCTCAGTCTATCGTCGACATCTAAAGAGGATGACATTTGCTTATTCAATAGTGGATTGGGTATTGAATCCACGCTAAGACACTTGACAGTTGGAATATTTCTTTGATTTCTCATCACATCGAGGCGGTCACTCTCAGGACCAGATTTTTGCTGTCGAACTATTGGTCTGAAACAAGTGTATGCCGCCGTCAATACATTTTCTCAAATTCACTTGGCAAATTAGACAAATTCAAACAAATGAAATTACCTTTTTGTCTCATCTTTTTCGTGAGTATTATTCTCTATCAAAGATTCACTGGTACTGATATTTCGTTTTCTTGCACTGCAAATACTCGTAGACGAACTTTGTCGTCGAAGGGCACAGACTTTGGTGTAAGCATTCTCTCGGATTTGTTTAACATTAGGATTTGGAGGTGGAGATGCCGGTGGGAATTTTACTTCGGCTAGGCTAAGCTCGCCATTTGGCGGTGGTGCTGCTGGCAAGGATGCCCATAAAACCTCCAGCATTCTCATCGCTTCGTCGAGAGCAAATTCTCGTTTCATTTCTAATAATAACCATCTATAGCAAAATAAGAGATCATCAGCTTGATGCAGTTTAAGATAGGCGAAGAATTCGGGATCATAGTATTGTAGACCTGCGAGATAAAAATGTTGTATCAGGTAAAAGATTAAAAGTGATTGAACCGTTTCATTGATTGGCTTCACATACCCTCTGATAGATGAGCGAATTTAGTAGTCATCGCGATTCCATCAAGCATAAAATTATCCTGCAACCTTCTCATAAGTGCACAGAGACAGATATAAGCTTGAGCTTCGTCGCGCATAGTTACTAAAAGAGGTGAGGCCAAGTCACTCATCCCTTGACAATAACTTACACTAGGGTGATTCAAAGCATACGTTGTTAGAATATTAAACAGACTCGCGGTATTTTGATTATCATCTGAGCCACCATAAAATTTGTGATGCCGATCAGTTCTGAGTACATCTTTACGTACCATACTAGTAACATAAGCTGAAATTGAAAGTCAATGTGACTGATGCTAATAGTGGGGAAAAAAATAAAGAAATTGTTTGTTCAAAATTGCAAGTGAAAATACCTAAATCTCCAACATTTTGTCCATTGTGCATAAGATTTTTCCAAGCATCTCGTAAATTGATGTACTCTTGAGCTTTGCGTTTCATATAATCCATTCTTTCACGCCCAGACATTCCTTCAGGATATACATTAAGTATGTGCTTCCAAACAACTTTTCGAAGACTTGGTTCAATGCCACCAAAGTAAATAACAGCACGAAGTTCTTTTGACTGAATAACCTGACCTATTGGGTCCAAAAACTTGCGAAATTCGGCATCGGTCAAAGGTGATCGTGGAGGTTGCATACTTGCATTCAAATCCTCACCAAAGTTTCCCAAAGCTCTTTGTACAAGATTCAAAGTCTTTTCCATCTACAATGTAAGTTAAATTTTCATTAATATTCAAGATCTGATAATAGATTTACGTATATGGTTACTTTTTACCTTATTCATAATAATTCCAGGCAATCTGGGGGTCTTGTATGTAAAGCCCAGATCCGGTCTAGAGGCCACATGTTGAACATTTGGTTCCCAATCACTCTCACATTCATTTGTTTCTCCAAATGGTTTTAAATTTACTTGCAGATAGAGATATGGTTCTGATGCACTGAAAAAATTGTACGACATGAATTATTATTTTTTTGGATATGTTGTGGCATATAAAGATGTCTAGATAATTACCTAATAAAAGCAGCATCCAAATCCCAGTCTGATAGTAAAAATAAATAAGTTTCTGCACCATAATCATCTATTGCTCTGTATGAAATAGTGAATTCACTGAAATAAAGAATATTAAGTATTTTAGATTTTTACAGCTCTATACTTAAAGAAAATTATCTAAAAAGTAAAAACTAATTAAAAATCTCACCCTTTAATGTCAAAAGCTTTTATCAAAATACTTTGGAGCACCTCAATTGATGTTATTTGTGGGTCAACGCTGAATTTTCTGTATTCTGGTCGATGACGAGTTTCACATTTCTAAAAAGAAATTTACAAACCATAGAATCAAGTCAAAGCATTCTACATAAATTCAGCCAAGTCAAGTTTAAATCATTACCTTAACTTTAACCCTAACAGCCTCTCTTGGACAGCCAAACATTATAATGATAAACAGATTTTCACCTCAGTACTTATGTGCATATCACGAAAGCTTGCTACTAGGCCTACTAAGATTGAATATCATTTAAATATCTAGCATATCTGAGATTGACTTGGTTCTTGCAGGGAGTATCACATTATCAAAAAATAAAGCTTGTTCATTGCTATTCGGTTCGATTTTTTCATCAATAAATCTTCACCAACCAATTCTCGGGGCAGTCTTCTATAATTGGTTAACCAACAATATGCATAGATTTGAACACATTAGAATATTCGAAAAGATACAAATGCCATTGGAGATTGTTTATCGTGAGTGAATTAAACAAGGAGTATAAGGAAGAGCACAAAATTTCTAAGAAATGATTGATCAAGATAAAAAATTGATTGGTGGAGTGGAATTAGCAGGTGTAGGAATTCTTCTAAGTATTAGGATATTCTTGTCCAGTAGGAGGCCAGAGAGTCTCTTGATTCCCACACGAGTCCTGTCATCGCGTTATTAGTAGCAAACACATCAGCCAGGATTCCACGACAAATGGGATCATGGATGATACCATGCGCGATTTTCAAGAGTTACACAGCTGTGCGCGAAACTGATGTTAACGTAATGTCTTCGTGAGCAGTTTACTCGGGTATAACATAACACACTCACGAGTCACGACACTAGACTGATTATTCCAGATTTCTACCTACGCTAACTATTAGTCCTGTAAAAGGACGTTGTATCGCGTGTATACTTATGTGTTTCCGTCTGCTGCTGTTCGTGTCAGTGGCGCATATTATGTGCACATGATGATGTATACATGTATATATGAATTTGTTTCTTAAAGCTGATACTGACAGTATACCTATATATAGCGCAGGACTAGGAGGAACAGATAACAGCAGAAGGAGAATATATATGGTATATGGTGTATTCGTCATGAGTCCGTGTATTATAGCACTTGGCTGGAATTTTTTCGGAAAACGTCGAGAGGTGGCGTGGATGTTGCATTAGAGCTCGAGCGCGCGCGCACATCGAACTGATTTTTCGCTCTTTCCTTATAGGTATAGTATATTACTTTTCTCAACGGATTTCATTTTTATGAAAGAAAATTCATATATAATTGTTTATATATAATATATTTACAAAAATATAATATGATTGTTTAATTTCTCCATCTTACAGAATGACTACAAAGGACACTTTCAGCATAAAAATATTCTTCTGACTGAGGCCTTAGACTTGCTTTATACTCCAGTAATGCTGTGCGGTCTCCTTGTGCAGCGAGTATCTATTTGTAGAGAAATTATTTTAACATTTATTATTTAATAAGCGATTGCTTTATGCTTTTTAATAGCACAACTTACATTTATAACAGCCTTATGACAATTGAGATTCTTGGCTACTTCTAATCTTCTTCCACTATCTACATAATTGAGAAATTTTTCAACAATACCAGAAGGCGCTTGATGATCTTGCAAGAGCTTCAAAACTTCTTCAATAGGTAAATTCGTTTGTAGTTTTTTTCCTCCCAACCAACCCTTCAATGAAAAGAATTATTCTAGTTTTTAATGCAAATTGATAATTAATTGGAAATTTACCTTTTTGTGAAGCAAGTTATCAATGTCTTCCCAGGATTGAACAGATGCTCTGGTAATAATGGCTATTTTTTGATACTGCCTAGACGAAATTTCTTGATTTTGAACCAGCCATAGTGGAGAAAGAGTGCTGCTCTCAGGAGCACCCCAACAATCCTTACAAGCCAGCCTTAAGCATTCCAAAGCAGAAGCATTGTACTTCAGTGGTTCACTAAATTTGTTGTGTGCATTCTTTTGCCATTCTATAGCAAACAAGAAAATATTCGCATGAATAAATACATGTATGACAAAATTTTAATAGAATATAATTGTGTTACCTAAAAGTCTGACCCAAGACCAAACAAAAGTTGTTTCTCTACAGTCAGGCAAACTAGAGAACAACATGTTACAGTGCTTTGTTATCTTGGACAGTAGTGTATCTATAGATCCTTCTCCTTTATCTGTATTTTTTACAATTATGCTTGTACATTTTATCTACAAGTTAAAATCAACATAGTTAACATTTTGATTCAAGTGAAATCAAGTATTACTATTTATTGGTGAAACTTGCCGCTGCTTCTGTTGTTTTTCCCTGAGCACTAAATCAAAAAATAAATAACATTGAGATAAAAAATCAGTAAAAAAACAAGCTGGTCAAATATATATACTTGTTCTTACGTAAGTAAATCACATATTTCACTAGTGCACATCCTCTTGGAAAGATAGTTGATGTATGTGTATAGAGCTTCTGGCCTCTCTATCAACAATTTTTGAACCAGACTTCGTTTTAACGTTCTTTTAATAAATATTGTTACCTAAAATTGAACAAAAAATAACATGATTAATTCTAGTATTACATTTGGATTAATAAATAATTTAGTATAATTAGATCGAACCCCTAAAATAGCATTTCCATTTCCACTCTTTATTGCAGCATCAAGCAATGCAGTTTTACTTGCAAGGGATTTATATTGTTCCAATGAATGGGCATGACCCATTAACATCTTTTTTAACGTTACATCTGGTTGCATGCT
The DNA here is from genome assembly GCA_012977825.3 of Pteromalus puparum. Taxonomy (NCBI): domain Eukaryota; kingdom Metazoa; phylum Arthropoda; class Insecta; order Hymenoptera; family Pteromalidae; genus Pteromalus; species Pteromalus puparum. Next base: position 47,384,129 of record CM053169.1, on the reverse strand, counting down.
ACAAGACTCGTCTGGAATGTACTGTAATTTGTCGGCTTCAAGAACTGCATGAAGCAAATATTCACGTAAGAAAAATACAAATATATAATTGTAATTAGAGTACAAGATTAAATAAATAATACTTTTAGCAAGTGCACTGTCTGAAATTATCGATAAAAGTGGTTTTGAACTCCATTGTGGCTCATCATACTTTGGACTACTGTCAGTAACTTGGATATTAGAAATGCCAGCTCTCAACTGTGCAGTGCCAGACTTAGAGACTCCAAACAAATTGTCAGACTAGAAAAGTAGAATTTTTATTAAATGTCTAATGAAAAAATGAGCAGCTATTTAAATCGGGAACTAACCTCACTACTTTCAAAACAAAACGAACGCTTTTCGCTACTGTACCAAAAATCATCATCTTCATTTGAAACAGCCATTATTTAAGTACAACTTGATTTATTACTTCATTTGTCATCAATTATTATAAAAACGTAAACAAACTATGAACGTCAACATGTCATGTGATGTCAACAAAAATCATCTGTGGCACTAGACCATATATATATATATATATATATATATATATATACGCATATGTATGTACATATATGCCTGTAGATATATATACATATACATATATAGATATAGAAAACACTACTATTGCCGCGCATTGTAAAGGTATTGGTATTTTAATCTATAAGAAAATAAATAAGTTGGAGATCACGTTTTGGTTAAAAAATTTTATAAAAAATTATTTATTTTTGATATACTTAAATTATATATTACAATTCATCATCACATATTTGACTGTACAAAATAAGTGAATTAATCACTTGATACTGATTAATTTGTCCCATCTGGACCTGCACGTCCTGCTACTTTTGGCATTTTCTTATTTGTTGAATCTTCTAATTCTTTGGGCTTGTAGTAATGAGGAGCTACTTCTAAAAGCCACTTGGACTCTATTTCAGTTACCTAAAAAACAAAAATCATATATCATCAGAACAATGTTATATTGTACTTGATTAAAAAGTGCAATAACTGTGACATACCTGTCTCATGAACTCTTTAGTTGTGAATACCAGCTCGTGATACAAGACCCATCTTGGTAACTCCTGAAATAGAGCACTATTGGGATGCACTGATACCGTCTGATTGTGCTTTGCTGTTTTGTATGAACCTCCTTTGGATAGCTTGGCTATATGATAAAAATACCCAGCTGTGATAGCCTGTAAAATACAAATGTTTGCAAATTAATTATTTAAAATTATAAAATTCTTTCTTTAATTTAGTATTTTACAAATGCCTTACTTTTCTGATGTTCACTGTTTCTGATATACCAGATACAAGTTCCATTTCAACCCGTTCCATTAACCCAACAAGTTGTTCCTTAACATCTCGAGCCCTTTTCATTGACTTATGTTGAATGAAATTCTCATAGCACCAGTGCGTACTGAAGCCGCTTTGCGCCCACTGGTTATAAACGTTCAACAAAACCAGATGGTCGCCACCAGGTACATTGAAATTCTTCCGCGCAGCATCGGCATGGATAATTTTATCTTTAGGTCTGTAAAATATTGCACCGTTCACAGAGAGCATGGCGGCAATCGTGGAAATTTCCTCCGAACAACGATACTTCTCGCTCGCAAGTAACATCTTCGCCATCATCGGGTCTACTGGAAACTCGGCCATTCTTCTGCCGAGCTTCGTAAGTTCACCTCGATGATTGAGTGCTCCCAAGGCGTAAAGCTGCTCCAGCGCGAGCACGAGCGTTTCGTGCGGTGGAGGGTCCAAGAAATCGAAGTGGACCAAGTCATTTATACCCAATGCTTTCAGAGTAAGTACTGCGTTACCTAGATTTATTCTTTGTATCTCTGGAACAGTATTTTCTTCTAACTCGTGCTGGTAAGCCCAGGCAGTGTACAGTCTGAAACATTTTCCGGGAGCAACTCTTCCGGCTCGCCCGGCTCGTTGATTTGCAGACGCTTTACTGATAGGGACCACCATCAAACTCTCCATGCCCGTACGTGAATTGAAATTGTTTTGCTTGGCGAATCCAGGATCGATGACGTAGATTATATTATCTATGGTCAGCGACGTTTCTGCAATATTGGTAGCTAAAACCACCTTTCTCGCACCTGGAGGTGTGGGCATGAAGATCTTAGCCTGCATATCGCTGGGAAGATTGGCGTAAACGGGTAAAATCAAAAGTTCTCCCAGTTTGCTACCTAGCCTCCTTACTCGATCTTGCAACATTTCGAAGCAAGTTTCAATTTCTTCCTGACCTGTCAAGAATACGAGAATATCGCCAGAAGGCTGTGTTGCGTGTATTTGCAAAATAGAGACGACTGCTGCATCTATATAATCCGCTTCTGGCGCCTTTGTATAGAATATGTCGACGGGATACCTCCGTCCAGGTACTTGAAATATTGGCGCGTCATCAAAAAACTCGCTGAATTTCGTTGCATCCAGTGTAGCTGACGATATTAACAATTTCAGATCTGACCGAAACCGGGCTATATCTTTTACCAGGCCAAAGAGAATGTCAGTATGCAACGTTCTTTCGTGAGCTTCATCAATTATCATAACGCTGTACGAAGCCAAATCCGGTTCGCTCAAAAATTCTCGATGCAGTGTACCGTCCGTCATGTATTTTATTCTCGTGCGATGAGATGTACAGTCTTCAAAACGAATGGCATAGCCGACTTCGTTACCTAACTTTACGCTCATCTCGTGAGCAACTCGGGCAGCAACTGACATCGCCGCCACTCTTCTCGGCTGCGTACAGCCAATTAATTTATCTCCTTCTGTGAATCCAGCTTCGTACAGATACTGAGGTATTTGAGTCGTTTTACCCGAACCAGTCTCTCCTTTGATAATTAGTACCTGCACATAAATTAGTAGATTATTAATTTCATGAGTAATGTCTTTGATATGTACGAAAATTTCAGTATAAAAATACCTGGTGATCTCTGATTGCTTGAATTAATTCTTTCTTAAACGGGTATATTGGTAAACTTTTTTGCGTTTCTTCGATCGTCGTTAACTTACGTTCTTTAGGCCTTTCCTCAGTTTTTTTTTCTTTTTTATCACCCGGCATTTGCAGGGCTTGTACAAACTCAACCTCATCTGCCAGGAGTAGTTCATATTCTTCTTGGGCTGAAAAGATTTATTCAAGATTATTGTTATTATGTAAAAATTAATTACCACATTAAATACCTATTTTATTATTTGAATTACCTTTCTTATTCTTAGCACCAAATTTAAATACTGCAGAGGACATCTGATCGGACTCCCATTTGCTTTGTTCTGACTGAGGAGGTTCTCTATCTACATATTCCTGTTCAGGCTCACCCTTCTTTTTTTCATGAGGCATATGATACCGCTGAATCCGCTCAATTTCTCTGGCCTTTTCATGTTCTTTAGCTATTCGAAGCAATTCTTTCTTGTGAGCTCGTTCTCTCTTTTCTTTTTCTGTCAGACTAAAAGATTGAAAGCCCATTTAGATTTTTTGAAATTTGCAGTGACTGGAATCGATTATACGTAAAAATACAACACTTACATTTCTTCCTCGAACAAGTACTCGTCGTCAAGAATGTCGGCTTCCAATTCAGCTACTTTGTCTTCCTTCCTTTTCTCTAGATATTTTCTGCGCGATTCAATACGCAACTTAGGAACAAGTTTATCTTTTGACTCCTCTTCCATGATCTTGAGTCTTTTTGCTGCCTCGGCTAAAAATACAAATATTGGAATAAATCTTGGATATTGTTAGTACTATAAGTATAAATAGGTACTTACCAGCTCCAGATCCAAGTGGCAATGCCACTTTTCTCGTTTTGCTCTCATCTTTTGTTTTTAGACGATTAGCAAACTCGTCTCTTTCCTTTAGGTCCTTCTTTCTCTGCTCCTCTTCGCTATCACTATCTTCTGTTGAGGATTCTTTTTTTCTGTATTTGCTCATTTTTGGTAACTGTAATTTAATGTTTTGGTAATCTTGACGTCCAACAGATACTTTCTTCTTGGTGCCTTTGACTTGTAATTTCTACTCTACTTTTACTTAATTATTACTTAAGTTGCTTAAGTAGTGCTCCTTCAGACAATTCTATATTACCTCTGTCTGCAGTGTTTCTTTAGAGTTTCGCGCTTTGGCTAACGAGCTCCTAACCTAATTCTGATAACGTTCCTCGTCCTTGATGCGTATGCAGGCCGGGTAGAGTCAAATGTCAACGAGATACCTACGTGGGGAACAAAAAAACAAGTACTGAAAAGCTTTCTGCCGCATGGCGGCGCTTTAAACAATGAAACTTGCTGCTGGTTCTTTTGATTTTCTCTGAGCACATATGTTACTATGTTAGAATCGCATTATTTATTGTGTAAAAAAGTTAAAAAATGTAAAAATCTAAATCAATCAATGCATTTGCATTATTCCATTAAAAAACAGTGAATTTGAATATTTCGAATTCTCAGGTTGGCAGCGTTCGCAGCTGCATTCGTTTTATCGCGATTGGCAAATGCCTGGTCACGTGGTTAAACATTGTCGTGTATAAGTCATGATACAATTCACAACCCTTGAACTGCCGAGACACGAATACTAGGCAAATATTTTTAAAAAAGTTTCAGCAAGCTATAGAGCTACAATAAACAGATCTTGATATCTTCAAATCTTTGTATAGCTAGCTATACAGGCAAAGGCAACCGTCATTTCATTCAAATTTCAGTCGAGCGCTTGTGGCGCCAAAAGCCAAGCAGTCCGGCAGAATGAAGTTCGCCCCCGACAGTATCGCGAGAGAGCAACCCTGCAGCTAGTGCGCGATGCGCGTGCAATAAAACTGCTTGCTACGATCTGGTGTCGTTCCGAGGACCGAGAGTTGCAGCCAGTCTACAGCCGCTCGCGCCTCGCGGCAACGGACGTCTGATCTCCTAATCTGCATAGGAAAGCGCAACAGCGCAGGATTTACAAAGGTACGACGCTTGACAATGCGACTAGTTTATATTATTTACACGGTTTTGCGGGACTATGCGGGTTAACGATCTCCGTGTAATTCGCTTGGGTTCCGTTTAGAGCAGCAGCCGCCGGAGGACGCGCGCCATTCTGGTATATTATTGAGAAGAGCTATAGGTATAGCATCTCGCGCGCGCGCCAATGGACGAGCTCCTGCAGCGAGGATAATAGACCGAACGTTTGTTGTGAGCCCGGACGCCGTCCCGTCTACAAACAACCTCGTCGTCGAAACGGTTAGTACAGACAGCAGCTTAGTTCTTTTTCACGATTACGAGCTTGTCTCGCTTGTTTTGTCACCGAATACAGTACCCTCGGGTTAAGGTTAGAATAGGCGCGAAGCAGCGTCATAGTTCAGGTACGTTTCATTTTTTTCGTTGCAGAATCGTAGCTCAGAAGTGTAGCTTCGTTTTTCCGTTGAGCGAGCTGGAGAGTATAAGAGAGATAGAAAGAGAGAAAGAGAGAGAGGGGTATATGAGCTATACCGTGGCCGTGTGTGCGCGGGACAGGGAGAGAGGGAGCAGGTGTTCGGAAGCGGCACGGCGTCCCTAGTCCCTACTACCGGCCAATTAGATGCACTCGATCCTTTCCCGCCATATTATTAAAGCTTTTCTTTGCAAAAGTGCATTTCCCATAAGGTTTTTATTTTTATTTTTTTTTCTGCTTTTTTTTGAAGGAGAGATGCTTGATTGGAAGAGTGATGCTTGTTTTGACGGCTGTTTTATGCGAATGCAAACATTTTGTGTGCTGTCAGTAAGAGATGTTCTTTGCTTTCTGTTCACAGACAATTTAGCAAACAATTAGTCATAATGAGCGGTATGGAGAATGGAGCTGGAGATGGTGGGGGTGGCTCCAAAAAGAAAGAAAAAACCATTGAGGGTATGTACCAGAAAAAGACACAGCTAGAGCACATCTTGCTTAGGCCTGATACATACATCGGTTCTGTGGAACCGGTCACTGAGCTTATGTGGATCTACGACAAGGAGAAAGAAATGATGATTCAGAAGGAGATTAAGTACGTTCCTGGTTTGTACAAGATCTTTGATGAAATCCTTGTTAATGCTGCTGATAACAAGCAGCGAGATCCTAAAATGGATTCCATCAAAATTGATATAGATGCGTAAGTTTTCGATTTGTTGTTTTACATTATTTGTTTATATTGTAATATTTTGTAATGAATGGATTTAAATTTCCCCACAGGGAAAGTAACACTATATCTGTGTGGAACAATGGAAAGGGTATTCCTGTGGTGATCCACAAAGAGGAAAATATGTATGTACCAACTATGATCTTTGGTCATTTACTGACATCCTCCAACTACGATGATGCAGAAGAAAAAGTTACTGGTGGCAGAAATGGCTATGGAGCCAAACTCTGCAATATATTCAGTCACCGTTTCACTGTGGAAACTGCATGCAAAGAATACAAAAAAAGTTTGAAACAAACATGGGGCAATAACATGGGTAAAGCTAGTGAAGCCAAGATCAAAGAATTTCATGGTGAAGATTTTACAAAAGTAACATTTTCACCGGACTTGTCAAAATTCAAAATGGAGAAACTTGACGATGATGTGGTTGCACTCATGTCTAGGAGGGCATATGATATAGCTGCTTCGTCGAGAGGAGTCAAAGTCTTTTTGAATGGTACTCGAGTTCCTGTGAAATCTTTTAAAGATTACGTGGATTTGTATATTAAAGGAAAAGAGGATGATACTGGAAATCCTTTAAAAATTACTTATGAAAATTGTGGACCAAGATGGGAAGTTGCAATAACGCTATCTGATAAGGGTTTTCAACAAATGTCGTTCGTTAACAGTATTGCCACGACAAAAGTACGTTTCTTGATATTCCATTTTACGCCTATTAAAAAATGCCATGTTTTTTCGATATGTAATTCAATTTTTTGTTATTTATTTCCTACTCTATAGGGAGGCCGCCACGTTGATCACGTAACTGATATGGTGGTGAAACAGCTTATAGAAACACTCAAAAAGAAGAACAAAGCTGGTGTGCAAATCAAACCTTTTCAGATTAAAAATCATCTGTGGGTATTCATTAATTGTCTGATTAACAATCCAACATTTGACTCTCAAACAAAGGAAAATATGACGTTGCAACAGAAAAGTTTCGGCTCTAAATGCACACTCAGTGAAAAGTTTATCACAAACGTAAGTTGTTCAAATTTTATTTTTTTCATTTTTGTGAGGTTTAGTAAGTTTCACTAACATTGACATCTTGTATCAGGTTACCAAGAGCGGAATCGTCGAATCCGTGTTATCGTGGGCCAAGTTCAAAGCGGATAGTCAGCTTCAAAAATTGGGGCCAAAATCAAAACAAAGAAAGTTGCAAGGTATACCAAAATTAGAAGATGCAAACGACGCCGGTACCGCTAAATCTTTGGATTGCACACTTATCTTAACTGAGGGAGACTCGGCTAAAAGTATGGCCGTGTCTGGAATTGCCTCTATCGGTCGCGACAAGTATGGTGTTTTTCCTCTCAAAGGTTGGCTTTTTTAATTAGTAACTAATACAAAAAGAAGTAACGTGTAATCTATTTCTACAATAATTATGTACATCTAATGCTCTCAAGGTAAGATCCTAAACGTGAGGGAAGCAACTCATAAACAAATTCTTGAAAACGCGGAAATAAACAACCTGATCAAGATTCTTGGATTACAATACAAGAAAAAGTATGAAACCCGAGATGACTTGAAGACTTTGAGATATGGCAAAATTATGATCATGACTGATCAGGATCAGGTTATAATTTATAGTTAACTCGCGTGTGAGAATCTCTCGTACTAAACAAAATATATTTTAACCCGCTTGTTTTTTTTTAGGATGGTTCTCACATTAAAGGTCTCTTGATTAATTTTATACATCACAATTGGCCATCGTTACTAAAACTCAACTTTATCGAAGAGTTTATTACGCCGATTGTAAAAGCCAGAAAGGGAAATCACGTTTTATCCTTCTTCTCCTTGCCTGAATTCGAGGCGTGGAAAAAGGAAACGGAAAACTTTCATACCTATAAGATCAAATACTACAAAGGTTTTTATTTTTTCAATAATACACTCATAAAATTAAAATGCACTTATTCAAGAGAATTCAAGCTTAAGAATAAAGGAGCAGACCAAATAAACTAGATTTTAATTTCCCTAGGTTTGGGTACGTCCACTGCCCAGGAGGCAAAGGAGTACTTTGAAAACATGGCTAGGCATCGAATACGCTTTAGATACGATGGCGATGTAGACGACCAAAATATTATAATGGCATTTAGCAAAAAGTGCGTAGACCAGCGTAAGGACTGGTTGACAAACCACATGGAGGAAACAAAACGTAGAAAGGAAATTGGCTTGGGCGAACGTTATCTTTATGAGAAAGACACGAGAGCTGTATCTTTCTCAGACTTTATCAATGTCGAGTTGGTTCTTTTCAGCAATTACGATAATATTCGATCTATTCCTAACATGATGGATGGTTTGAAGCCCGGTCAAAGAAAAGTGTTATTTACGTGTTTTAAGAGAAACGATAAACGTGAAGTAAAGGTTGCGCAGCTTGGTGCTTCCGTAGCTGAACATTCAGCTTATCATCATGGTGAAATGTCACTCATGGCTACAATCGTTAATTTGGCACAGAATTTCGTAGGCAGTAACAATATTAATTTACTGCAACCCATTGGTCAATTCGGTACGAGATTGGCTGGTGGAAAAGATTCTGCTAGTCCTCGTTATATTTTCACAATGCTGAGGTAATTGTACAAGTAATTTATCAAAATAATACACACTATTCAATCAACAAGAATAAAATGACATATCTTATAATATTTAATTTGCAGTCCTTTGGCAAGATATATCTTTCATAAACATGATGATCCGCTACTCAAACACGAGTACGATGATAATCAAAAAATTGAACCAACCTATTATGTGCCAATTATTCCTATGGTTTTGGTAAATGGCGCTGATGGTATTGGAACAGGGTGGATGACCAAGATTCCAAACTACAATCCTCGTGAAATCATTGAAAATCTCCAAAGAATGATGGACGGCGCCGATCCAAGACCGATGGTAAAAAACGCATCGATATTTGATTTTATCAAAATCTTGTGAATTGGGAAAAACCACTTTGTTATTATACATATTTGTTATTTAGATTCCGTTCTACAAGAACTTTAAGGGAACAGTCGAGAGTTGTGGAGATTATCGATATGTGATCAGTGGAGAGATTTCTATAATAGGACCAGATAAAGTAGAAATAACTGAATTACCAATTGGTACCTGGACTCAGGCATACAAAGAAACAGTGCTAGAACCCATGTTACATGGTTCTGATAAAACTCCTGCCGTTATTACGTTAGTTTGCCAAAGTGACATTTGTCTACAATGACTATTTATCAAACCAGGATAATATATCTTATAATTTTTTACAGCGACTACAAAGAGTACAATACTGACACAATGGTGCACTTTGTTGTAACGTTACAACGCGACAAACTAGTCGAACTTGAACGTGATGGTTTACACAAAGCTTTTAAATTGCAAACGACAACGTCAATAACATCAATGGTGCGTTAACTTTAATTTTTTTAATATTTCAATTCAATTGTATTGCTTCTAACCAACTATATTTTGATTTCTAGTGTGCCTTTGATGATAATCTCTGTTTAAAGAAATTCGACAATGTATGTCAGATTATGAGAAATTTCTTTACAGTACGTCTCGACCTATACCAAAAACGAAAGGATTACCTTGAAGGCATCTTACAAGCAGAGTCGGCCAAGCTCTCTAATCAGAGTAGATTCATTATGGAGAAATGTGATGGTACTTTAACAATTGAGAACAAAAAAAAGAAAGATATGATTGCGGAACTCGTAAGACGAGGATACGATTCAGATCCTGTGGTAGCATGGAAGCTAGCACAAAATCGTGAAGAAGTTTTAGTAAGTTGTATTTTCTAAATAGTGATCATGTTTATTTAAAATGTAATAATATTAATCCTTTAATATGTTTGATTAACTACAAAAGGAATCTGAAGTAAGTAAACAACAAACTAGTTGTTATTTGTTTGTTTGTTTACTTGTATTTTTTAATTCCTACATTTTTATTTAAATTTATTTTACCTACACATCTTGAAAATTATTTTATAAGTATTTTTGTCTAGAATTTCTGCAAATTGTTGTTCAGATTTTTTTCTATTAGCTTTTGTGAAAATCATCGTCATATGCATGTTTCTCTATATTCTATTTATAATGTAATAATTGTAATAATAATAGGAAGAAGTGGCTGAGAATGAAGATGATGAAGCTTCTACATCTGCAGCAGTTGTGGAAAAAGAAAACTTTGATTACTTGCTTGGTATGACTATGTGGTCTTTGACAAAGGAAAAAAAAGACGAGTTGCTGAGGCAAAGAGACGAAAAGCTTGCAGAATTACACAGGTTACAAGCACGTACACCTTTGTCTTTATGGAAAGAAGATCTCGATAATCTTCTTACAGAACTTAACAAAGTATGTTTACTTCTATTAACGTTTTACCCTAATATTTACACACGAGTTAATTTTGAATGTTCATTTTCATAGATAGAAGAAAAAGAGAGAAAGGACGAAGCCAAGTCTAGAGTAAAGACGAAAAAGCCCCCCGCGAAATTTTATAAAGAAGAGGATACCCGCAGAATATTACCAGTCATAGATACAGAATTGAAGAAGAAAATTGAAAAAGCAGATATTGTAGTAAAAGATAAAAAGGATGGAATTAAAAAGGAACGCAAGGTAATGTAACGTTAATCATATTTATATTTAAAAAAAAGACTTGATCTAATTAATTAACAATTATAATTATAATTATAATTAGATTAAGAAAGAAAAAAGTGCTGAAGAGAAGGATGAATTTGATGCTCTAGTTGAAGGAAATGCTAAATCTCTTGATGACAGATTAGGTTCATCGCCGGAAAAACTAGAAAAGAAGGGAAAGAAAGGTAATTATTTTAACAATTTATCTTTAATCTTATTTTGTTTCTTTTTATATTTATTCATCATCATGTTTAAATATATTAGGACTCAAACAAGCGAAACTACCGTTCAAACCCATAAAGAAGAAGAAAGACGCAGATAAGGAATTTGATAGTGGTAGTGATGTTGAAATAAATTTCGATTCTCTTTCACCGCCTCCTGCACCTAGAACACAACGTAGAGCAGCTGCTGCAGGTATTTGAATATTTAAAATGAATAAATTAAATATAACATGCAGCATACAAAAAAAAATCAATTCATACTTTCAGCTAAGAAAAAATACACACTAAGTAGTGAAGATTCCGACAGTAGTGAAGCTGAACTACGTAGTCTTAACTCAGACAAAGAACAGTATGTATTATAGATACTTTTATACGTTATCTAAATTTAGATTTTTCATTGTTTGATACTTTTTTTAGACCTATAACGAAAGTTGTGGATTCCATCGACAGCGACTCGGATGATGACTTTAAAGTTAAAAAAGAATCACCGGAAGCTAAACGTGCGTAGTAGTATTCTTTAGTATATATAACTTCAATTTTCGCTTTTACTTATCGCGTTTTTTTATTACAGCAAGTTCAGAAGAATTGTTCGACTCGCTAGTTTCTAGTTCTCCAGAAAAACAAACCGAAAAACCTAAAGGCCGTTTAGTTATTTCTTCTGATGAATCATCACCAGCCAAACCTCCACCTAAAAAAGGTATTATTTTACCATCGAAAACTCGTATTAAAAACGAAACGTCATTTTACATTCTTCTGTATATTTTGCAGCCGCTTCTAAGAAAAAGGCTGAAAATGGCGAAGGCAAGGCAGCAAAGCGACCAGCACCTAAAAAGAAGGTATCCAAATCATCAGGATCGGATTCTGAGGACGTTTTTTCTGTTAAATCAGCAAGCCCTGTAAGTATAGTCCTAAAATTATGTTGTACAATTATTACAGCAGACGTTACATGATTCAATTTACGTAGGTAAAAAAGAAGAAGATGAAGAAGAAGGATGATTCCGATGACGATGACATGGTTGTAGAAGATACACCGCCGCCAAGAAAACCTGTCGGGCGCTCTCGAAAGCCAGTGTCATATGCAATTAAATCGGAAGATTCTGACTCAGATTAAAATGAATACATACCTGAAGCAAAGGAGATACAATACAGTATCTTGCTGTAAAATACTAATATCCACTAGTATAGCAAAATTCAAACTAATTTTACTTATATCGAATAATGAATGATACTCATTCGTGTGTGACACTTTGTCGCCAGGGTTAATCATAATTTTATATAGTGTCCTGTACATACATGTATCCTGTACATACTACTGATAAAGAACTTGCTTGCGCTCTTTTCCAAATAAATCCAATTTTTCAAAAATGAAAATATCGGGTACATACTTGAAAGTGGGCAAATTAATTCTTTATCTTTCATAATATAATTGTCAACAATTATTGTCTCGTGATCGAACGAGTAATCTGCACAGTACTTGTAAAATGTGCTAGTGAATATTATTCTTGCAAGTAATTATAAAGAAAAGTTTATACATACGAAAAATAATCTTGCAAGCGCTACTAACTAAGCAAGATTCGTTTTTTTTTCATTAAGATCATTCCTAATTGTCGTTTATCAAAATGGTTGTAGGTTTATACAGTTGCAAAACCTCGTGAAAAACCATACAAGTGAGACGTGCGAATGGAATATTTAATTCAGTTTTGTAGTTTGACATGTTGCATATTGATTCTACATTGTAAAAAATTCCAATCAAAATTGCTAAAAGAACGTAGTTTTTGTTAGAAAGTACAGAAGTATATAGTTAGAGCTCTCTTGTACTTTTTTCATTTATATGAAACACTTTACGTGTTGCGTAAGTAGTATTTTACAAATTAACTATTATTTTTAATTATGTTGTGTAGTTGCGACTAGTAAAAAATAAAAAGTGGGTATTCAGTAGAATATCTAAATGTGTCTAGCATGGAATTTTTTAGTGGCATATGTGCACATTTTCATTTTTATTTTACGTTTACTGTGGCTTTCGTGACAACACTCTGACAACTGTAAAATTAGCTTTTTTTTTAAATAAACACAAATAAAAATAGTTATATGAATATTGATTGTGTAATTTTGATACTAAATTAAGAAATTCTCATCCAAATCCCAACCAATTCCAAATAAAGTACTTATTTTTTTTTTTTAAGGTGATTTTATAGTTGTATGGAAATAATACTTACCTCTTGAGGAAAATCGTATTTTTTTGAAAATTCGTCCTGGATATGAGATTTAAGTTGTTTTCAAATTACACAAATGATACAGAACTAAAGTTTAATTGAAATGTGGATAGATCAAATTCTACTATTGTACATTTCTAATCAAAAATAAAGAAATGAGAAATGATATCAAATGTAGGTGACATAACAAAAATTAATTAAAAAATATTGTATACGTTAACGATTGCTCAAATTGAAAAAAATTGTGTATATGCTTTTTTTGTCTAAATTCTGCAGCATAAGATTTAATATACGCTTTTTTTTTAATTATTATACTTGTATGCTGTTCACTTTATTTACTAACAATTTTTTGCATCACCTAGCAGATTCATCTTGATTTCTTTAATAAAAAAAGTAATTATAACTTAGTTAATAAAGCTAATATATGAATGTATCAATTTAACTATCAGTTTTTTTACAAAAACAAAGTAAAAGCAGTTCTTTAAAGCTAATGAAGATGAGAAACGGTTATTGTTTCATTTTGTAAAAATTAATATCACACATTTTTTCGATGTTTTTCAAATACGTGAATGCGTTTGATTTACTTTTTCTACTATACAACCGAGTATTTACATTTATTTAATTATGTATATATGTATATATAATAAAATGAGAAGTTATGATCAATACAGTTCTGCGAAAGTTGATGAAAACCTAGTTTTGTAAACATTATTGCTTTATTACAAAGTGTGCTAGAAATTCATTTCTTGAGTAGTGCAAGAAATACTGTACAGCGATATTCTAGATAAAATTAATTGTTTATTGTATACTTATGTTTATAATACAATTGCAATAAAACCGAGATAAGTTTTCGTAAAAGGTATTTAAAAAAATTGGAAAGGAACGTGATAAAAAAAACAAACATATCTCTAAGGTTTGTAATACTACAAATTAAAAACAAATATTACTGTACAATATTCTTCAAGGGCCTGTCAATTCTAATCATATAATTTAATGCAAAATGGAACGTTCTTTTTTCATCAGATTATTCGTCTTCTTAAAATTTATCTAATAAAAAGGCGGGACCAGGATTGAGGATCGGTGTTGGCATTTTTCGAGTATAATCGACGGATGTAATAGTAGACACTGTTCAGACTTGTATGTATTCTCCTTTGTCCACACTTTTTTGCCAATTGTGTTGGTAAATTGAGACATCGTCGTCGTGCCCACAATATTCTACCAACAACTTACAACTCTTTTTAACAAGTTCTTTTACTCTCGTTTTTTGTATTCTCTCGCATACACTTTCTCGTTATTTCACTCTAGCGATAATGTCCATTCACACTTGTAATTCTTTCACACATTTTTTTAATTCGCACAAACGTTCTCATGAATTCTCTCTTGATTCTTTTTTTATCATCTCTAGTACTCCCAAAAGCTGCGATTTGTCAACAGACGCGACTATAATACAAAGCAAGGGCACTTGATAAAATAACTTAGTCTTCTATTTCATAATTATCTATGTATAACGTACATATATAAAACAAATTATGAGTAAAGAAACTATTAATGATCAGGTCGGTATAATTAATATGATGCTCAACTTTCGTCATCATCAACCTATTCTTTTATTTTACTTTTCTTCTGCTTCTCGTCCTCTTAAAAGAATCTCAAATCGCCTGATTATTACAAATCTATAAATTTTCTTTCTTTAGCACGAACAAAATATTACTACAGTATAATAAAGGTAAGTGGAGTCCATGCTTTGAAAGAGCGATACGACGGAGCCCCGGGACAAGAAAATTTAATTTTTCTACGAGTTCTTCAATATTCGAATATTTAAAAATTTGAGCAGAGGAATTAAAAAGTGGGTGGAGCACGATCCTAGTGAATTTATATATCATTCCAGCTTCTTTTGCTTTCTTTTCACTGTTATTTTTTTTTTAATTTTATACTCGTGTAATTGTGGTTGTTTTTTTCTACCGTTTATCTTTACGTGTCATTTATTTGGGAGTTTATACACCCACTGAAAACCCTTGACTCGCGCCTGTTTTCTTTTTCTCAATTTTATAGTCGATCCAGTTTAGTCTTAGGAACAACTAACCAAATCTCCATATTTATTTATTTTTTTGTGTATAAGAGTGTACATTCTTGTGTTTTGTGTACGTGTGTATTTACGATGCGTGTTAATTGTTTTTCTTCGTTTTATTATTCACGATATAAGTAATTAATTATTAATATTTGAATAAAGTAACATGATGTGTGGGTCAAGTATTCATAGAATACCTAACACTACACGGCGGTCATGCGAGGATTGAGCCACCACACATAGTTTTTCATCTCTTTCTCTGTCAATGCGATCTTTCTTTTTTCTCTCTGTCTGTCTGTTTTATTACTTTGTTTTTTACACTATATATATATTATATCAGATTTATTAGTATAGATATATATATAGCATAAATATTTACATACAGGCTAGTAGTTCTTATTTTTCAACAATTTTGCAATCACCCTATCCATTCATGCATTAATTTTTTCTCAAAAATGTCAGATAAGAGAGGAAGAACATCCCGAAAAAGGAAGTCTTAACAGTTTTTTATGTATTTTACGCTACTCGCGCGAATTGCCCCGGAGTTTTCATCCTTCGTTGCTCTCTTTCCTTTCAGTTTAATCAAGCTTGTTCGCTCTCTCATTCTCTCCATGTCGCTCACTCTCTTCTTTCCTTTGTCCTATTCATCACTGAGTAATTTCACTTCCACTGGATACCATTTATGTTATCTCATTTTTACCTCGATTTTCCTCTCCTTAGTCTAAACTCCACTTTTTTCGTTTAATTCACAATGACTTATCACATGTTTATCCGCTTCTCTCGACTCTTCATCTTTTTTAATAACACTATTATCAGTCAACCCACTGTTCTTTTCGATACAAGGAACGATAATACAATTGAATATTTACGAACACAACATTTTTGTCTTTTTTCATGCTTGAATAAATGGTTCGACAGCAACTCCGTGATGTTTCGAAAGACGCAATTTTGTCTGTGTGTTTTTCCTTTCTCCAGTACACAGAGACTTTCGTTTATATATATTTTAATAATCGCATCGCGTCCTCCTTTATTCTCTGGAGCCACTACTCTCTGTGTAACTTTATTTCGGTTATGTGGCGGTGGTGGCAAATCTCTGTTTATCTCTTGTTTCTCCCTGCTTTTTAAATATTTACAATTGGTTATAGCTTTCGTTTAGGTTCACATTTGCTTCCGTCCGGCTCGTGTTAAGATAAGATGGTGTTGCGCAGTTCGGAGTTATTCCAAGGTTTGGCATGTGTACAAGTTTTTTTCGTGAGTCCAGTTCGCTGCTTGCTATTGTTTGTCGTCCACAACTACGAACTGCTCGACGCGTTCATACCACTGAACATGCCGGTACTGAAGGAAGTCTGCTGTTGTTGCTGCTGAATCTGCTGCTGCTGTTGTTGTTGCTGCTGTTGTTGGCTATTTGCCTGACGTCCGTGTTTCGGTACGGGTGGCTGGAGATACTCGTGTCGTGCAAGTGTTAACACATCGATTCGCTCCTCTTTTCTGTATGCTAGACAACTCCTAATAAAACTCTGAAAACAAAACGGCGTACAACTGTTAGTATTGTATCAAATAATCAAAACTTGTTACAATTTAAATTTTAATTAATTATCTGTACCTTGGCTTCGTTGCTGACTGACGGTTT
Source organism: Pteromalus puparum (assembly GCA_012977825.3). Classification (NCBI taxonomy): domain Eukaryota; kingdom Metazoa; phylum Arthropoda; class Insecta; order Hymenoptera; family Pteromalidae; genus Pteromalus; species Pteromalus puparum. The sequence continues at coordinate 47,367,223 of CM053169.1, read as the reverse complement.
ATTCGCAAATTGAACTTCTGTTGCTTTTAGAATTGTATTTTCTTCTAAAATTGTGGCTTGCGACTGATTATGTCCAAAAGGCTGAAAAATAATAAAATGTTAACGAATATTTTATTTTCTTTATCCTTTTTTTCAAAATGATGCGATCATACCTTTTTGCCATACAGACATTGGTAAAAAATGACTCCTACGCTCCAAACATCTACTTTTGAAGATATCTTTGGAGGATTTTTTCCTACTACAAAACATTCGGGTGGCAGATACCTGAAAATGTATTTATTTTATACAAACATCCCAATGGAAAAGATTAGTACTTGCATGAACATAAATAATGTAGAATACATACCAATAAGTACCAGCTCCCTGTGATGTCAGATCCATTCCATGATCCGGGTTGTAGTTTTCTTCGTCCATGACTTTGCTTAATCCAAAATCGGTTATTTTGATTTCTCCACATACATTGCCTTCCGTCAAGAGAATATTTCCTAAAATAATGATCAATTTAGTCAAGTTCATGACAATGATACATCATCCCGCTCTCCCTTCAAAAAAGTGAAATGCATTTACCTGGCTTCAGATCATAATGTATGACTGGGGGTTTAATTTCATTGAGGTACTTTAATGCCGATACGACCTGCATTACAATAGATCTTGCTTCTCTCTCCGGGATAGTTTTATGCTGTAATAAACATAAGTCACAATAAAATAACAACTTGAGTTATTAAGTTTAAACTTGGTGTGACGAAATAAATGGTTACCTGTTTCAGATAGAAATCTAAATCATGGCCATCGCAGTATTCAAGGACAGTACAAAACGAATTTGCATCTATTTCAAACACATCATACAGTTTTACAACTCGTGGATGATCCAATGCTTTATGAATATTGTACTCTCGCAATGCATGCCTATAAAATGTGAAAAAATACATTAGTTGCTCGTATATAATGTTTGCAAGTTGTTTAAAAATGACTTGATAACTTACTTGATATAATTGGCTTTTTTGTCTTCTTTCCAGTCTTTATTTAATTGGTGAACTTTACATGCCACATACCGCTGTTCTTTTAAGTCAAATGCCTGTAATAGCAAGCAAAATTGTTAAAAAAAAACTAGTCACCAAGGTATATTTAGAAATTAGCAAATATAACGTCAACTGTGGCTTACCTTATGTACCTCGCTGAAGCCGCCCTTGCCAAGTAACATCAGCAGTAGATACCGCTCATTGAGCACTGGATGAGAATTAAATCTCGATTGGTCCTCGTTGTGGATGCGCTTGAGCTCCCTGATGTGCAGATTCCTCTCCCTCTCCAGCTTCTCCATCTCAAGCTGCAGGTCGGCGTCCTCTTTCTTGAGAGCGCTCTGCCTCAGCTTTAAGATCTCGTCGGCCTCGTAATACTCCTGCCATGTGTACGAACCCGGCACTGCGTCCGGTTTGAGAAACGTCGCCTCGGTACCATTGTGCAACGACGTTGCCTGTGCCGGCTGACTGCTTCGCTTCCTCCCTATATATTTCAACAAGTACATCACGTAAATACATTTTTTTCCAAAGCAAATATCGCGCGATTCGATTTTGTGCTTACCTGTTTCACTGTTTGAGGGCCTCTTTTTCAACAGCAGCTTCTTCTGCCTGTCAATTTCCTCGCGTTCAGTCGTAATCTCCTCTTGACGTCTGGCCAACTCCTGAAAAGCGTAACCATCTGTCCAGTTCTCCTGAAAGGTGGCGCCCACCCTCTGCGTCACGAATTGACCCAGCCTCAGTCGGTTTTGCATGCACTTTTGTCGCGCCTCCTTCTTCTCAATGTTCGATTTCTCTTTCAGCAGTTTCTTTACAACGTCTATACACTTATTTATATGGGATTTGTGCTGCTCTATCGCTTTCTGCTGATTCGTTATCTGGTGCCTCAGCTCCTCTGCCGTCTGAGGGAATGCAAAAGTGAATGTTTAACAAATCATTCAAAAAATCGCCATTTTATTTCACAATAGACCAAGGAGTCTTGCTTACCCTATTTAGCTCGTCGATTTTATTGTTGCGTAATTCTAAATCGGAGGATGCTTGATTTTCGAATTCTTGTATCCTCTGGCAAGTGAGCTCCGTCTAGAAAAAGAAAATTTGCATTTCTGGAAATATGATCATGGGTCCTTGATAAAAGTACTGCGACAGCTGTTTTTCGTTTATTTTCTTGTATAACAAAAATCCGCAGATATACCTTGTGGCACCCACGGAAAACCGCGAAAATTTACGCGGAAGAGTGTGCGATCATTTCGTATATATAGTGTATTCACATATATAGATATCAGTCGAGCAAAAATGATATCGCTAAATGACATTTAGTGCTCGAAAACAAGTATTGCGAAAAAAATACCACTTGACGATATTTTTTTTCTTTTGTTTAATATACTGAAAAAGACCGGAGCAACGCCAAACAGGCAGCAAGAAAAGCACCAAAAATGTATGACCTTGCCATTGTTCAGGATAATCAGTGACTCGCGCCAAGACAAGTTAAATGCATCGTTAATTTTATTCCAGTGGTAAATTGAGTCAGATAGTCACAACTTGTCTTAATGCTGAGCCCATGATTAAATTTCGAACAATTTCAGAAACAAATAGTTGCCGGAAAAATCTATGCTAAAAACGATGAGTGCCGATGCAAGGTAGCTTGCATTCTTCTTTGCATTGAACTTTTTGACAAAAACAAATAAAAACAGCGTGGCAATTTTGAGGTGAAAGTTCAAAATTCTTGTAAATATGCAATAGGTAGGCATTTCTCACTTCAATCTTGGATTGTCGTAAAAAAGCAATAATGGAAATAGCAATTGACAAAGAAGTGAGAGTGAAACCATTGAATAATCACAAGAACACAAAAAAATAAATAAATGCATAAAAAATTTGCGTAGGGTAGATGTCTCCAGAGAATCGAAAGTACAGCCATCAACTGACCAAACCGACATCCACCCTACCGAAATAAAAGCTTAATAAAGAATAAGAGAGATAGAGAGAGAAAGAGAGAGAAAGAGAGACAAGGTGTTTGTTGTAGAGGTGCTTACATTTGGGGTGTTAGTCTTCGCTTGCCTGACCTGGCTTGTCCTAGGTAGGTTGGTAGGCCTTACCTGCACCTGCTTGCTGACCATCGAGCCAGCGGGTTGCAGCGCAGCGGCCACGGCGGAGGAGCTGCCGNTGAAAAAGACCGGAGCAACGCCAAACAGGCAGCAAGAAAAGCACCAAAAATGTATGACCTTGCCATTGTTCAGGATAATCAGTGACTCGCGCCAAGACAAGTTAAATGCATCGTTAATTTTATTCCAGTGGTAAATTGAGTCAGATAGTCACAACTTGTCTTAATGCTGAGCCCATGATTAAATTTCGAACAATTTCAGAAACAAATAGTTGCCGGAAAAATCTATGCTAAAAACGATGAGTGCCGATGCAAGGTAGCTTGCATTCTTCTTTGCATTGAACTTTTTGACAAAAACAAATAAAAACAGCGTGGCAATTTTGAGGTGAAAGTTCAAAATTCTTGTAAATATGCAATAGGTAGGCATTTCTCACTTCAATCTTGGATTGTCGTAAAAAAGCAATAATGGAAATAGCAATTGACAAAGAAGTGAGAGTGAAACCATTGAATAATCACAAGAACACAAAAAAATAAATAAATGCATAAAAAATTTGCGTAGGGTAGATGTCTCCAGAGAATCGAAAGTACAGCCATCAACTGACCAAACCGACATCCACCCTACCGAAATAAAAGCTTAATAAAGAATAAGAGAGATAGAGAGAGAAAGAGAGAGAAAGAGAGACAAGGTGTTTGTTGTAGAGGTGCTTACATTTGGGGTGTTAGTCTTCGCTTGCCTGACCTGGCTTGTCCTAGGTAGGTTGGTAGGCCTTACCTGCACCTGCTTGCTGACCATCGAGCCAGCGGGTTGCAGCGCAGCGGCCACGGCGGAGGAGCTGCCGACGACCGCCGCGGCCGAGGCTGCCGTGGCCGCGGACGCGGACGTCGTGCTCGACGCGACCGCCGCCGCCGTTACTGCGACATTCGGAGCAGCCGCGGCGGCGGTGGGAGTTGGCTGGGCTACACTACCCGAGCCCAGAGGAGGACGGGGGGGCTGCATAAGCGAGGGAAACTCGCCGCTTGCGACCGCGGCGCCCGTCGTCGACGATGAACCCACCGGCGGCACAGAGGACCCGACGCCCCCGGCGCTGGCCGTCGTCGATACGCCTACGGCACTGCCCGTCCCCGTCGTCACTTGGCCTGCTATCAGCGGCTGCTGCGGCGATGGCGGATACTGCCGGTGAGACAAGCAGAATTTAAATCATTCGATTTACTAGTAACGAGAAAAGATCAAAACTTTTAGCTGACTTACCATTGGGTATGCCTGCGGGGATGGACTTTTGGCACCTCCGTGCCTGATGGGACTACTGCCCATATGGTGCTTTGGAAAATACTCATTTATTTTCTTACTATCTAAAACAGCAGCAGACCTGGCTCCTTTGCTGCTTACTGGACCCACCAAACCTCCTCCACTATCATCTGCCTTGCGCTTCCTCTTCCTCTCCGAAGGGGTTCTTGGCACCTTCTCTGGAGTGTTTGGGTCTACCTCCTTGTCGCTATGCGACGAGCCTGTCAAAAAATACAGCATGGTTGTCACTGACAGAAACAAAAAGCATAATTTTATGATTATGCAAGAAAGAATAGATTATATTGTCTCTGATCCTTCATGATTCATGTGGATTCTCTGGGTGTACATAAATTATTGCGTCACAGTGCTCAAAGCAGAGACCTGTTGATACGCTACGATTAGTGATTACAAGCAAAGATGTGAGCACGAGTTAGTGGATCAAGTGTGCAAGAAAAATGAGTCGAATGATTGATTTCACCATTGCACAGACTGCAGATTTATGTGAATGAATCAAGTATTTTTTTAAAGAGATATAGAGAGAGAGAGAGAAGGATAGAAAGACAAAGAAAAAGCATTTCTGCATCTTTTGACAGGACTAGTGTGAAAAGTCAAGTCTCTAATGATAATGTAAAAGCAGTTCGAAAGCATCCAGTTCCGTTAAATACAAGGCATGTACGGTAAATCCAGATGGATCGATAGAATCATTACAGTAAATGGTGAAAGCAAGAGCCAACTTACCGGTGCTCATGTTCGAATCTTGACTATGAACCGACTGACCAGAGTTTATGGTTGATTGGGGTGCCATCTGAATTTGTGACCCAGCAGACATCTGTAACATAGTGAAACAAAGCAATGAATAATCCATTCATCATTTTCAGAATAAGTATCATTCATCAATCACACAACATACACACACACACACACACACACACATGAAGCAAAGAGTATATCGCAAGTCTGGACGAATGAAAATTAGAGCCGCAGTCTGGCGATTATCGTACTCGCAACGAACCGACAGCATTCCATCGGGTCAGTGCTAGCAACACGCCATAGAAACACTGCACAAACGAGATAATCGGCCGCAATTTAGGTTAGAATACAGCCATTATCGTATTTTGCATCTCGCACCCGCGCTTAAGCCCGCAATGAGTATCTTGTTTACGTAAACAAAGGGAAAATATCGCCGCGAAAAACTCACTCGAAATCCTTATGCAGATCCGCTCGTCAGACAAGACATTCAGCTCTCTCCTCTCTCGCTCACCGAAATTATGTGTACGTTATAAACGGCCGTGTCGCGAAGCGGTAGCAGCGTCGTTACGAGAATCCGTAACCTTCCGTCCCTCGGGTGCAACTGTACGATATCCCGCAGTGTGAACGAGTCAGGATCTTCCGTCTCTCTCTTCCTCTCTCTCTCTTTCTCTCTCTGTCGGACCCGCCGCACACTAAGTACCTACAGTCTAGACTACACGCCAATGTCGCCAATGGCAGACGGTCTTATAGTAGAGCGCACTACAACAGACGGCGACAGTGAACGAGAGAGTAGGTAGGTACGCAACGAGTCAACGACAACGTGTCGCTCTCGTTTTCCGGGGGGCCCGTGCGAAATTCCAAAGAAGAGCGCAGAGGAGCGCATTTACGCCGGACCGCTAGGTTGGCGCGCGTGCACCCCCCACTCGGTTTCCCTGCGTCCTCTGTCCTGCTGCCCGTGTACTACACGAGATGTATCACGATTCGTGCATAATGTATTATACTGCTGCGAGTGCGAAATGCGCCGAGGAGAGCGAAGAGAGAGAGGAAACGAGAGATAGTTTTTCGGAGCAGCAGTGTATCGTCGAGAGAAATCACGACAAAATGGAGGAGTCTAGTGTGTGCCGCTGCCGTATAGTAAAGTGCGGTCTGCTGCTGGTCTGTCGCTTGCGCGTACGCGGAAGAGAAGGACGAGGAAGGGGGGAGGGAGAGGGACGGCGGCTGAGACTTTTCTCTCTCTCTCTCCCTCCGTCTCTCTCTCTCTCTCTCTATATATACATATAGCAAGCGATCGGTGGGCACACGGTTGCTGGCGTTTTCAAGTTAGGTTAGTGCGAGGGGAAGGGGGTAGGCGGACTGCTCGGCTCTGCGAGTTTCGGAGCTGTTTGATGCTCGAGCGATTGTTCACCGATGGGACTGTAATATGCTTGTAATACGCGAGACGCCGACTGTTTTTCTCGATCGATTCACTCGCGTCTATATGCATTATTCCATATGTACCGAGAGAGAGAGAGAGAGAGAGAGAGAGAGAAAAAGACGCTAGTCTATTGCACACACACACACACTTGGTACTGGGTCAACGAACCGCGAGTCTTGAATTTCTCAATCCGCTGTTTTCACTCGGTTCAAGGATAAGCCCGTAATACTCGCGGCCATAGCGACGAATTATTTTCTGCGCGCGACCCACATTCTCGCAGGAAAAAAACACACGCACGGGCGCGTACGCGCGTGTACATACTCTCGTGATTTCGCAAGTGCCGCTCGTTTGAGGGGAATTTTTGTTGATCGTATCGATGGGCGAAAAAGAGACGGTTGTTTACGATCGTCGAAAACTCGAGTCAGCAGGAGGATTCAATTGAGATCGGCTGAATGGAATCCTACAATAAACCTGCCTAAATTTAACTAATCGATACCGCATACAATTAGCGCAGCGGCGTCTATAATTAATTCGCCGAGCAGCGAGAGAAGGAACAAGACACTTTTCGGCGAAAGTAGAAGCGGCGGCAGCAGCAGCAGCAGCAGCAGAGCCGGAAACTACGGCAACCGCACCTATAACGGAAATGGAATCAGGAAGAAGCCAGCCAAGTCGAAATCAGCTGCTACGTGGCAGCGGAGATGAAAGGCTCGCGGGAAAATGAAATTGTACAGAGTCGATGAATCGTTCCGTATAGCCTACATGTTTTCTCTCCTTCGGCGAGTTGAAAAATGTCGGCGAGTCAGCAGCGCTATAGATGTTTCTTTTTCAGCACTTAACGAAAACTGCCGTTTACAGACTTGTGCCAGTATACTCGAGGGAAACCACGAGCCGATGTTTTTTCCGATGTAAACGCAAGCCAGCGAGACCACAATGCTGGGGAGTCGATAAGAAGGCGGTTGAAAACAGAAGTTTTTTCACTTGTAAACAACACCGCCACGATCGTGACAACAAAATCCGAGATACGACAATTGCAGTGTTGCAGGACACATCAGGCAACTGCCTTATCGATGCGGCTGCAAAACCGGCAAGAGAAGAGAGCGAGAAAGACACACACACACACACACATACGCACACACTGCAGAGGCCGGAACTGGGCTAGAGGGCCGTCCGTTCCGCTCGGCGCGCCACTGCCACACGCAGCGTGTAACCCTCGCACCTGCTGCTGCTGGAGCCGGCGAAGACTGGCTTATACCGTCTAAAAGTTTCTAAGTCGCTAGAAATAATCCATACCCGGCGAGGAATCACGGCAGGCGGCAACATCAACCACTGCTACGAGCCGGCGCAGCAGGCATTGTTATCAACCGATAGCTTCTTCTCTGGCGTTGCTCTCCTGCCGCTGCGTCTGCAACTCCCTAGCCGAGTCATCCTCCCCCGCACGGACACACACACACACGCGCGCGCGCGAGTACGCACTGCTGTATAATAGAGAAGCGCTCGCGAGGCAGCTCGATCGAAATTCCAAAGGGAACTGAAACTACCCAGGCTGCAGTCGCGGAGAGTGTGGAGAGCGAGAGAAGGACGGAAGAGAGCGCGGAGCGGCCCCGCGCACGATTAGCGCGCCGAGGGGAGAGAGAGTGAGAGAGAGAAGAGGCTGCTGAGGTGCAGCATCGCCGATGCGNACACACACACACACATACACGAGCATATCCCATCGGAGCGAGACGATCGCGCAGCCGAGTCAAAGAGTAAAAGGAGAAAAACGAGCGGCCGAAAGGGAGCCAGCCACCGGGAGACGGAGAAAATGAGAGTGAAAAGGACTGGTGTGTGGAGTGGGGGAAGGGGGGGGGGTGAGGCAGAGAATGGCCAGGAGAGAGGAAACTAAAGAACGGCCGGAAAAATAGCGCGCGGAGCAAGATAAAAAAAAAGAGAAAGGAACAGTAGCCCTCCAGCGCAGGGGAGAGCTATGGAGAGAGAGCGAGAGGGAGATAGAGCCGCTCGGCCCCGCGAGATGGACACAGAGAATCGCCATTACAAATTGACAAGCTTGATTGATGGCGGACCGCTGGCCAAAGGGATGGCGGCGCTGGCGGATCGAAAATAAGGGTAGAGAGAAAGAGAGCGCGAGGAAGCTCTGCGCACAGGCACGAGTCCACTATAGGTCCGAGCGAGCTGGCGCTCGGGAAAAGCGAAGCGAGAGAGAGAAGGAGGAAGGAAGAAAAGAGGGGCGCCGGGAAGGCAGATATCGCGAGCGCGCTTTACCCGCAAAAGCCGCCGGCAGCGCGTATCTGCGAAAGGGCGAGCTCAGCGCCGCAAGGGATGTGCAGGGGGAGAGAGCGCCGGCGTTATCGAGGTGAACCTCTCAGCGAGTGCGTGACGAATGGTCCGCGTCTAGATTCGATGGGGTCCGACTACGCGCCGGAGACCACTCGGAATATTCGATGGAAACGACCCTTTTTCGAATTCGTCAGGGTACGGTAGAAAGAGAGAGAGAGAGAGAGAGAGCTATACGCTGCGACGCCAGGGGTATAGCCGAGCTCGAGTGACCCGACTGCAATCTTTTTGGGAAATGAGAGGAGGGAGCTTTATTTGCTGCAAGATCCGTTTTTTTTTTCTTTTCTTCCCGGCCGGCCGACCGCGATATCATGTGCGCGCGAGCTGATAAACAGAGTTAAAAATGACTCGGGCTGATTAGAATTGCAAATCAGTGTATATTTGGGAGATACGTCTCTCGTGCCGCGCGCGTCTGTCATGCAATGCGTGTGCTGCAAGTCAAGTAGTCCTCGAGTGCTTCTCCTGCATCCGAATATACCCGCGCTGCGCGCACAAATTAACTCGAGTATTCCGCTATCTTTTAGCTACCGTTTTCGGCGAAAACTCACCACGACACAATGGGAACCGGTTGTACCTAAATCAAGCATAAATAAACGAAGCGAACTTCGAGCAAAATTATCGACAAAAGCGGCCGCGGTATACCGCGCACATGCAGACTTTCGAGACTCAGCGAGGGGGTGTGGGTCCTCGGCAGTAAAGTATTTTTCTGCGTCCCTCCTCCCGCCCCGTACCGACAAAAGCCTCTTGCTCGAGGAGGGAAAAAATCCGCGGCAGCGCGCTCGTCCAAGGAAATGAACTGCAGGTCGTAAACGACAATCAGCCGTCTCTCTCTCTCTCTCTCTCTCTCTCTCTCTCTCTCTCTCTCTCTCTCTCTCTCTCTGTGTATGAAAAAGCGGTCGTCCACGTGTCCATCACGCGACGTGTGTGTGTGTGTATGTGTGTGTGAGAGTGTGCGAGTTGTAATATACGTAGAACGATAAGGCGCGGGTTTCGTGTGCCGTACACATACATACGCCGAGACGGAGGGATATTGTAACCAAGATGATGCTCGTCGTGGAGCTCCGATGTGTATGTGTGTGTATCCGAGTCGGTATAAAATCAATGCGCGGGGTGTGCAACCGCCCTCTCTCTCTCTCTCTCTCTCCCTTTGACCCAAAAGGGGAGAGATGGTCGGATCGAAGCTGGCGTCTGGTTTAGCTCGTATTTTCGATTTTTCATCATTTACAACAACGTCACGGATATTTGAAGAAAGAAACCGATTACGTGCACTGAATGAAATGGAAATATTAGAAGAGACGGTCAGCGACGAAAACAGCGAGCAAACGCGGCATTTCTTATACAGCTGTTGATTCAGCGATCTAGCCGCGATAAGTCAGTGCGACGTATCTTCGCGACGCAGGCGGTAAACAAAGCTCTAAATATACACTCGCTCGCTCTTTATACGTATATCGGCGATCGCGTTGACGCCAATGCGAACCTCCGCGTGAATGGCCGAGGAAAAAATTTTCCTCGCGCGTGCAGTCAAAAAATGGAATCAAGCATAACGAACAAAAGCATACCCATCAGCGTCAGCGGTAATACAGCGGCAAGAAAGAAAGATATCGCGTCGTGGCAACAAAACCTCGGCTGCACGTGATACGGCACTGGGGCGCGTGTCTACTCTCTCTCTCTCTCTTTTTCCGAACAGCGACGACGGCGGCTGCGGCGGGGGCGGCCGAGAAAACGAGCATCCGCCGGCTACGCTACTCTCCTCGACTTTATATACATATAGTCGTATACGTATACAGCTGCTGCTGCCTCGTGCGCGCGCCGCCGCAAGTAGTAACAGACGGGTATGGTGGGGGCCGCGCAACGAGCCGAGACTCTCCGCGAAGCGCGAGCCGAGTCAGTTGGGAACCTGCGCTCCGAGAGCGCGCTTCGTCCGTGCTACTCTGATTTTCCATCAGCCTGTGATTCGCCACAAGTCGCAAGTGCGCGTTCAAGACTTACGAGCTTTGATATTGTGCGAGTTGCGAGTTACGAGCGAGTGAGAGAGAGAGAGAGAGAGAGAGATAATCGCGCACGTATAAGCGAGCCAGAGGAGAGAAAGGCAGCAAGTCGGCCGAGAGCTACTTACCCGTGACGAGGCGGATTGTTTAAGCGTTTTCTCGACACTGACGGGCGCCGCCGTCGTCGCTCCGACGTCATGTAACTATTATACGACGCAGCTGCCACCGCCGCCGTCGCGCTACATAGCTAGCTGCATTTGGCTCGCGCTCTCGCTACACACTGTCCTTTACTCCGAGGGGAATTTAGTTTCCAGCTTATCCGTTTGGAGGTGACGACTCGCTTCTCTGTGCGTGTGTATACGTGTGCCACTGCGCTGCACGACGTTTACAACCTATATGCTCGTCGCTGTCGTCTCGTATTTTCTTTGAAACTGAACTCTATCTATCGCACAGTGTGATTCTTTCGAGAGAAAAACGATCTCCAACTTCACAGAGCAGTGATCAATCCGGCGAAACGAAAATCGAGCGGCGTCCGGGCGTACCCGCCTGTTTCTACTGATCTATACTCGCGAAACCATAGCCGCAGCGCCATTTACTTCGCAAGCGAGTCTAAGCAGAGAAACCGCGAGGTGGTAGCCGCCGCCATTATCAAGCGGCGCCGATATCGATCGACCTGTGCGGGCCAACACCTAAACACACTACGGGCGACGGACGCATCCAGCAGCCTCTCGGGAAAAATTTGTTCGCTCGTGCGCGATGACTCATTATGCATAGACGAGAGCCAATTTTTCCGCGTGCGCGCGCGTCGTGTTACGCAACCGCGAAATTTGTTGTTTACTATGTAGGCGGAGTGTCTCTCTCTCTCTCTCTCTCTGGCTTGCGTCACGAGATTGAGGTTGTTTTCCAGTCGGTTAGAAAAATATTTTTTACTCCAAGGAGATAACGTGTGGGATTTCGCGTGTACGTGCGAGAACCGTCGTAGCTCTCTCTTTCTCTCTCGATGCTTATCCGGATATATACGCGTGATATAACGACGCCGGAGCAGTGACTCTCGTTGCGCTCGAAATGAATGCCAATTTCAGGTTTCGATGGTTTCAGCAAATCGTCACGTCCATCAATACAGATAACATCAACGTCATGTGCAGAAGATCGATCGATCGACTCGCATCGCGGCTCAACTAAACCTAGTATTTACGCGGAGAAAAACACCGCGATTACTCACTCGGAATGAGCGTGAAATTCTTACTCGTGGAAGAAAAACAAGGCGAAGAGAAATGAAAAAGAGAAAAAATTGCATCCATCACGAAGAAAGAATGAAAAAATTCGACGCACAAAGCAGCGGAAGAATCATCGCGAAGAAGAAGAAGAAGTAGAGGAGGAGGATGATGCGCGCATCAGTAGTACGAGTCGGGCGCGAGCGAGCCTCTCCCTCTCTCGCGCGCGCAGTGTGCTCCTAGACCTTGCAATGCCATTCGATCGGTGGCAACGCTCGAGAGGCGCGCGCGCGCCCGGTACAGTCCCCGAGCAAAGTTCCGTGTACACAGCCGCGCGCCGAGTGTATATGTGTGTGTGACGTGATAGCGTGTCGGCGGCGCTTCCCCTACTCTGTTCCGAGTTGCAGGCACTCACAGTGTTGGCTTGGCACTGAGAGAGCCGCCGCGTCATGAGCAAACCGCGGGTGAGAATGTTAAGGCCCGCTTCCACCGCTGTGTACTTGGATTTTACATTTTTGCCTCGGAGTATTGCGTAGTCTCACGATGGAAGCAGAATTCACCCACAATATAACGAAAACTCGCGAGTGGTATCGATCTTTTGCGATCGTTTTACGAAAATCGACCCTTTAAAGAAAGAATACGCGGACGACGGCGATTGGTCGAACTCCAAAATCACGCCCTGATCAAAAAAGAAAGGAAAACGGAGCAAAAGTCCAAAACGCAAACAAGTGGAAAAGCGCCTTAACCGGGCCAAAGTATCTCTCGGCGTGCGCCCGGCCGCCAATAGGTCGCACACTCATTAGCCCAGAGAGTCGTGCGCTCGCGCGACGGCGGCGGCGGCGGCGAAGCTGTATATATACAGAGGCTTTCTGCGGCTAGTCGTCCCCCTCCACCGGCGTCGGCGTGCACCGGCTCCGATCAGCTGTTCTCGACCCACGCGGTGTGCTCTCCAACCCCCACCAGCGTACCCGGCTCCACTTCCGAGCGTAGCCGAGTGACGCCGAGAGCTCTCTCCCTGTCTCGTTCGCGCTGTGTGCGAGTATTATACCAGAGAGAGAGAGAGAGAGAGAGAGAGAGAGAGAACGGAGCAACGTGCGCCGATATGCCGAGAGGCCACTGCCACGCGGCTCTCTGTGTACACATTTCGCTCCCTCTCTGGATACTATAGCTCTGCCGCTCCGCTCGGTAACTCGGTTGCGCGCTACGGTTTCCCTACTGCCGCTGCCGCTGCTGCCGCTGCTGCTGTGATGCTTTGCGGTCGCGCCGCGCTCGCGGATGTCTACTTGCCTATGACGAGCAAATTATTGTCATTATTCCTTTTTACGAGCGTGATCCGTCGGAATTCACGATTACGCTGCTGCTCGTTCATTTTTCGTTCTCCGTTGAAATTGCAATTGGTAAGCCGTGTATATTTACCGAGGCCGTACCGAATCCGACTGTTACTACTGATAACGTCAACCGTAGGTAACGTCTGTATGTACAGATACAACACGACGCGCTTTGGAACAAGGTCAGGCCGATTTGCTGCCAGTCCATCTTGCAGATGACAGCTGAAGTCGCTCGTGCGTTATTCTCGAGTCGATCGGCTCTCTCAGCTGATGATTATTTACGCGCTTGCGCGACACTGTCTCGCCTGCTCCGACTTTTTTGCTCCACGAGAAATTCGATTAATTATACAGGCGAATCGATCGGCTATTTCTGTCGCAGGTGTACGATTTTACAATTCCCGGGGCGAAAAAAAAACACTTCGAATCTCAGGACGAAACGGGAGAGGGAATCGATAGCGCCGCGACGTGTAAATATAGACTTATTTACGCGGTTCCAGCGGCAAGAGGCTAAACAAAGCGAGTCGTCAGCGAATCAGCCGAAAATTTTCCCATTGGCGAATTCCCTCACGCAAGGAGAAGAGGAAGCTTCGTGCAAATAAAAACTCCGCCGCGACGAGTATTTACATCTTGCATTATTCAACAGCGCTGCGGTGCAGTTATCAATATTTAATATACGCGCGAGTGTAAGACGATCCGGCGCGAGGAAAAAAGGTCGAAAATGGCGGATATTCCGCATCCCATATCGTCAAGAAGAGAACATTCTCGGCGTTCTCTCTTCCTTTTTCACTCGCTCTCTCTCTTGGTAGCAGCAGAGAGCTCCCTAGCTCGCGAAAATCCATTGCGTCTGCGCGCGGGGGGCGAGCTTGGCTTTACCTATCGAGCCGCCTCTGTCAACGCTCGCTCTTTCGCGGAGAGTAGGTATGTGCCGTATATATATACATGTATATATATAGCGTATACGAGAGCAGGCTCCCCGGCGCGGCGGTCGATTCCCTCGAGCCGACACCCACTGCTCTGTACTGCGGTGTCGCTAATTTTTCTCTCTGTTACGATACACCGGGCCAGTTCGTTAGTCCCCTAATTTGTCGGGCTTTTTCGACACGAGCTGACTGCGTAATTGAAAATTCGGATACGATCGTTTCACGGCTCGGAAAGTCCGAGATCGCGGCGTTATATACGTCAAAACTCGTCGCGGCTCGTAAACGCGCGGTAAATCTTTCTCGCGAGACAGAATTCTCCGGCGCGCCGCATTGCTCCCATTAAAAGAGGAGCACACGCGAGAGAGCATAGCAGCAGCAGTAGCGGCCATTGATGCTTCTCTCTCTCTCTCTCTCTCTCTCTCACTCAGTCAGTCACTCTCAGGTTAGGTGTACATCCTCCTTCCCCTCCTGGGCAGCAGAGCAGCAGCAGAGCAGCAGCAGCAGCAGCAGCATTTAAACGGATGCGCGCGCGCCCTCCTGTCACGTGACGCGCCGACGACGTGCACACGAAGAAGGTGGTGTATAGAGCTCGTACGTATGTAGGTACGTACGCTGCGTCACGCGCCGATGAATTTTACGCTCTCGGCATCGGTTCTCTCTTTCGCTGCCGCTGCTGCTGCTGCCTTTTTTCTCGCTGTCTCTCGGAAAGGTGGAGAGCGGCGAGCCTTCCATTTTGGAAAGGCGCCGCCGCCGCTGCAACTGCATCGCCACCCGGTTTCACCGCTCTGTGTCTCTATACGTTTTTATTTTTCTGCATAAGTGCTCGATTTTTCTTTTCGATCTTTTTGGAATAACGTGTTTGAAAGTGAGATGAACTCTTAAAGCGAGACGCAAGTATATACAAACCGAGTTTCGTCGTATAATAAAACTCGGATCGGTGAAATCGGTATACGAAGCCGCATTTAGAAAACACCGTTATACACGAGCGCAGCAGCAGCAGCAGCAGCAGCGTCAAAGTTCGCGGCCGGTGATTTCGGTTCATCGACACAACGTCAAAGCCGCTCACGACATGGCGCTGCTTGAGCAATATATAACTCGACGACTACTTTCTAAGATTGATTCGACGGGTTCTTTATTCCGCAGGCGTCTCTTGCGAAACGAGCCGTCGCTGCCGCCACGCTATTTTTCTTCTCTCCCTCTCTCTCCCAACCGTTGCTGCGCCAAGGATCGAAAGCATATTCGAAAAGTGAGAGAAACGGGAACAATGCCGCGGACGCATCGTCGGACCAACGGCGCAATTTTCATTCCGCAGATCCCTAGGCTCGCTTCCGACTCTGTGATGCGATAGTTCCGCGCGCGCCTCTATACATATACATCGCGGGCGATACGGAGGGAAGGGAGAGAGAGAGAGAGAGAGAGCAGCCTCGGGAAAAAGCCACCGAGAAATTCCCTAGACTCTTAGCCTGCTTTCGCGCGACGACCCTTTCGCTTGATTCTGCTGCCGTTTCGTGCAACGCGCCATATTGTGCACGCGTCGCTTGCTCGGATTATTATGTATATTATGTACCCGAGGAGAATTTCGTGCTGCTCGTTTTATCGACTCCGAATCTCCCGAAGACACCGGTAATCCGCTTATAGGATTTTGCTCGAGTGATACCGCGCTCACATTTGACTACCGTTATGCGCCAATCGATAAAGTGCATAGGTGTTCTTTCGTACATATAATGCATAGTGGCGCGATAACGATGTCCATCAGATGTCGCCGCTCGGACGATTCGTCGCGAGTTGTAAAACCTAAGACATTGTGAATTCATTAGGACGTAAAGCAGTAGTGAAACGGGAAAAATCAGAGGACGTCTATAGCGTGGTTTTCTCTCTCGCGCGCGCGCGCGGGAAGAGGTCATCGCTCGCAAGGCCGTTAGCCGCGATGCCGATCTCCTGCTATACTGCCCCCACTCAGCCTGGAGAGGCCTCTTACCCTCTCGCACTCGCGCGCGCGCGGACTTATTGTGTATAGTGTCCATAGTTTATTGGCATTGTTGTACGCGCGGGTTAACGTCTATCGAGTATTGATTCGTTCAGACTTACGTTATGATACACCCTGAGGTTACGCAGGTTTACATGCATGCACGCAGTGATCGATCGTGTGTGTATAAACTCACCTGAAACAGAGGAAGAAAGGGGAAATTAAAAAATAATGCTCTAGGTTTATCTCTTTCGGGGGCGAGTCTAAGGCGTATATGAATAATTTTCCTTCGCTCGTCGTGATCTTTCATCTGTATCACGCGGTGTATATATAAGAGAACGGAAAATTATCGGAGCACACGTGAGAGAGTGAAAGTTTATCGGAGTCAAACGAGGGGGGTCGACGGTCACGTAGCATCGGTATACCTGAGAGAGTTGGCCCTGTGCGTGGCTGGAGGACGAGTTGCGCTGGTGATCACGTGAAGTAGCATTTTCGCGGCGTGTCCAGTCTATTCCCAGGGCAGTCGGCTGCCCACACCTGACGGCGGCATTCGGCATCGACGACGACTGACTGTTGTTAAGCGCATTTTTACTCGACGCGTTGCTCTGACCACCCTGCAATGCAGACACATACACGTGTTTTTTTTTTTTTTCTTATGCTCCCCTCTCACTTCTTTATCCATTATGCATCCTCCCCTCATCATCCCATGTATATATATTTACAATCATTGCAATAATACAGCAAGCGGACTATGTTATATTCAAGCGGAATAGCGTACATGTAAGCGATCAGCTATGAACATTCATTCTCGGATGGACTTCGGGATGGTTTCAATAACGGTGCAACGAAAATACCCCCACAAATCCCATTAAGCCTTGGTTTCGAAAAACACACGCCCTTGTACGGTATACAGTCAGTCCCTCTGCGCCACCGAGCTGAATGGCTCGCAACATCAACGAACTGCGAAGCGAGACTACCCGGTAACCGGGTAAGGGAGAGCAGCAGCAGCAGCAGCCCCGCGATAATACACATATATACACTTGCGAGCACCGAACACGTAAGCGCGCGACGATGTGCATGCGCCGGATAAAGCAGGGACCTGATGCGAGGTCGCGGTGATCGGCCGCGCAAAAAGACTGCTATAGCTCGTTCTCTCTCTCTCTCTCTCTCTCTATGTATAGGTATATAAATGCACACACAACAAGACTGAGAGAGAGAGAGAGAGAGAGAGCTCTCTCACGAGACGGCTGTGGAATTCAAAGAGCGCCGTGGTTGCAGTGCACAGCCCGGTCGGTAAGAAGACTACTTACGACCTTCGCCCTACGGCACGTGGCCGCGACGAAAGCTTTGTATACTCGCTATAACGTGAATGTATATACACAGGAGAGAGGGGATCTCGTGTGTAGCAGTCAAACGGAAAATTTTTTCACAACTCGTATCGTCGAGGAGTCGATAAGGTTATACAATGAAAATATTTGCTCGGTGAATAATACGATCCCGCGAGAAAGCCCGTGTAAGAGTGTGTGCGTGTACGGCGAGCGAGACTAAAGCGACCGTCGAAGAGAGGCACGTCGTCGATATCAGTGGCGCGCGGCGGTATATCCGAAAGAAAAGGGGGCGGACGGTAATGCAGATTGCCGAGCCGACGGAGACGACTAGATCCTCGAGCTTTTGATCGAGTCGTGCTTACGATATGATTTATAAGCTAGTCGAGCGAGTCTTCCAAGGACCAAGCGGAAGCGGGATTCCGGAACACATCGGGAAACGCAAACATGGCGGAGAACGACGACCGTGGCCGCGACTCGGCTTTCCAGAACAAGGTTATAATATATTCGGTTGCAACCTGCGACGAGGCTACTATCGTACGATGAGAAGCCTCGTCATCCACCTATGATTCGGCGCTCCATCTTTTTTCTCTTCGCGGCTCTTCTTCTCTTCATTCGCTCGTGCGCGTGTATATATAGGTATAGGTGCACAACGACTCGCGTGAATACCAAGAGGGGAGGGGGAGGGGAGAGGCCGAAGAAGCAGCAGGATTGACGGATCCAATCGGAGCCCTGCTCTTTTGCAGCGACGACGACGGCAACACTGTTTTGTTCTGCAGCGGTGCTCGCTCGTGTATAGCGCACTGGCCTTATTCGCTCTAAGAAGATGCTTCGCTCGCGCTTATTACGTATTCGGACAGTCGAGCTTCTCGCGTCGAGGGACTGGTTGATTGGGAACGTCGTTATATACGTGGACGCCACGATAATATGAAAGTTTATTTATACGCACGCAGCCATAACGCAGGTAGTCGACAAGACATAGAGAACGGAGGGGGCACTAGTAAGCATAAACAACGACATGTGTATATATACACACATATCGCCGAGCAATGTTATCGATCACGCGTGTGCTGCACTCGGTGAAAGACGATAGCGAGCCGCTGCTGGCGAGCGGTGCGCTCGGAATAAATTTGCAATTACGTCGATAAAAGCGGCCATCTTATACGTATAGCGTGTAGGTGTGCACACGTCACGCAAGTTCACGACGACGACGACGACGACGACATCAGATTGACACGCGGCGCTACTTATTCTCTGTACTACTGTTTTCCTTCTGGACACTCCCCGCCGCGGAATTATATACGCACATGTTTATATATACATGTTGTAAAAACGAGCAATAAACTCAAATTACATTCTGTCAGCTTGCGGAGGCTTTATTGCCGATGTTTGTACTCGGAATTAGCCGGTAATTGAAAAGACTCTCCCGGATGACGTTATAATCGCAATCGAGTTCGGACAAAAACTTCGCCTCGCGGTGAAAGCGATCGACTTCTTTCTCTCGGCCAAGACTCGAGGCGTGAAATTCAAATAGCCATATCGATCTTATCGTCGACGTGCGGCGAACGTGTTTGCTCTCGTATTATTATATCTATATGCGCCGAAATAACGAGCGTATATAATGCTACGCGATTGCGAAATATCGTATCAGAGAGAGGACGATTAGAAAATAACGGCGGATCGGAGCGTTTTATTCCGGAGTTGCAGGGGAAAGAGAGTGAATAATAATGTGAGTATGGCGTCACGCTTATAATCTAAAATGGGTCATCGCTCCTCGATTATATCCGGTAGCGCGGCGAGCAATCGTTGTTTCTTTTTTCTCTTAAAAGACACATTGAACGAGCTGTAGTCTCAACGATTCTCAAGTTTACGAACGCAACGGAGGGAAAAAAGAAACCGGAGTACCGCGTGTGGCCGGATCGATTGCAGGAATTATTTAAACATAAGCGCTATGCACCGCGACAAAGTTGCAGAACGACAGCGCGCGCGCGCGCGCGCCTGACATAATCGTTATTCACGCGCTACTCGTTATTCTGGTTCGTATCCATTTTTCTTTACGTCGTCGATGATAAATAATCGCGGTGTGTATAGGAGTCTCGCGCGCGCGAATAAGAGGGACACACACATCTCAGCAGAGAGCTCGCTTCTAAAATTAGCTCGTACATCGCGGAGCACGGCACACGTCGATAAGAAGGAACGTAGCTCTCTCTCTCTCTCTTGCGCGCGCGCGAGCGCTATATGGTCGGAAGATCACGAGATTCACGTTGCTTGATTTTTCCCTGGCTCTCTCGGCTCCGATGCTCGTCGCTCGATTGCCTCGAAAAGGCGAGTACGTTTACTCCTCGCGCGTGTGCGCCTGCGTGTGTGTGTGTGTGTATGTGTGTTGTATAGTATATCTCTTTCTCTCGGCGCGTTCCGTTCTCTTGTGTGTATGTAGGGGAGAGACGAGAAAGAGAGCCAACACTTTTGGAACCGGTAGTAACTAATTAGTCACGCAGACTTGCCGCATATAACAGCGGATAGTACGACGGAGAGAGAGAGAGAAAATCTCGTGTGTACGTACTATGAAAATGAGAGGGGGATATAGGACGTCTTGGAAACAAAGTAGTCGATGACGGACTGTTTCTGATTTTTGCCGCTGATCAACACACGACCGACAACGAGAGTGATGTCACTGTGTCTATCTATCTACTATTGAATTATAGTTCTGTTTGGGAATATCTGCGGAATTGCGTCCAAGCTGCCAGCGCGTTCGGTGATTTAAAATCCTCCGCTACGTTTTTCGAAACTCTGCCGGAGAGAAAGAAGAAAGAATAGGAAGGTTACGCATCGAGTCAGCTCTCCCATCGTCCGAGCGACAGAGACACGACTATATACACACACAGCGAGAGAGAGAGAGAGAGAGAGAGAGAGGAGAGGTGCACACCTGGCTCTTTAAGGACTGCGCGCGCGCGCGCGTGTGTACTGCCTATATACATGCGTGTGTTTATCTGCGCGTGTATAAGTCGGTACGTGGCAAAATAGGCGGCGGCGGCGGCGGAGCCCTCTCGGATTCTCTCCGTCTCTCTCTTTCTTCCCGGACATTCGAGAGTAGATTCCGCAAGCGAAGGTTCACCGGTCGAACCTGCCTGCAAGAGAGGCGAGGCTGCTGCTGTTGCTGCCGCCGCTACTGCTACCTCCCCCTGAGCTCAACTGTCGTGTATTGCGGGTATATACATTATGCGAGCTTGGCTTTCGTGGCGAATTTTCGTTTTCCCGAGAGTTTTCTTTTCTGACCCGATGACTTGACGATCTCTCGACTCCGTTAAGCAGTTTGGAGTTTTAGCACTCGGCGGCAGTGCATCGAATTAATTAGCGAGTTGATGTTCTTCGGCATATAGCAACTCCCTGCACCCTCCCAAACTTCTTCCGAAACTGCGCTCTCCCGGTGCAGGGATTCTCAACGCGAAATCGGAGCAGAAAAAAGGCGACGGATCAGAGAGTCACACCGTGTATGTGTGTATATACATAAAGAGCTGCTGCTGCTGCTGTGTGTGTGTGTGGGTGAGTGTGGCTGCGCTCTCGTCGGTATATAGCCACTTACTATCGAAAGGATCAATACGGGAGACATGCACCGGCCGCTCGCTTCGTTTGGCCGGCAGCAGCGCAGCGGCGCTCATGAATCTCGAGCGCAGTGTGGGTCACGCAGCAGCTCGCTCTCTCGGGTAAAAGGCACCGGATTAGATTTTTCCGTTGCCAGCCGAGCTCAGGACGGACGAGAGAGAAAGAGAGAGAGAGAGAGAGAGAGACAAAGGGATTGGGTTTCTGGTCGTGCTCGAGATGCGCGAACAAAGCGCCGGGGCATTTTTTCCTTTCGGTATAGCGCGGAAATTTTCCCAACTCTGCCGAGCGTTATTATTGTGCTCCGTGTATAAGTGTCAATCGTGTCAAGGTTGCGACGTTGCCCATCCTCTCTCTCTCTCTCTGTCTCTCGGGCGGAGAGAAAGAATTCGTCGCGATCGATCGACTCGAGATTCGAACGCGAGCTTGCGAAATCGATCCGGTTGCATAATCGCGCGTAATTGAGCTGTTACGCGGGAAATTCGTTGTATTTCCTTCTGGCCCGCGGCGAAAACGAGGCTGGAGGAAAAAACGTCGGGGTGTAGGCAACGGCGGAGGGCAAACGAAGCAGCCGGACTCGCACAACGTTGGTTGCGCGCGCATGCACACAGCTGTGCACTCGTGTCGCGCTCGGAGAGAGAAGAACACAAACCGCCCCCCCCCTCCCCTGCCGCTCGGAGAAAAGCCAGCCAGCCGGCCTTATAGCCGCACCGAGCGAGCGAGCGAGAGAGAGCCTCGAGATACCTACGTGAATCTTCTCTCGCTCGAATATTCAGCCATTTTCTATACTTACAGTGACGGCAGTCGTTTGAGCGCGCGCGTGTAAATACTCGGGATCAATGGCGGACGTGCGATGTAGTTACTTATAACCTACCGAGCCTCGACGTCGACGACGTCGCTCCGGGATAACGGCGACCGCCTGGGCAGGCCCTCCGACGGCGGCTAGCGTGGCAGCCCCGCCGGCGCCGTGGTGGCCCGAGCTGCTGCTGCACACGACGAGCCGTGATTTCCTTCTTATTGCCATTTAAACGTCATCTTTGCTGTTTCTGCTGCTGTCGCTGCTTCACGCTGCACAGCACGCGCGCGACCACAGCCGCGCGGCTTGCTCTTCCTCTTCACCGGTTTGCTCCACATCCACACATACTCTACTATACTGCTAATACTGCTCTCTCCCGATTTCGATTCTCAATGTTGCAAGAGCACTGATGCGTCAACTACGCGACTAGCAGACGAGCACAAATTCACTGCTGCGAGGGGGCGCGCGCGCACACATCACCAGCACACGGTCCCGTGGTCGCCGGTCGACTATATCAACGCTGCGCTCGACACTTGTGACCCGTGAGGAAAGAAAGACCGTATTCTGTCCCTGTCTGTCTCTCTCCTTCTCTCTCTCTCTCTCTCTCTCTCTCTCGCCGTGGCTATATAGTAATACAGCAATAGTACGCGGTACGCAGGGGACAGAGAG
>CM053169.1:47262656-47343411 GCA_012977825.3 Pteromalus puparum | reverse complement strand
GGCGGCCGCCCCCCCCCCTCCCCCCCTCTCTCTCTCTCTCTCTCTCTCTCTCTCTCTCTCTCTCACTCTCTCGTACGTGCTATATTCCTTCGCTGCCGCCGACTCGCCGAGCGCTATACAGATATATTATGTACGTCTACACGGATGCGTGAGAGAGTGCTGGTGTGCGGAGAGCTCGCTTCTGCGCCCGGCCCTCGGAACGTGCAGGCAAAAGACGCGATATATAGCCGGTGTATACACACCGGCGCAGCGCTCTTTGTTCGTGTGCGCGTTGCCGAGGGGTGCGGAGGAAGGGAGGCACTGCACGAGTCGTCTAATGCTCTCTTCCGTACACATCGCTCCTAGCTGGACTCGAGCTCTTCTCGGGCTCGCCGGTCTTGGCTGTTTATGAAACATGCCGGTGAGCACCTGTACGCGTTGTAGCAGGAAAAGTTCGACTCGATGAACGTCTTTTACGAGGGCATTTAATTTACGTGCATGGGGGCTCGTAAAATCCTCGCTAACGCCGCTGCTCCGATTTGTTTATACCGGCGACGGAAAGTTGGCACGAGAACCGGCTCGCGAGGCGTCGTCGCCGATTGAATTAAGATGACGATAACGCAGTGATCAAGCGACGTCGCGAGTGTACGCAGGGTTAAAATCCCTCTCTCGCACTCGCGTTCCGAAAGCCATCTGGAACGAACTGAGACTCTCCTCTATACACGCGCATAATGTGCAGCGCGGCTATACCTATACAACATCCGTTCACGAGAGAGGGTGAGGTTCGTCAGTTGCTGCAGCAGCATCAGGTCTCTCTCTCTCTCTCTCTCGCTCTGCTCAATTATGCCTCGGTGCGTGCACTCGTTACCGCCTCCGCAGAGCGGACTCTCCGGACGGTATGTGTGCTACACGGCTGCAGTCGGATGCAAAAATAGCATCGCCGGAGACACTCCGCTGCCGTTACGCCACTGCGCGCGCGCCGTCTTTTTTTTTTCTCGGCGAGCAAGCGCGCGGTCAGTAGTATACACTACAGAGACCCTGGTTACCGACGTCACATTGAATCCGGAAGGGTTGCCAGGAAAAATTTTTCCGCAAAGCAATCCATCCATCGGCTTTAAGAAGCCTCGGGGGCCCGAGTCTCGTTACTCCGCACCTGCGCTGATCAGTAGCGCAGCCCTATCGCTTGATACTCCCGTGAGTCGCTTCACGGGAGGGATAGTCGGCGTCGCAGCCACCGCAGCGTATCCGAGTCAAGCTGCGAGAAGAGCCAGCCCCCCGAGCTTGTAAACTGTTCGGGCGAAATTTATAAGGCGTTATATTGTACTCGGAGCAATTTTCGCAACGACGCCTCGTTTTCCTTTTTCGGAGCTATGGGTATGCGCATACCAATAAGACGTACGTCGCAGAAGGAAAAATCGGTTGGGCAGGTCTCTCTCTCTCTCCCTCACCTGTTGCACCTGTCGACACCTTCAGGTATACGAGCTGTAACGGTCAGATGGATTAATACGAGGAGAGAGTGCAGGAGAAGGGAGACTGTGCGAATATCGGTATATGTCCTTGAAACCGAGACCGGGAGGGCTTTGTCGACTTGGTTCGAAAAATCGGCGGTTGTTCACTGACGCAATACTTCCTCGGTCCTCCCGTTGCATAACGCGAAAATCTCGACAATGCGCGTATCTTTTTCTTCCTCCGCCATTATGTCCTACCCTCCTGCGATACAAAGCCAAAGGGGAGAGACAGCTCGGCAGAGATGTTACAACACTGAGGCGATGATCTCTTTCTGCGCATGTGCCTCGATTATTCACGGAGAGCGTCGGAGCAGCTTTCCTTCAAAGCAGTGTCGTCCCCGATTACACGTGTACATTGGGTCACGAGGCTCTCGCGAGACATTAAATTCGATAGCCAAAGCGACGACTGCCGCTACTCTACCGATATGACAGATCTACCTTTATGCGTGTATGAAAGTGTGTATTTAAAAGACGGCTCGGATATACTTCTTCTTCTTCTTCTTCTTTCTTCTCCTCCTCTTTTCGAGAACTTCGACACCGACGCCTGGACTTAGCTGCTCTGGAGTTTCTTTTTTATCGACACCAGCAAAGAGTCCACGAGCGTATGCACACATTAAAGCGAGATAACTTCAGGGTCTGTTCTAATTTTACACGCGATGACTGCGCGATTAAACTTTCTGCGCGACGCGCCGTACGCCGACCGGGACTTCATTGTTATGCTATCGGTATTTGTGTTAGCCTTGAATCGAATATTTCGATAAATGGCTTATTTTTCGACTGCCACATAGCACCGCTAAGTGTGTTTTCAAAACTTTGCTTCCGAAATTCGCTACCACGATAACTGCGCATTTTCGCTCACAAACTCTACTCGTTAATTATGTTCTCCCGATAATCCCGAAACGCGACGCGCAGTATACACGTATAAGATTCATTTTCTCTTCCGTACACGCGCGCGCCGAAGTTGCGTAAGCATATAACATAATCCGCGGCTACGTCCTACGTTGCGCAACGCCCCTATTGACATGAAATGCAATTGACAATCAAACAATGGCCGCCGCTATTGGTCGAGTTCACGTCGCGGCCGGTGTACATGCGAATACTCGAAATTTCTCGAATGGCTGAACTGATGTGAAGCAGACGAGCCCCGCGTAATTAAGCTACTGGAAAAGATCTTCGGGGGTATATACGAGGACACTTCGCGAACGAAAGAGAGAGGTGTGCATTGATACGCGGATCTTGGATTCGGCTGTCACCGCCAGAAGGTAGCATTCAATCGGTGAGAGATACCGAAACAAAAGCAAGACATGGAGAGCAGCAACAAATCGAAGCCTCGCCTCACCGCCGCATATAGAATTCCGACGAGTATACAGCGTCTCTGCCTCCTCCTCCTCATCCTCCTCCTCATCCTTGTCGGTGAACAGAGGCGTAGACGCGCACGCGAGCATCATTGCAGCCCAAAGAAGAAAAGCGCATCGCTGCTCGGAGCGCAAAGGGCAGTGGCGTAGGCGAGAGAAACAGGTGGAAGAAGCAGCAGCAGCAGCAGCAGTAGCGGCGGAAAGAGAACCAATGGCGGCGTGTCGCCGCCGCGTGGTTAAGCGTATTGATCCCAATCACAAGGATATACACCGCGAGAGGGAGAGAGAGTGAGTTTCAGCGGCGCAGCAGCTCTTCTCGGTATATGCATAGCAGCATATATACCCTTATGCGCGTGTCTGTACACCCCGCGCACCGACCGAAATGATGACACTCCGAAAAGAAATTTCAATCGTTCGCCTTCTTCCTATTAGGTCCATATAATAGGACTAATCGAGCGTCAAAAGTCAAATCCGCGCGCGAGTCCCAATTAAATCGCGCTCTCGCACTTGAAAGGCGCGGCTGCAATGGCGGTCGTCGTCGTCGTCGTCGTCGAGCAGCAGCAGCAGCAGCAGCACACAGAGCGTTACGTGCGCGCTCCGGTCGTTCACCGCCGCGTTGCGCCGCGAGCTGCTGCTGCTGCTGCTGTGTACAAGCCGCGGGAATTCGCCACCACCGCATCGACTAGAGAGACTTTCGCCGTAGATATGTTCTATGTGTGGGGCTGTGTACACACTACTACTGTGTATATACGTATGCCGTCGTTTGAGTTCCTTTTTCGAGCTAGCCTTTTCGCTCGAGATTCTAAAGCTCTCGTTATAGGAATTTCGAAGAGACGATTCGATTTGTGTATACACATATCGAAAAGTGCGTCACGAGCAGTTCGGTGCCTTATCGCGCGCGCGAGAAGAGATAAGGAGAAAAACGCATCCGCCGTGCTGATTATACGGCGAGTGTTTTGTAATCCACGCCGTAGTATACTCGTTCAATTGTGCGCGCTCTCTCGAGATTAGGAAAAACAAAATGCGAAGGTCATGCTTTGAAGTCAATATTTGCGGGTGACACACAGCGCATTCCGCTTACTTATCGCCTAATTACGAATTTTTTTACTCAAAGATGGATGCCTCAGCGAAAGAGAGAGAAATCAAGGGTCTGCACTTTTTGGCTCCGATAGTATAATCGCGCGCTTTCCTACTCGATTCCCACGAGCAGTCCGGCGATGCAAGCCAATAACATCGGGATGCAAATTTTTTATCGCTCACAGACCTCTGTTACACTTTTTACATACAGCGCGAAATACCGTATGCGTATATATACTCGTTACGCAATGCCCTTCTCACAGCGCGTGAGGCAATTAATCGGAGCGCGCGCGCGTGTGTGTGTGTGCGGCGAGAGAAAAAATCCGGCAACATTGCATAGGCGTAGTCGCCGCAAGAGTTTTGTGCATCAGCGAGGATTTCCTTTCGCATCGATCGCGAAAATCGTTCCGTGCTAATTAACGGCGGATGCGTTAGCAGAGATGCCACACAGTACAGTATATACGTGAGCGGCTACTGTGTGCTGGACTTTCTAAATGCGTACGTTACATACGCACGAGCGTATTACACTGTAGATCGGAGAGAAAGATTGTATTATGTTATGGAAGCCACGATTTTGGGATGAATACATCGCTCGGCAACTGTAATACCGCAAGAGAGCAAGCTACTTATAGCTACAGAACCGGCAACGTCGCCTCGACCCGTATAGCTACGTAGCTCCTTCCAGCGTATATAGTAGCGTCGCAGCGAAGCTACTACCTGTGCGTGTAATCGTCGTGTAATCTCATCGAGTACCCGGATATCATCTACTTAGGCGTTATATGGGAAGACTGATTCGATTCATGAAGCGCGCGATGATGAAAAATTTACATCAAGCATGTTAGTGGCGGCCTTCGAGTGTATCCCGGCGATACTAATTCGATTTGGAAGTGCGACGACTAACCCGGTGCGAGAGAGAGAGAGAGACACGTCTGCGTGCGCGAGCTTCGCGGGAGCTTTAATTTTAGACGGCGAGATGATCGATACGGGACGAGAGAACGTCGTCGTCGCTGCGGACGGCGATGCGTTTGATTTGCGATTAGACTCGTTGTTTTTGGGTTGTTTGCTCCCCGTTGGCGTTGGGTCTGAGAACAAATCTCGCTTCTACAAACGCATCGACCGAGAAATCGCAGACGCGCCTCCGATGCTTCGAGAGAGAGGGAGAGAACAAAAAACGTCGCACTGCACACACAAGAGGAATCGGAACGAAGGCAAGCCGCGACCTTCGTCTCGGTGCGCGCGAGCTACTTCGTGCCGGCGTACAAATACCCACACACACATACACACACCCATACACACGTGCATATAAGCACGAGTCGAGGCCATAGATGGGCAGTTTTCGCGTTGCCAGGCCACCGCTTGCTCGCGACCTTTGCACGCGCCACAATGGTGAACCGATTAAATGCGCGCGAAATTCAAAAAATTCAAGCGTATTTGGATGGAATGTGACGCGTACTTTGAAAGGTGAGATGTTGTACAGTTATAAGTTGCTTGGAATTAGAAAGTAGCCGTAGTTTTCGGCTACGCTCTATAAATGCCGCTGTAGTTTTTCAACGCAACGCTCGGTACGGCTGGAGCTTGTTAAAAATACAATAAAGTAGCTTGGCGTCACGGCAAATCACCGAACACACACCAATCGCTCAACGGAAAACAAGAGGCGTATAAATAATAATTTTCCTACGGCTCGTAGTATACGACTCGCGAAATTCTCTTCGGCAGATAAGATAGCGGAGCTCACGTGACTAATCGCCTCGTGAATATTGTATGTGCATGAAAAATAACTCTCGAGAGTCAATAATGCCGATCCGAAAATCAGCTTCGAGAGCGCGCACTGTCTCCAAGAGCATCGACGCAGTATATCTCCTGTACAAATCCGCACTATTAATAGAGCCTATTAATAGCCTCGTCGTGTACTGGATGGGAGGGGATGGGTATATCTGAGGATGCCGCTGCCATGGAGACCCTTGCTATATACCGGCTCTCTCTCTCTCTCTCTCTCTCCTCTACTGCTACCGCTACTACTCTAGTTTGTACGCACACCTTGCGTTTAGAGAGCCCGACTTTGCGCTAACATCACAACCTCCCGACTGGTGGTCGATAATATCAAGGAGGAGACTTCTTGTCCTGCTCGACTCCTCCGGTTTGCGCAGCCAGATTTGTGCAACCGATACTCTCGCGTCTTCGCGATTCGGAATAAAAGGAAAACATTTCCGGTGTTTTCAATAAGCAACATGGCGGAGTTTCCGCCATGTTGACCACAACAGCATCCAAAAAAACCACCCCCTTGCCGATGCAGTCGGCCTCAAAAGCGCACCGCATCGAACGAAACGTAGAAAGAGTGCAGCAGCACCACCATGAGGGGGGGTGTGGACGAGGAAAAAATTTCGAAAGAGAGCGCAGACACACAGGGTTCCCCTCCCTTGCCCTTTACCCTTCCTTCCTTCCTTCAGAGCCGCCCCCGCCGATGCGCGATCGATAATACGCGGCGCGCACTAGCTGCACTGCTAGAGAGAGAGAGAGAGAGAGAGAGAGAGAGAGCTCTCGCGCTAAATACTGCATTACTTTGCGCGACCCGGCGCCCAGTGGCGCCGCGACTACGTCGAGCGGAGAGAGACCCATGCATGTTTCACGAAATAGAGAACTACACCGCTATACTCTGCTGGGTATAGGCCAAAGTTGAACTGCGGGCGGTGGAGTTCGCGTGACCGCGAAAACTTATCGAGAATTAGTGGCTTCTTTTTTCCCCTTAATATACAGCAAGCCAGCGCGATGTATCCTTCTTCGTGTTTCGAATCGTGGAAATTTTTGCAAGTTCGAGGAATCATTATCGCCAGAGTCGTCGTATACTATTCTTGTATATACACGTGATTATTATGCGCTATTCGCCAGTCCGTCGCGAGATGCAACGTTATATATGGATTTATGTAAGCCGCGCTGCGCGACAAGCATTTATTAAGAGCTTTCGACCGGCTCCTCGGAGCCATTAAGAATTTCTAGCATTGATTCTACAATTATAGACCGGTGTTTCGGATTAATTGCCGTTTTCACAATGTATACATACGGTACACTAATTGAGAGCGACTGTTTGCTTTGCTCAAGCGTCGGTTATTATATCGAAGGGCTAAACCTATAAACGCTTTTCAAACATGGATATATTCTCCCGTTGTCACAGTCGCGAATATTAGTAGAGGAGGAGAAAAATCGCGTGTTTGTCCAAAGTCGTGAAGTAATCGATAAGAAAAACGAGCGCAGTTAGCTTATGGAAATGAGATAACGTACTCGCGGGCGGCTCACACTCTGACGAAGTTAACACGCGTGCTTATATAGCTTTCGAAAAAAATGACACTGGCTGCTCGTCAACGATATATTTGTCGTGTGATTTTCTCGCTCGTTTGTCAATCACTCTTGAAAAAAAATTATACTCAATATACTTTCTTTTCCAAACAAGCGCGTTAATCTTAACGGCTCACGACAAAAAGAGCTTGATTTCATATACGCTTGAGACGTCAGAGTAGCGTGTAGCGCGACAAGTATAATTATTTAATTCCCAGTCCGAGCGTATGCGCATAAACTCGCGCATATTCAATCGAAAGTCATTAGTTTCAGTCGCTGCACTGCTGCTGCTGCGACAAAATGAAAATCATCCGCTATACGAAGAAGCTTCCGTCGTCCTTGACTCGTGGAACCTTTTCCTGCGTTAATAAACGTCGGAAGCTCGACGCGACGCATTACATATACGTATATAAAGATTAGCGACGATGTCGAGCTCGCGCATGTACAGCACACATTTGGTATCGATCGATTTGCCACATTTAGCGGGGAAAGAAGTAGCGGATTGTCGCGGTTTAAAGCTTCGACACACGAAGTGAAAGCTTTAATATAGCGATTCGATTCTATAACGAGAAGAAAATATGTGCGTATGTATATAGTAAAAGGGTCGTCAACCCGAGCGAGAGGGAAAAAATTCATCGACGGCAAAAGCCACCCCATTAGCATTCCAGCGAACGCATCAATACCCACACACTCGGCCCAGCACGGAATCCTCTGCGTCGACTCGCCAGCAGCAATCTCTCTCGAAGAGACTGAACAGCGAGCCGCGGACGCAGGGAGGAGAGGGAGAGCAGAGAGAGCAGGACGGGGATAGGCGGGGGCGGAGGTCGGGGTGAGTAGAGCAGAGCGAGCAAAGCGCCCGCCGGGCCCGGAAGCTCCGCTCGTCCCTTGCGAAGTCGTGAACCTTTTCCGCCGTTAAATAAACGGGGAGCTGGACGCGACGACATGGAACATATAACGTCAACGTAAATATTAGCGAACGCATGTCGGACGCTGCTCGCGCATGCGGTCGACGCAACACATTTGTATCGATCGAGTTGGCCACATTTAGCGGGGAAAGAGTAGCATGTCGCGGTTAAAGCTTCGACACACAAAGTGAAAGCTTAAGATAGGATTCGATTCTATAACGAGAAGAAAATATGCCTGCGTAGGTATATAGTAAAAGGGTCTGATCACCTACCGACGAGAGGGAAAAAATTCATCGAGGCAAAAGCACCCCCATTAGCATCAGCGAACGCATGCAATACCACACACTCGGCCCAGCACGGCAAGTCCCTCTGCGTCGACTGCGCCAGCAGCAGCATCAGCACAGGCAAGCAGTAGCAGCAGCGTCCAAGGCCGAATCCTCTGCGAATGTTCGAGAGCAGCCGTTTCCCCACCCACCCACCCAGCACAGCGGCAGCGGCAGCAGCAGCTCTCTACAACCGTAAAGCAGCGAAGCCGCGCCTGTCTCGTCCGAGCGATCCGCCGTGGCGGAGCCTTGTGTCGGGGTCTATCGTCCTCTCTCACGTCTGCTGGGTGTGGACGTCGGACGAGGCGGAAACTCCGAGAAAATATAAGCTAAGGCCGTAGGAGATGAGAGAGAGAGAGAGAGACAGAGAGAGAAGGGGTAGAGCTACCGCGCGTCTGGGCGAGAGACACTGGGAGAATCGAGCTCACGACGAAGGGCGGCTCTCATGCCGCCGCTGAGAAGACGAAGCTTCGCTGACTATATGTATAGAGACGGAAGACTGCCGAGATATAGAGCGTCTCGTGAATATTGGACCGGAAGAGGAACCATTTTGTTTTTGCCCTTTCCGTCTCTCGATGAAACGAAATTTTTTTTCCCGCAACCATCCCGACGCGCGAGAATAAACAATCAGCGCGGCTACGGACTCGCGAGAGAGAAAAAGTCGATATACAGCAGCAGCAGAGCTGGGAACAAGCCGGTGTGCGGTGGATAGGAAAAGATGGCCGTGTGGCATAGAGAGTGAGAGAGAGAGAGAGAGAGGACGGGTACCAGCAAGACTGCAACGGCGGTGCCAGTTTCCAGGCATCCCGCGCCGCCATCGTATATTCAGCCGCGCGCGTGTGCACACCTACACATCCGAGCTCTCCTCTCTCTCTCTCTCTCTCTCTCTATATGCGCACTTGCGGAAGGTACAACCGAGAGATATTCTTCTCGTACACCGCAGGAAATTAAATAAAATTATATCGAGTCCACGCAAGCATTGAATGGAATTGTTTTCGTTACCCTCGATACGTAGGTGGAAATTGAATCACCCGCCACTTATATATAGTACAGCACGAGCGAAGGGTGAGTCGTATTTCGTTTGTCGCGGCGGCTCTACACACTGCGCTTATAATAGATACATCTATAGATACGTCGATACGTACACGTTGCACTTCTCGGAAAGCGGAGGGCGCCATGAAAAAAAAAGAACACGTTGCGTTCGTATATTATACGAGAGTCTCAGTCTCTCTCTTTCTCTCTCTCGACTTGGCAACCGCGGGGGGAGTCACCGCGCGAGGGATACTTTTCGCGCTCGCGGTCCTTGCTCCCGCATCGACGAGGAATGTGTATAATACGTGTCTCTTTCTCTCTCGCTCTCTCTCCCCCGCAAACAACAAACTTGGCCTCATGCAAATTGCTCCTTCGGCTTTTGCTCTCTTTTGTCCGCTCTCTTCACGACGTGGCTCTCTGACCGCGAGCGCGCACATTCGTCGATCGATAAGTACAATGTAGAGGCTGCTTAACATATCGCGTGCTGCTGGCTGCTACTTCTGCCGGATGCAGTTCTCTCTATGTTCGCGCTGACTTTGTGCGGATTCCCAAGTTTTTCACCGTCCCAACGTTGATTTTCAAAAGAATCGATCGATACGCCCACAACCTCCCCTAATAAGTTATACAAGTAGGGGAAATCCGAATTAATCAGCACACAACAAGGCGAAAACGCCGAGGCAAACGAGAGAACGCTCGGCAGTGCAGAGCAGCGACAGCGCTCCCGTTCGCTTTATCATCCGTCGAGGTGGGCCGCGAGAACTAGCAGAGGAGCTATATAGCGGCATATAGCGAGCGGGCACATCGGGGGAAGAGAGGAGAGGACTTTCCTTTTCTCTTCGTGGCGCAGCGCGGCATGACCGTCCGAGTAGCCAAGGCCGCCGACGCGCCCCCGCGCGATTACGCCTCAAACTTGCGCTTTTCTTACTCCTACGCGCGCATACGCTGATTTTTCGGCCATCGCGTTTTGTGGAATCATTTTTATCCCTCTTTTGAAAGGGATAACGGGTCCGACTGTCATGCTAATAACGAGGGATATGTGTGACGGTTACCGTCCAGTGCAAGCTATACCTCGATTTGCAAATGTTTATACGGCAACGCACCTGTCGATCTCAATCTCACACAGCAAGCAAGGGAGAAGCTTATTGCGACGTTGTAAAAAAAAAATAAATAAATAAATAAAATAAAAGGCAAACTCACCCTCGCTCCGAGAAAGCGGGCCTCCAGCAACTCCTGCTTCCTGGGGTCCAGGGTGGCCTGAAACTGCTCCATCTTGACGCCAGCGCCTGCAACATCCAAACAAAGCACCTCGTCATCCTCCTCCTCCTTTTCTTCTTCTTCTACTTCTCAGTTATACATTTCTCGCTCGATAATTCGCTTTCATGCACGCGGAGAGAGCCGCGCAATCGACCGATGTTGAAACAGACGGCACGTGCTTACTCGTGCTTTCACGCCCTGGACATTTGATTTTCCGAGCTATTGCCATGATTTTTTCGAATCAAAACTACTTGCAAGATGTCGCGCGAATTTCAAAGCGTCCCTGATGCATACGCGGTATAATAAAGCGATGGTGACACGTCGCCGGATAAGGGAGTTACAAAGTCTGATAGGAGAGCGAGCGAGACGATCGCTGTATACACTGCCTACCAGGCGGAAGACAGCACAACAAATATGTGGAACGGACGTTCTGGAACGCGTCCAGAACTGCTGCGAGTTATACTCACATGCGCGCGTTGCGAATAAGGGAAAATACGGTTTTATCACGCTGAGGGCGGTGGAGGAATTTTTCATTAATTCTTAGGGGCTCTTTCTGCTTTATTAGCGAATGTATATGAATTTTTTATCGCTGCTCGAGATTCGCTTAAAGGGTTTCCGTGGGTCGTCTTTTTTCAATTTTTCTCAATGAAGAACCGAATTTTAATTAGAAGACTCCATTACAACGATTACAGAAAAAGAACTGACAACGAAGCATATAGCAGCAATGATTAATCAGTCAAAAAGCTTTTTTCTCTCGATAAACAGACGACCCCAGCAACTTCGGGGAAACCTCCCCCCCAAAACCGCCGTAGCAACACACACACACATATCCCGACCTATTCACCGCAGTAGCAGCAGCAGCAGCAGCAGCAGTTTCCAGGACCTATCGATTCGCCGCTGGGCCGAGACGTATACCATCCATCCACTGCTTCTGCGAAACGCCATGCGAGCCGTGTGGCCACAGTATAGAGACGCATACATACATACACGCCTGCACCGCCCGGCTGCTGCTGCTGTCCGAGATACTTCGAACGACGAGAGAGGACGCGAAAAGTAGGCCGCCAGAGGTCCCCACCCTGTATGACGATGCTCTTTCGTACCAATGTGCGGAGGGAGGATCTCGTGCAAATCGTTACGAGATCGATCCACGCAGATTCATAATTGCGCTGCTCCAATTTTTCAGGGGTGACAGTTGTGCTTAAAAGCAGAAGAGGAGAAAAAAACACCGTTATGACCGAGAGAGCGATCCCTTTGTGCCCGACTTTTATTGTCTCTCGTATACGCGCACATACGCGTCAGCGTTTCTTTCTTTTCCGGTTCTCACTGCGCTGTATTGCTACGGTGTACCAGGTACGGGGCACGCGCCGCCTTTTTAAAATCTCGTTATGCGGTGCAGGCTATATCATGGCTGCTGCGTTTCAGGGATTAAGGAGTTCTTGTATATATACGATATACAGCCACGGGGATTAATTGTTATTATACGCCGAGAGAACTCGAGTTTACGAGCTGCTTAGTGCTCGAGAAACACATTTCGCGACGGGGACTTTTGATTCCGCGACACGGTCTTTGGTTTTACGAGCTACTACGGAAATCCGAGAGTACATATTATATAGAGGGCACGAAATAACGAGCGATAAAGTCGATTAATAATTCCGAGATTCACCCCCAGAGCGATAAAGAGAGAAACAAATCTCTGAGAAAGACAGAGCGCGCTGGCAAGAGCAGCAAAAGGAGGAAAATGGAGGAAGCAGCGGAACGCGCCATGTGTGAATTCCGTTGGCTTTCGCCCGCCACTGTGCCGCGAGATGCAGCCAACCAGCAGCAGCAGCAGCAGCAGCAACGACCGACGACTTATTCCGGCAAAGCCGAGGTATATAGTAGTACCGCTCCGAGAAAGAGATATATGCTGCACCGCCCGCGCAGTGCCGGACTGATTGAACTGGGGGCCGAGAGACTCGTCCGAATGATTTGAATATTCAAGCTTGATTGGAAATCGTAAATTTGAAAAGCCAAGCCGACTGTTCAACTTTTTTTCGGAATAGATTGAATTCTCTGTCGCGAGACAATGGGGTGTTCCTCAAAAAGTTCATTCAGAGAAACGCCGTCCCCCACAACAAAGTTCACCTCCACAGCTTCAAAGGTCTCTCGACGCATTACAGCAGCGCGGCAGCAGCAACGCCTCGACGACGACACTTTGTCCAGCGATGCCGGTTTACAAACAAGTCCCACTCGCTCTACTGCAGCAGCAGAAGCAGCAGCAAAAAAGAAGAAGAGCCATACCGACGACGTAAAACTACCGAGTCGAGCCTTGAAGCATATATAGGCGTTGCCTGCAGCAGAGAGCAGCAGCACTCGATTATTCGAAGCTCGATCGAGGAATAATAGAGGCGGCTGCAGCTGCGCTCTGCTGCTCTTTTTCGTCTCGTCTTCGTCGTCGTCATCGTCTCTCGCTCTCCTGGTATATAGGATACATAGGATGATGCTTGAAAGAGAAAGAGAGAGACACGGGCGCGTCGCCGCCTCGCGCTTTATAAATAGATCGGAAATAATGCGACCTCAGAGAATTCGTGTACGGGATTTAAGTGCGAGAGACACCGACTGGGTGACTTTTGCCTCTATACTCTCTCGTGAAGATGAGGAGTCGATGTCGTCGAGACGAGCTTGCGCGCGAGATTAGTTAGTTAGGCTCTATGCGGTTATGAAACGAGCTGATTTTATGGACTTGTATTTATGTAATAAAGATCGGATCACCTTGTTTTTGATTTATTAATCGAAAGTTTATTTAAGCTGTCTT
Source organism: Pteromalus puparum (assembly GCA_012977825.3). Classification (NCBI taxonomy): domain Eukaryota; kingdom Metazoa; phylum Arthropoda; class Insecta; order Hymenoptera; family Pteromalidae; genus Pteromalus; species Pteromalus puparum. Next base: position 47,329,854 of record CM053169.1, on the reverse strand, counting down.
TAGAGTTATACGATTTTGCAGAGACGCCTCAATTCGCTCGAGAGATAAGATAAATCGGCAGTAAATATACCAGTCGTTTTTCCCAATTATTGAGCGATCATTCTTTTCGCTTTAATAATATATAGACGTTTACTGTATGTCGGCGGCGTTAGGTTTTATTCTTTATTAATCGTTTAATATGAGCTCGTGAAAATCAAATGTCTTGTTGGAATGTAAATTCATAAGTAATACTTTGTTATAGAGTTGCTCTAGTACTGTACATTCGCGTTAATCATTAAATTCCTATTATATAATCAGCTGGGCCATATGCACCTTATCCAGATTATACGCTCAATCTTGTTATATTTTAATCAAGTATTCATAAAACTTTCATCAGTTGAATAAACATCATAATCTGGTTAGACTGTCGTGCAGAGAAGAGAAGTTGTGCATAATTCAAAAATTAAATTCAAATTTATACAATTAAATTCTAGATAGAATATAATAATACTCTATAGTCACTGTTTCAGTGACATAAAGCTACCAAGATGTTTGCTTTCACGCTATCTTAATATTGGACATGAGTTGATGTGTTAAATTTAGATTCTTTATTTACATATCTTTTCATGCAAATGTGAGACTTTATTTCATTCCTGCATTATTTCCTTCAAAACTTGCACAAAAGTTGAGAACACTTTGAAACTAATATGCTATACGAGTGCATGCTTGAATAGAGCAGCACTATTGATTTTCAAATGATACACAGTTTCTCTATTCCTCTAGAATTTACTTGTTCGTGTCTGGGGTTTAAAATTTACACCGGTTACTTAATGAATATTATATCGAGAATCTTGCAACTCAACAACAGAGTACCAAAGCTCTTAATTTTCCTCTGTTAGTCGAGGAGTAAACGAGTCACGCTATAGATGTACAAATGTTTATGTTTATCTACTCACCACCACCAGAATTCCAGCAATTCTCAGTCATCCCTGATTATCCATCTGCACTCTTGGCACTAGATTATAATCACTAATAATTCAAGTTTGTTCTTGATTAAACCACATAAACACAAATTCCCATGGTGAAGGCCCTTGTCATGCGAGCACTTTTGGACAGCCTGCTGGACAGGTCAGACATCTTCCACCGAGGCAGAGTAAATTGTACTCTGAATCGTATAGGCTGATGCTCAGATCCAAATTGGAGCACTCTTCAGGTCCTTGTCAATGCGGCGAGCACTCAACTGAAATCAAGAGATCACAATCTTGACGTATGGTATCAACGGTCAAGAACTTATCTTACGATTACTCTCTCAAAAAAACAACAGGAATTATTTTTAGCCACCATTGCTCAAAATACTTTGTCAACTAGCTCCGCGATATTGTCTTAGAAGAAAAGACCAACTCAATCAGAGCTCTAAGCTCAATATCTAAAAACGGCCCAGCAAAATCGGAGAGAACCTGCTACGACCGCAGGCATTTTGTGAAATCAGAGCAGAAAGAGAGAGAGAGAGAGAGAGAGAGAGAGAGAGAGAGAGAGACTGGAGAAGACATCGCGCTTCACGATCATGATGGCTACGTGCGACGCGACGTCTGTGTGTATGTGGCTAAGGTACCTGTTGTGTGTGCGAGAAAAGCCGTCACCGTCGTTTATCGGTTCTCCTTCAGCAGCCGTTTATCCGCCTTCGACTCGCAGCCTCCGACTGTGTTTTCGCGATCCTGGAGACAGTCACACGCCCCGCGTATACTTTCCAATTGTCGCACTCGCGAGAAAATGAAATTAGGTGCGGGTATACCACTTACTACTCAAGCGAGCGAGAGAAAGACGAAGAAGAAAAAAGAGGAGGCGGCGCGCGCGTGCGACTGCTCGTTTACGTAGGTATACACACTGCTGCCTGCTGCTACTCTGCTGCTCTGCTCCGTTCCGCTCGGATTTTGAGGTTATTTCCGCGGCGCGTATTGTGCACCGATGTATTCGCAAACGAGATTATTTTCCAGCCTTACCCTCGGCCTTACCTCGCTTGAGGACGCGGAGCGAGAAAATGTCGAAAAAAGTGACGGAGGTGAAATGCACGCCACTGTATGCGTCTTTCTCTCTGTATAAGTACTTGCGTGTTTGTGTGCACAAGTCGACTTCGGTAATCCGCGACACACTTCACTCGCTCGGTCTCTCTCTAGCCGCAGCAGTCAGCACCGCGCACTAATAAAACGCCAAACGCCAGAATTACTTGTCGCGTGCGCTTCACATTATAGCCGCCTTGCGAGCCGATAAGAAAATTGGTTCTTTAAATGCCGTTAACCTCAAACTCAATAATGCTCCGAATTAACCTCACCTACCTATTTTACGCTAGGTACAACTGTAGTGGACTTTTCGAGCGAGAAAACTGACTGGAGAAAGAGATACGTCCGAATGCTACTCTCAGGCCTCAGCAGCGCGACGAGATATATCGATAATGGGGGAGAGCGCGGGCGGGGAGGGGAGGGAAAAGAGTCCGATTATGCAGGAGTCGGAAAAGCGGAAACGGAAGTCGGCGACTCACTTCAGGCCGATGCCGAAATATATGCGCCTTCAACACGTACCTACCTATATACATGTATACGCATACACGTGCCGCACTCGTATTGTATGTGTATCGAAATATGCTTCGGAGCGCGTAAACAGGTATATACGAAGTGACGGCTAATAAAAATCAACTGAAGGTAGTAGCGAGCGAGTGAGAAAGAGAGAGTAGCGATATAATGCGCGCGCACGATCGCGCAAAATGTGCATTGTGCACACCTATTATGCGTNGATGTTCGCTTGCCCCCCCGCCGATACTCCGCTGAACCACTTGCCGACTTCAAGGGCGCGCTTCTCGTTGATACTTGATTATGGAATCCGGACTTGTTGTTATTGTAGATATTATGTGGATTATCTTCGTTTTCTTTGCGGGTGAATGGGGGAGTCGAGCGAGACGACGAGGTTATGTTGACATTTTGGAACAGGTACCGAAAGTGTACCTTGGTATCGGAAAATTCGATTTTTTTTTTTTTTTTTTTGTTGTTGTTGTTGTAAAATCACAGTAAACGTTAGATTTTGGCGAATTTCGTACTTTGAGACGGAAAACAGTCAGCGCCAACTTCAAACGAGCCGCGGCTCCATAAATCACTCTGCGGGCATTCCGCTACGACGTAACAATTAAGTAAGCCCCCAAACACCTCGTCTCAACGCCCCTGCGCGAAAAGTTAATTTAAAAATCAGAGTCGCGATGTATTCGTCTCACCTACATAAACGATAAACCTGCTGGTCTAATATACACACGAGGATGGCCGCCGCCGTCGCCGCCGCCGTGTTTGTATAAACAGCCGTCGCCGCTACACGACAAAGATGGACGCCTGTCTCTCTCCTTCTCTGTCTCTTATACGTATCGTGTACTATATACTACTTACGCTCCGTCTCCGATGATACTTCTGCGCTGAAGCGGCTGAAGTCTTCCCCGTCGCCGAACAGCGGCTCCCGTCTCCGACTGCACTTTTCGCGAAAAACAATCGACTGCTTACACTAGAATAAGCAACTTTCACGAAGACTATTAGCACGAGTCATCTTCGGCGGTGGAGATGAAGACAGAAGAGACGAGATATAAGATTCTCGGAGTGTGGTGTACGCGCGTGCGGGCGATGTTTAGAAATGCCATTGTCGATCATCTGGACAGGGACTGCGGCAACGGCTTTAGGCCTGTTCACACAACGTCGCGCGCGCTCGAGACGCAATCGATATCCGCAGACGGCCGGTGTAAATGGAATGTAAATGGGTCATCGCTGGGAGCGATCGAATGTGTGTGAGCGCGTATGTACAGGCACGCAGGGGACTGCTGAAAAGCCAGCGACGGTGTGGGTACGGCTTTATAGCGGAGTGTGTCCATTAATAATTACGCACCGCGCACGGGCGCCTCTAAATAGTTTCTCTCTCTCTCTCTCTCTCTCTCTCTCTACGCTGTCTACGCAATACTCACCCAGTGAAAAAAATCCGGACGATCTTCGGAGCTTTCGAGAGATTCTGCTTTGCTTGCGAATCAGCCTCGAGCGGATGACTAGTTCAAGGATGCGTCCTTGCACTCTCTCTCTCTCTCTCTCTCTCTCTCTCTCTCTCTCTCTCTCGAAGGAAAGATGAATAATAAAAGCGATGATTCTTTACCAGCTATTGTGTATGTGTATAACGTCGGCTGCTGCGCGTTGTCCCTCGGATCTTCGAGTCGCACTACTGGAGGTAGTGGGTACACAAGCTATAGACGAAAAACGTTGAATAGAGCGACACGCGTAGTGAAACTTTGGGAGAAAAGCGAGGGGAGAGGGAGAGCGGCGCGTGCAGCGAGAATCACGTATCCGACTTGTGCGGCTGCAGAGAAAGAGACTAGAAGAGTTTATTCGAGCGCTTTTGTTGGCTCTATTTTTGAAACATGATTTTTTTCCCTACTTTTCGTGAGTAATAGGCGGGAAATGCGATGACTAAATCGAACGGCACGGGTAATTTGTATGAATTTGAATATTTCAGTCAAAAAATGGGAATATCAAATAATCCAAAATTCAATATAAAAAGAAGCGATGCTCGAATTATCGCGATAGCTCATTTCCCTTATCACCGCCGACAACCGGATACTCGCTTGTTAAGCGTTGGATTATCCGCGAAAAGACAGCTGGTGTGCGCGACTGTGTGTTTCCCCGCGAATAAAACTTTGCAACTAATCGATTACTTCGATAAGGCTTAATTTTTTCTTAATTTACCGAGTCAGAAATCGAGAGGATTCAGCGATGAAAGCATCGCGATCGACGGCATACATTGCTCGCAATACGAGATGACCTTGTGCGGATGGCTAAGCTGACGTCATCCACCCCATTCGTCGAGCGTCTCACTTTTCGCTTGCAGGCGCTCGCCATGGAAATTACGCTCGGTTATGCGTATGTCAACTTATAATTTTTTCTTCGAACTTTATTGTCAAGGAATTAATTAAGCTGTACAGGTAATGAGAGTATATCGTGGTTCGAAATTGTTTAAGGTTGACTTGCTATCACTTTCGAAGCGGAGTAGTTAAACAATTGCAGATAATGAAATTGTTTGTTATACATCAAGGATTTTTTCATTGACAGGAATTTTAAACATACGTGATTCAACGATGAATCACTAGCAGACTGATTATTTAATGAGCGCTTAAGTATAGTAATACCGTGTGAGAGTAACCACCAAATTTGAACAAATTTTTAATAATTAAAAATTGAAAATCTCGTGCATATTCGCTCTGAGCGAGGAGTTGATTGTAGCGGAACGAGAACCGTTGACTCACCAAATGGCAGAGAGCATCAGCTGTGTGTTAACAAAAAGATCTCGTGTAAGCTTTCCAGCCTCTTTATCCGAGCACTGCCATCTTCGCTGCGCTGACTTTTAGAATGAGCTCCTACAATAAGATAATAAAACTCGATAATTTTTCATCCACAGAAAGATAAACATGTTTTTTGCACATGCGACTGTAATCGCTCGACAACAGAACACTATTACGCTAATCCAGTAAAAGGCGAACTAAGTACGAGTTTCAAATAAAGTGCGATTTTTGATTTAGCAAATCGTTTATTTTTTAAAACAATTTAGGAAATTGTCAGCTTTACACGTACTTACAATTTCAATTTTCACAAACAATTATAATTGTATTATTCTTATTTTTATTGTTAATATTATATATCATTTGTATAATCTCAATGTCCTCCGTCTCATCTATTAATAACATTCTTCAAGTTCATTTATAAATATAAGTTCACAATATTTTTTCTTATCTGTACAATAAAAATTCATTAATACTTCTCGACCGTTTCTTTTTCCTTCTCATCCGAGATAAAAGTACAATAAAAAAGACTTTGTTCCTTTTTTTGTACAATTATTAAACTTCGCGAAGACCGAGGACATTAAGTCGACGCGCTATTTTCTCCTTTCCGTGCATTTAAAAACGCTTGAGTTTATACTTCGTAGTTAACAGCTAAAACACGATTTGCTTATAAAGCTACGATGCATATAAAAAGTCGTTTACGAAACAGACATTAGGCAAAGTTCGATTAGACGTTCGAAATCTCGTATATCTTATTTTCCTTCGTCTTTTCGTATCGTTCCACAACTTTGTATACAGTCAAAATCCGATTTTCGAGTATTTCGTTAGATTCATCATGCATTTGAAAAGAGTGTCAACAGAGATTCTGATAAAAATTGGAGATAACGTTCAATGTATTATCTACTGTCAATGATTGCGCAACGTTGTTTGTATTTATTAATAATTAAAACTTAGATTATCTGTGTCATAATTATAATTATAATTCTCAAAACACTTGGTTAATATCTATGATATATATTATTTACTGTAAACTTTTTCTTGTATATGTACAAAAAGGAAAAACTGGAATTGTCTCAACAGCAGATATTGCAAGGTATAATTAAGTTTGCTTAAACATAAACATAACGTAACGAATACGTACACAATCATATTTTCTTGGATACGAAGCGTACAAAAAAAAAACTTAAAAATAATATTCAAATAAACCAAGTATCACATAAAAGTTTTCCGCGTAGCAAACTGTATATGCGTTTATGTCTCGTTCAATGTTGTAAGTATTGTATGTGACGTATTCGATGTATCTCGTAAGCGCGTATGAACCAATATAAGAAAATTACTATAGTCGCCTTAATTAAGCTTGATTGCACTGTACATTTACCTGTATTTGTAATATAAAAATCTATCGTACCATCAAACATTTTTTTCATGGTAAATATAATATATATATATATTTTTTTTACATAAATTACTATAACTACACTACCCTGCTTTATGCACCTAGTTCTAGGATAAATAATACTCCATTCCCTCATTCCATAGTATGCTCGAATGTTTTGGGTTATTTAATAGCGACGAAAGATCTGAATAAAACGATTTAGAAATCATAAAAAAATACTTAGAAATAGATCACCGATTTACATTCATTATCGATATAACAATTAAAGCTTACAAATTATAAGGAATGATAAATTGGAATTAAAATAATGATTTTCTTTTAGCAAAAAGTTGGTAAGGATCTTTTGCCAATTTTCATATCGATAAACAAAGAGAGCGAAAAATTATCACTTAATATATAATTACGTGCGCTTACGACGAAGGGAAGTAACTAACGTGCATCAGTTATATTGTCCTGAACAAGTATGGATTTGCGATATATACAATTATTTATATATGTATGATTTCAAACAGTATGCAAAATACATATTTTGTCAGAATTGAAACTTTCTCTCGAAGGTGTAATTTAAAATTTCCACCGGGATTATTTTTAACATTTCGATTCATTTTTAGCAAGATAGTGTGCGCGTGCTATAAAATGAGGGTCATTCAGACTACGGGTTTGTATATTTATCACATCTATCTGTGCTTTGTATATAATGGGTGAAGCTTTTTTTCAGGTCGTATAAACGCTTAGATTCTGGCAAAATTTTCTAAATTTATATAAGTACATTAAAAATGACTAAACGCTATGCCGCAACTTTTTTAATCTCTTTCTAATTTGAACTGATTACAAAATTAAATTAAATATAATTAAAAAAGATATAAAAAAGTACTTTAATAAACGAGTGAAGTGATATTCAACGATGTGTTAGAAGGTGTACAGATATATCCTTCACAAATAGATTATTTTCATAAAATTTTGCATCTATGTTTGATGGGTTCTTCTGTACACCTCTTCTAATATTCTTAATTTGGGATATTTTTATGCAACATCTTTACAGAAAACAAAGTTGAAACGCCTCACCTTTGATATTTTCTGAGGTAGGATTCTGATATTTTTAGTTACTGTATAAGTGACTGATACAGATTAAAATTTACAAATCCACGCATTACTGGCAGTTTATAAAAACTTTTGTATATTAAACAGGTTGAAACTAATAGTAATGAGAATTTTTTTATAAACAACCAAAAATTATCTGATTTATAAATTTTAAGCTTTACTAAAAAAAAAAAAATTTCTTTTACTAAGAAAGACACAGAGAATCCCTTTAAACATTCACCTCAAAACATCCTTTCCTATTGATAGAAAGACATCATTATAGACGTCTATATCATTCTAAGTCACCTTTCCATTATTTATACATATTTTGTGCATAATGCCTTCAGGGTCTATTATCCATCACGCTCGCTGTCGTTTGCTGGAAATCTTCCGAATTGACCTTCTCCTTAGCGACCAAATGTAATGTATGCTGTTGCTGTGGCATAATATCTGGAAGTGGACGCACGTCTTGTTGCTGATTATCACAAGCTTTAGACTCGCCGTTGTCCATCGGTTGGACCGTCGTTAGCGTACTCCACCAATTCGAGAAGGCGCCCTTGGCTTGTGATATAGCTCCACCTGCAAAAGTATAAAAATAATTTATCATATTAAGAACGTATTGAATTAAAGTTCATGCAAAGAGCTAATGAAAATATTGTTCATTCTTACCCACTGCTTTTCCTGTGGTTGCGACAGCTCTTCCCGTTGATGCCATGGCTTGATTGAGCTTTCTTCCACCCTCGGTATTTTGCATCGTACTGGAGAAAAATTAATTGTTTATACTAGTTCGCTGAAAGTATTAGTGGTGAATAAACTTCATTAAACTCACTGAGACAATCGCAGCTTCATGTCTTGAACTGACAGTTGTCCGGCAAAAGGGTGTCCCGATTCGATGCAATTGATTTCAGCGTTACCCAAGTCTGACCACATCTTGAAATTGTTCGTAGCGCGCCAGGCATTTATAAAAGCCGCGTTGTAATGATCAGTTTGACGCGGATCTTGTTGCAGCGAAGTTCTCAGTAAGCAGAGCAGATAAACGCGGAACTGCGTACGAATCCACTCGTCACCGCCTTCCCAGCCCACGCCGTCGAAGAAGTTGTCCTTCTTTGGCTCGGATACGTGACGAACTATGTAGTCGGCGAACCTCAGATCCTCGGTTGTCAGGTGCAACTGCCGACGCAGTTCTGGATCGTTTGCTTCAATTCTTGCACTTTCGACCTTTGGAAGAATCATGGTTTATATGAAAGGCATTCAAAACATTTTGGAGTTATGAAAAAGTGATACCTACTTCTACCAAAACATCTATAAGCTGTTTCTTTTGTTTGAACAATACATTAGTAGCTCCTACAACGTAGCCTCTAACATTAACGTCTCCTAACAGATCTAAGTATGGCAGAGATAAATATGGTAGACACAAATAACCCTGAAATCGAGAAGAGATTTAGAATGTTTGAAATTAGAACATAATTATGTAGAAGTTAAAGTCATTCAGTTTTCTCACCTTTGTGAAGAGGCTTAAAGGCATTCCACACAATTCTGGATCTATATTGGCGATTTGCGTGATGCTGCTGGTGACTCTTGCTTCGGACAGAGCGTCACTGCTCGTGTCTCTTGGTAAATTATTGTCCGCTTCACCAGCAGTTCCGACATTTATCGCGTTAACGCTATGCACTCGATGAACCATGTCGGTCTTTTGCTCGTCTCCGAAAACTTCGACGCAGTCCTCGCCCGTCGCGTTTATCTCAAAGTCAATGCACTTGCCCTCCATGGTCTCCACTGTTTTGTTGTCGTTAAGGCAATAAGAAGTGTCATCGAGTTTGTCTTCGGATATCCTCTTGGCCGCTGAATTCGATAAATTACTGTTAGATGAGGCGTTCATTTCGGTTAAATTCGAGTCTAATTTGGAGTCGAATTCACTTTCTTCAAAGTTAGGGATTGGAGACATAGGTCTTGAAGGCCTGAAATTTGCAATAAAAATATTCATAATTTATTTTTGTAGATGAGTTATCTCGCTGAACATTTTACATTGAAAATTGCAGTACCTAACACAAGCTGCCTGCTGCAAACCAGTTTCAATCATTCCAGGAAATAATGACAGTAAAGTGAGTATGGCTGAGCACAAAGGCTGTACAGGAGATTGGTAAAAGACTACTCTCTTTTCTAAAAGTAACAGTTTAAACAATAGTAAAGCTTTATGGCGGAATTGCAGTATAAAATCTCTTGCCGATAAACCTGTAATTTTAATTTTATTAGACACGTGTTGGATTAATAAAATTCTGTATTAAAGATCAATCATTGCATTGCACTTGGTTTAATTACCTATGAAAACTTGTGGAGGCATATGACTGTCACCGCTCATACAAGAGTTCAAATGATGATATGTTTCTTCCAACAACGACACCTTGCTAAAATCACCCTCGTCAAAATATGCATGAGTTATAAGAGCCATCTTCACTTGTATATGGCCATAGAGAGGTATTGTACTTAAAACACAAACTGATTTTTGCACAGTCCCCCTTGTTATATCTGATGTACGATTAACTAATTTCTGTAAATATGAAAATAATAGATTAAATAATAGCAACTCAATAAACGATTTTTTCTCATTGGTGTGTGATACTTGATTGTACAATGAGTCATCAATGATAACATTGAAAGCATATTATGACATTATCAGTTTTTCTTTGTGTGAAAATAACTTTGTCTCTCACCAAGTATTTAAATCTGCTGTTCTGACGAAAGACAATGCTATAGATTTTGCTTACCTCTACAGGAATTTGCTTGAAACAAGAGACTCCATAAATTGTACGGTTAGGATCGTTGAGACTAGGAAGATGAAAATAGACTGTGTCTTCGTCATAGTTGTGAGATCCATCTGGCAAAGCAAGAGTCGGCAGGTATTTCCATCCCAATGGACATTCGTTGGGGGCACCAGGAACTAGTGGGGGAAATGAGTACTCGACCTGAAATGAAAGAATATCACCTTTACAATCCCATTCGCAGATCATACCAACTGTTTAACCTTCTAGTCTATAATTAATGAGTGCTGCATAGGTTCACTCAAGGTTTTTCAAATCAATGAACGAGATAAATAAATAATGCCTATTTTTAATGACAGTCCATGTTTACATTGTAAACACAGTAGCTGGAATAACTATAAACAAGGAATCCATCAATTCGATTCTCAGTATAAATACAAAGACTCCTTTCCTATAATCGAGTATCATCCTCTTATTCATTGCAGAAGGGAAATACGAGCCACACATTTTCTAGATAAGAACACAAAAACAGGTGTCCCTTGCAACTTCCATCTAGACTCACCAAAGCATCTCGAGATCCGCGTGAATTCCCAACTCCCCCACCGCCTCTACCAGCTCGAAAACAACGATTACAACAAAGTCCAGACGTAAAATCTCAGCTCACCTGGCATCCTTTCTTATGGTGAAAACCGACGACAATGACGTGAAGAATTGGGCCCGCGGACTCTGCCATTTCCACCCTGTTGTCGTTGCTGCAACGTATGCTATCAACAACCAAATTTCCGAGCTCCAGCTCGTTCCGTGAGTCACTCCGTCGGTTGTTCGCTACTTGCACGTCGCCCACGGCTTCTTTACTCTGGGGAACCTCATTACACGGCTCTCTCTCAGCGATTATTAACACCCCTTTTTTTCGCGCAGAGAGAAGACAACGAGCTGCTGCTGCTGCTGACTTGGTGCGATAGCAGACGAACTGACATGCGCGCTGTGGACCGAGACGAGTTCGTTTGCGTGGGCGACTGACGCGGCGCTGCGAGCATCCGCTGTAACGTAATAATATACGTCACGTATCTTTATGCGCGAATATTTAAATAAATAATAATTTTTAAATATGAATTCTCAAAATATAAACTTGGAAGTGAAATATTCGGTTTAGAAGCTATACGATTTTAGAAAATGCATTGAGTAAGCTGAAAGAATGAAGCTTTGTTCTACGTGATTCGGGACTCTGGAATTTAACTGCTTTCCAAGTGTTTTTCCGGGGAGAGAGAGTACGCGTCGCAACATGTGTTTTCTAGAACAAGCTAAGCTTTGTTAAAAAAAGGGACCGAGGGAGGAGAGAGACGCAGGACTGCAACGGGCATAACAGCAGAATGCAGTCGGTCTCCAGACGTGGAAATGAACGCACGGATTTTCTTGCGCGAGATTTTTTTAAGTTTCAAGCACTTTTAATGCGGCCTATTGACGGTCTCAAGCCCGAGAAAACGCAGAGAGGAAGTGTTATTTATTCATTTATTCGAATTTAATTAATTATAAAGTCACGTTACTCAAATCGAACGTATTACACGTTCTTAGGACGAATAAACGAACGAACTTAGTTTTATTAGCATATGTATTATGGGCGCGAAAAGTATAATACATCACCGCGACTGACAGTTTGATGCTCATGGGACTGATGACTTTTTAGCTGGATTGTTTCTACGATTTTTCATCCTGATTCCTTCGTTGAAGGTGCGGGTAATAGAAAATGCTCAACAATGGCGCATATTTGCAATTAGGTACATTTTGCTGTTTAATCGTGTAAACGAATCGACGCATCATCGTTAAATTTTTCCAATTATTTTTCCAACAAAAAATGCCCAAAAAGTTCGAATTCTTCGAGCAGCAGAGGTCGCCACCCTACTAGTCCAGTACAGAAAAATCCAACAGCGCCGCTTGGTTTCTCCAACGGACAACTTGCAGTTCCCACTTTTTTACACCTTACATATATGTATGTACACATACGTATATACGGCATTACGGTACAAAAAGTTTTTAACGGCTGGGGCCATACACCTACGGGAAAGCCTCGGTGTCTCTTCTGTCTGAGACTTTTTGTTTATTTACACTGCCAGTGAAGCGTTTGATCAGGCTTTTTCGCGTTGTGAACTCGCTGATTTCGGAGCCAGCGATTCTGGCGTCAAAACACACAGCACGCCGAGTTTTTCTGGAAGAGGAATCTGCGGACAGTAGACTCCACTGCTGCTAGTTTTTTCTCGACTGAAACGATGATTTTCGTTTTTGGCCCGGCGAGGAAATATTAAAATTCAATTGAAAGTAAGTTTGGAGTGATCTTTGTGCTCAGTTTTCGAGGTTACGAGGGTATTTATTTTCTTGATTGCAGGTGGACATACATATATACGCTTATATATAGTTCACGAGGTTATAGATTTTTTTATGAGATTAATTGATAGCACCAAGTGTAAATAGATATACTTGGCGTTGTTGGGAAGCTTTTATTAAGATGAATTTGTAAATTTTGTCGTACAACGTCGTTTCTTTTTGCAGTCGAAGGTAAAAACAGACAAGAATAAACATGGCTAAAGTACCTAAGCACAAGCGAATAAAACGGGCCACTGTTCTGATAAAGAGGAGTCGGTGTGTCAGGAACACAAAAGCCAAGTCCCATTCGCCATGTAAGTATAGAATTTTCAATTCTTGTTATGAGAATCAGAATCATGAATAATAACTGTAGCTGTGTTATTTTAATTTTCAGTGTACCAAAAACTAAAAGTCAATAATCACTCGTTAGCTAGAGCTCTGTCACAAGAGAAGCAAGAAAGTCAATTATTATTTTCCAGAAATGTTGAGTTAATAGCCGAAGTACAAGACTTAGTTCACGCTTGTAATAATCGCGACGTAAGTAAGGTGAATCTTAAAATTTTTTATTTGTCATTCAAAATTTGACATTTTTATGCATTTCAGCGTGTGATATCAAATATACTAAAAAATGCCAAGGACATGATGCAAATGCTCGTGACAATGTCTGGTTTTTTGACAAACACAATTTCTTCATGCCAAGAATATGTTTCTAATCAAATTAACACTCATCGAGCTTCTACAAGTAGTGCAGGAAGTAAGCAAAACTTTGTATTTTGGAGATCTTTGAGTATTTTGAGCAATTGATTCTAATCAATGTATCTTTTTATTCTAGAAAGAGACTCAACTAAAAGACTGTCAACAAAATCTCCTGCAAGAGGAGTAGTAAAACCTATGGTCAGTGGTTACACGATTACTAAACCGACGATAAACTTGAGTAGAGTTAACATGCAACGAGTGCAAAATCAAAATTTGAGTATAATTCAAGAAGGACCTGCAACTCCTGAAAGAAATATAGAAAGATCATCTGTAAGTGGATCAATACTGTCATTTTTTTTGTAACTTAAATTGACAAATTAAATTTCAATAATCATATTCTACAGGAAAATAGGCGTTCGAGAACTCGAGCCACACTACCAGAAAGAATTCCTGTATCTGCAATCAGAGATGAAGGTAAGATTATTTCTAAGATCAAGCAAATCAAGATAGAATTACTATTAGACAGTTCAAATGCTCTGCAGGTTCAGACGACGAAGAGCATATAATGATAAACAGAAGAACGAGTAGATTTTCTCAAGGAAGGCTGTCCTCGGGTCGCTATTCAAAACGCAATTCTGGTCGACTCTCTGGAGGAGGAGGCATAGCTGGCAGATTATCGAAACGTAGCTCCGACCATTCTGAATTGATTAAGAGTCCGCGTGTCACTTTGCAGGATGTTTCACGATATCTGACCAATAACCAAACTGTCAATGTGCGATTGGTGAGTATATTTGAAAAGTTTTTTATTAAGCACTCGATATTTTATGTGTGAATGAATTCCAATACTTTGTCGCGTAGCTGTCAGAAACTACAAACGGCAATCAAACGCACAACGGAACGAGTATAGAGGACACCCAGGTGAGCGAGGCCATGTTCAGCCCTGAGTATCCAGCCGAACCAACCATCATTCCTGAAACTCAAGTATCCCAGGAAACTACAACAAACTCTTCGGACTCGGACGAATCTGAAAATAACACGGTTCGCTCGCGTAGACAAAACTCAATCGTGAATAACAGTACAAAACTCGACAAGAGGACCTCCAGTAAAAAGAAGTCCTCGTCGTCGAGGAATTTGGAGTCACAGATAGTCGATGCGCTAGAAGGCACGAGCTGGATGTACGACTCCGAAGCAATGGAGACTGACGATACGCCTCACAATAACGCCGTCTCTACCAACGATATTGAGAACGATCACAGGGACCAGAGAGAGGAGGAAGAACGGGAGCAAGAAAGCTCTCCGGTGTCGTCGCTCAGTGCTGAACAGCGTCGCAGGAGCTCTAACTACTTCCGTACATCAGAACTATCTAAGTTTGGAAAGTCTGCGAGCTCTCGATTGAACGTTTTTGACAATCACGGTTCGCCCAATGCTAGCGTTGCATCGACAAGCAACGCGATGGATCCTACTAGCAGGTAAACATTATTGTTTTTATCTAAAAACTATCAAATTACGGATATGCAAAAGTGCGTGTCTTTCTAGCTTTCTCAATCGCGATGACGAGGATGAGAATGACGATGATGATGATGCAGAAGAGCAGCGAGTGAACGCGCTACGCTTTATAACCCAGCGTCGTGGGCTCTCAGGAAGAATGCCATCGAATCACAGCTCCAGCAGCAGTCGCAGAAATATTGGGCTATTACAGGACGATGAAGACGATGACGATGATGACGATGATGAGACCCTGATGCTTAATATGCAACGTCAACTAAGACATCAGCAAACTCCTCGACAACCATCCGAGCAACCCGAGAGACTGCAGTTTGACATGAACGAGCTCCTTCAGCTTACTCCTCTGAAACCACTACTGAACATGAATTTGAGAACAAACAATGGACCTGTAATACAGGTAGACATTGAGCCCGAACCCACTGCAACCATACAGCTAACTCAAAAGTAAGTTTTGTTTGTCCTTTAATAATAATCAGAAAATAAGATTTTTGTATAACAGTTCGTTTTCTTTTAGAATTCAGAGGCCAGCGGATGGCACAGAAACGTTCTGTGGAATGCCAACTCTAAAGATTAATCATCAGAATGGTTTGTCTGATTTAGCCGCGGTGGCGACAGTAAGAGGTCATGATCCAAATAAACGTCTCAGTGAGATGTCGACCACGAGACTTAGCACTAGGATAGAATTGCCGAGAATTACAGATATTATGAACATTACCGAGGAAAATCACCAGGAGACTCAGATGATTTTAACACCAGAGAACAACAAACAGCAAGAGGTTGCTATTATATTCTTCAATTCGAATAATTTATACATACAAATTTCTTGAGTATTAAACATTTTGAAAGGTTCAGAAGAGGAAGCGAATGGTGTCGAAACCAGCCGAGGAAACAGCAATGCAGTCGGAAAGTGAAATCGAGGAAGAGGTATCGGTACAGAGAAAAAAGAAGCCTAGGCAGCCGAAGAAAAAGTCGAATAAAGACAAAGACCCAAGCTCTGCCAAGGTTGTGCTTCAGAAACTCAACGACTCTTCACCGCAGAGTAACGACCGGAAGAATCCAGAGGAGTCCATCTCTTCCGCGTGAGTATTCTATGTTAACAGAACAAAATCCATCAAAATATGTCATTTATTTTATATATTTGAATTACAGAAGAAGTTCAATGTTATCACGAGCCGATCAATCGAGTGATTCGGAAAGCAGCACTGCTAGCTATAACAGTCGTCAGATTCCATCAAGGCCGAGAAGACAGAAGGCGCCTAAGAACTTGAAAGAGCAAGGTTTAAGAAAGTAAGTATTTCATCATTCAATACATGATAATTGAAAGCAGACTCAATGCTAAAAAACGTTTGTTATTTCAGAAAATTGAGAAGAGACCAAAATTAAACTAGAGCTGAACATTAGAAACGAACAACTCGGGAAGTTGTTGTCATGATTACATTCTAAGAAGTTTTCATTATATATCTTATCATTGCAAGTATGTAAATAGTGTTGCGATTAGACTTCATTATGATGTCCACTAACGTGAGTATCGAACTTCGTTATACAGAAAGTTTTCACCCCAAGAAAGTTATTGTCCCCTCACAAGATACCCAGACTGTTCAATTTGATGAGTTTGTTATGGTTGTGAAATTTCAATATTTAAAAAGTGTCTTAGATCTGTTGTATTGATAGTTCAAGAAAGCTTGTTATGTAAATTGTAAGTGAGTTATAGACGTGTTCAGGATCGCGCGATTTTTTATTTTTTAAATTAAACCTTAGATTTTATTTTGCTTTTGAACTAAGTATTAATCAAAGAATTCGGTACAACTCAAAAGTACTTAGATGAATCTTCGCGCATTTATCATTAGGACTTCATTTTTGTACGAAAAATGTATGTATCGTTTGACAGCATCCTGGACATGTTTACCTATTTCAATCTTATACAAGAGATGATCGATTTTGTAAAGAAATCTAGGTAGGTTGCTTCCGACTGCTATTTTGATCATATTTAACAATATGTAATCAAATAGTTGGTATATAAATGTTTTTATGATGTAAAATATTGATTGATTCAAACTTTCTTTTCAAGTATCATTTCGTGAAGAAACGAGTTTTCTAATTTCAGTTGTAGTTAAGTAAAAAAACGCGAAAAATACTCATTAAAAAATTCGTATTATTATGATTGTATTAATTTATACACGTGTTATTTTATCGAACCACAAGGGCTTAATTCAAGCTTGAATAATTGAGAGATACTTTGTAAGTGAACTATTGATTTTTTTTATTTACACATCACTTCGTAGATTCAACTTACTTGATGTAAAAAATACAGAAAAAAATCAAAAATTCAAAATCTTTTCATTTCGAACATGCGCGAACCTCGTCTGCAGTATGTTCAGCCGATGGTCTTCTAATAATTCGTTAAAAAGAAAGAATCGACGCGGCCAAAGAACAACTAGTTTGCGTACCACGAGCAGTTACCTTCCATCGCGTTATCTCGCTTTAATTAATTTTTCGACCTTAGGCAATTTCTCGGCAGGTAGCGCAGGTTATTGTTTGAGTTTTAAACGAGCCGAATTTGCAAGTAAAATCATACAATTATCCGATACGCCTAGGCTACCGCGTGTACGCGGGTCATTAACATTTAATAGCGTTCTCCTCGAAATTTTGCTCATTAATAAACCCGTTCCTAGTTGGGAATAATGGTGCGTTGCATTTTTTACAGTTTACAGAAGACAAATTTTATACTGCATGAACCTTCTGCTATCGCGATCCATTTCGCTTGATTAATACAGGCGTTAGCGCGTGAATGTTACAGGCGATTATCCGGGGTCGTGTAAATTTATATTCATCAAAGTAAATACTGTATATATTTTTTAAAAAGTGGTACGTTGTAATCGCCTGAAGATCTAGATTAATTAGTTGAAAGTCATCAAACGTCGCAATTAGCCACTAAAAACGCGGCGTGTGTTTCAACAATAAAAGCGTCAACTTTTGCGAAATGCCACTACGAGCTCTGTGTGTGCCCGCGGCGTCGAGTCGCGCGCGCGCATATTTCCCATTCGTTCATTTTCAAACAATGGCCACACGACAAAGAAATCGCTTTCCTTTCCCACCGAATTAACGAACGCCGCGTGTCAGACACACGCAGACACTATCCGCGGGAGAAATGAGCGAACATTTTTATTATTTTTAGATTTACGATCGCGCGCTGAGACTTGCCTCTCCTAGACGAAACTCGAGTGAGAAAAAAAATCCGTCTCTCTGATGAGACAGCCGACATCAGTCTGGCGAAAGGATGCGTTGAATCGAAATTTTTTTTTTCGTCTCTCATAAGACGATATGGCTTTCACACTGTGTTTTCAGTGAGAATCGCGTCATAATTATACACTCCTACAATATACAATGAGTTTATTTTCGTGCGTCGATGGAAAAATATGATAAAAAGACATTAGAAATCGTATACGTATAAGCTGAATAGGAGACAGTAGTTTTTAAACTCCAGCTGCGAGCGAGAGCATCATCCTATACGTATCGAGTTTTCCCGCGAAGGGAAGTATTTTCTCCTCTTCCGCTCGACTCTTGGAAGTCTGCTCCTCGCCGCCGTCTGTTTGGACGCGGCCTGTCAGCGACTTTGTTTTCGCAGTTGCGTCGGCTCTCCAGCGATCGGTTTACGATCGCTGCTTCCACGGATAGCTTATGGCTTATTATATACCTTTGACGATTTCGCGATTCCAAAGGGTGTCGTACTGAGTTTTGTACCTATTACACGGCGATGGATTGTCGTCCGTGAGCGAGCCGGCTATTTTTAGAAACCGCCGGGTGTCGCTGGTAATTGCGTGGGTGAGCCCTGAGGGAATCGAATTTATAGGTCTTTTTATCGCTCGTTGCGCTTATGGTCTATTTTTGTTTCAGTGCACGGATGATGGTTTTATTTTGTTTCTTCGGAGCTGGAATTTATGAAAATTCGACCGACTGATTGAGACATCGCTTTTCAAAAGCCAACCTTTTCCACACATTATTACTTATACCGTCGCGGGATCCACCTCTTTTTTTTCCATCTCCCGGCAAAGGAAGTTGGAGAAAGAAAGGGAGATATTCGTGAAGCCGTAATTACGAAGGAATGCGTGGCTTATAAGTATACATGCCAGGAAGCATAAAAAGAGCGGGAAATTAGAGTGGAGTATATAGGCTCAAAAGTAAAGATCGCGAACTCGTCCGAGATCTTCGGATGCTGTGTTGTATTAGAAGCGAACGGAGGAAGCATAAACTCTTGCGGATGCGGGAATAATGAAAATTCCCGCTGTTACTGCGAGTCTTTTTCAGCGATTCGAAAAATTGTCTTATTCGCTGATGGTAATAGAGAGAGAGAGAGAGAAAGAGAGAGAGTCTCTCGAGGCCTAGAGTCGCGCGGATCGTCGAAAAGAAGAAAAGATGAATGCGAGACACCTGCCGTTTCCACACGGCTGGCCGGAAACGTGCAGAGGTTCGAGAAGTCGATCCTGTCTGTTATGTGCTCAGAAAAAGGAACCGGGTTTCCTGCGGCTATACGTGTGTAACGCGATGTCCGATTTCAAACTTTCGGATTCCGCTGTGCTTTGTGTCCTCCGCCGCATCATGCGATGCTCTCTCTCTCTCTCTCTCTTTGAAGCGCGATTTCCGAGAAATGTCGGGCGAATCGGATTTTTTTATATTTAGATGCCCTGAATAATTGTTGTAAAATTATGAAAGGAGAGTATGTGAACTCGGCCGGTTTGAATATTTAAATATCTGTAATCGAGGAAATAGCTGCATTCAAAGCAGAACAAAAGTTCACCTCGAAATGTTTATCAACACCCGTGCGAAACACATCAAACCTGCTTTGAATAATTCCTCAACTTCGGAAGCGTCGACTCCACGCCCGCATCGAGCGCGGTGTTTCCTGAGCATGTCATACATAAAAATAGCAGTATATATAAGGTACACCGATGCACGTGAGGTCCATAAAATTTCGACTCTGGAAGCTCGCGTATATAGCGCACAAAGAAAATCGCAATACAACGCGGAAATAGCGAGCCCATACAATCGAGCTGTCGTTCTCATAATGCGGGGGAGTCGAACGTGAGAGAGGCTAGGCAAATTCAGCGGAATCAATTAGACACGCGTGTGTAGAGCGGCCTAATTTTCACGAGTATATTATCGTTTGCTGGGAATGGCTAATTAAGCGGGTGAATATTGCCGATTGGACTTTCTCTCCGTCGAGGGGTTTGACCCCCTCTGCTCCGAATTCGATTTCACCGTTAGCGCGCGATTTTCATCACAAAATCGAGCAGGCGCTATGGGAGAACGGAACCGGAAATCCTCGGGCTTTGTATATCTATTCTGTACGTCTATTGTTCCAGATGCCAAATTTATTGAGGATGTACTTTCGTCTGTTATTGCCAAACGCGTTTCTGTATAGAACTAATAATGGAAGACGTGTATTAGCATGTGCATGCGCGACGACACCGTCGCCCTCCCAGTATCCATTAACTAATTAAAGCGAGCATTTTAATAGCGCAGAGACAAAAAAAAACACTCCTTTCAATCCTTCTCCCCGCTACAATAAACTACACGCTCAATTAACAGCCCGGCAGATGCAAGCGTGCGGCGAAGGAAGGATGAGAGATAGCTCGTCCCGATAAAGAAGCCAAGAGCCAGAACAAAAAAAAAATCAGAGTACCTATATGCAGACGCAGGGAGTGTGTATACACAGCAGAAGCGAGGGTTAAAGATAATGAGGAGACGGACGGCTAACGCGAGCGAAGGACGCGGGGCACGTGCGCGTCTCTTCTTCGAGTGTGTGCATAAGTGCGCGGAGAGGCATTAGAGCGTGGAGGAGACGGAAACGTCTCATGGGGTCGGAGGACGCGTGTCTCGGTGGTCTGTCAAATCAGTAAAAACTAAAAGTTATACCTAACTAGAATAAACGAGACACACACCGCGCCCAATCCCATCGGGAGCGAAGAAAGCGTAACGAAAAGAAAAACAACGCGACGCGTCGCAGCGGTGTAACCTGGCGTGTCGGCGCACCCTAGACCTGCCCTTATTAAGGCGTGGTCCCGTTCATTGCACTTATAATACGCACGCGACACCCCTCCTCCGATCGATTTGCCTGGCAAATATGTGTATAACACTATATACTAGCCCTTCCAATAATACGATTGCTTTGGACTCTCTGAAATTGAGCATTTTTCCCTCTATCCTATTTCGTGTTCGCTCGTCATCGCGTCGCGTCTATTGTTCGTGAATTGTTTGATCCCCGACTGTGCAGCAACAGACGACGGTGGGCGACCAGGAGAATGTTTGCGCTCTTTTACTCATAAGTCATCAGACACGCGTGCATATATATAACAGTCGCGACTGATTCGTCACTCGATAGTCAGAGATAAAACGTGATGCATATATAGAGCTGCATTTTTCACGCGAAACGCTAACGAGAGACAAAAGCCGAGCGAGTATATTGTATAGTGTGACTCGTGAGTAAGAGAAAGCCATAAAGAAAAACAAAGCGGTGAGTGGATAATGATTTTCAAAAGGTCTCCTCGGAAATCCCATAAATCCCAATCGGAGTTATTAGCGCGCGGCGAATTCCAGCTGCTCATCGGACACCCCAGAAATGCTCGCGCGGAGAGAGTATATAGTCTTCATGCGCGCAACCCACATATTCGCGAGACGAAGCCTCTTCTACAGCTCGAAGACGAGCCCGTAGCAGGATTATGTAACCGATATCTGGAAAGCACACATCCGCTCCACTATATATACCTTTGAAACACTTTATTACCAGCGAATTCTGCATACCGATCCATATGCTATATAATATAAGTGCAGATCGATGTGTACGGCATCACGCCCCGATTGATACTCTCGTGTGTCCGAAAGGACACGTACTGATAAGCACGCGCGCATCAGTAAACGCATACGTCCCGTAATCGTCGCATTACCAGTCGGTTCACACACTATTTCGTAACGGGGCGTTGCGCGCGGTCTCGGCCCACGTTTTAAAAACCTCTCGATCTTCTTCCCTCACAACTGTTCTGATGCTTTCTACTGTGTTGATCTGTATACCTGCCCCAGGGACGGCTGGTAACAAGCGAGGGATAGGCGTTTAATGTTCTCTCTTCTACTGTGGGTCGTGAGAGTGAGAGAGGAAGATCCTTTTTTTTTGGAAATCAAAGATATTAATAAGCCGTCTGCTGGTAGGTGTGGAGAATGACTGGCATATCTCACCCCCGTGACTATGAGATCAAGAGAGGAAGTTGTTGTGCAGCATCTGTTTCGATCAAAGATCGATCTTATTAGTCTTTCGCTCTCGACTTTGCTGTTACAACAACGTCGATTACTATTTTTTAGAAGATACAATGTTGGCTGTACACGCACACAAAGGTCGCGTTTCGTAGATAGGACTGTTTGCTCGGCTTATCATCCACAGGCATAGACAATCGTCCGAATGAAAGAAGCCGTGTGTCTGTGACGCGTCGAAAAAGGGGAGAAGAGCTATAGCATCACAAAGACGAGCCGCGACGAACCAGATTAGCGAGCGCGTATATTCATATTCGTCTCTACTTGGACCATCATCCGCAGAAAAGAAAGAATAAAGCGAGTCGCAGTCCACGGACGGGTATGCAGATCGGCTACGAACGGGATATCGAGCCATGGGAATCGAAGCTGTATATATATATATAACCTGTACGAAAGGGCTACTCAATTTAATTCCTGATTCGAATGCAGTCACTCGTGCACATCAAAACTATCCGGATGCACGTTTGGTCGGCGGAAGCGCGTAAACGCGACGAAACTGCCGCTATATGATATTTAATTTGATATGCTGCTTACATCGAAATCCTCGATATCTTTACTTCGACAAAGTTTTTTCAAAGCAAAAAGCTCGGATTAACTGTACGCGTCATTGAATATAGCAATCCAGTCAAGCGCAAAGTCCACTCATCTCCGAGTAAAACATCCAAAACTCATCGCCTCTAAACACACATACACACACACACATCTCCAGGAATCCGCACAGTAGCAGCCATCCGATAATTGCATCTCTCTCTTTCTTCGGCATTGTGTGCGACGAGAAGCATAGAATCAAACCCTGAGGGAGAAAAAAAAAGCGTCCCACTTGCGGTTCCCTCGTGCGCGGGAATTAATTTCGACACTGGAGACTCCGCTGCACCGCAGCCTGTTTTCTTATTTCACCTCCACGCCACCACAAAGGATATACGCGCGCGCGTCTGAAATTTAAAGATCTCACGAGCCTATTACTCCCGAACCGCAGGAACGCTGCATGCGAGCGTCCTTTCTTTATGCAAGCGAGTTCCTTGCGTGCGCGACGCTTTTTTTTATTTAAACTAGAAAATGTAAGTGCGCTTCGCGCACCTCATATTATACCATCAATTATATCTTTCCAGAATGATTTTAAATTTTGCCGCCTGCTAAGCATCATCAACAGTTCAAAGCGTTTGTAGGTTATGTTGCGTTTCTAATTCGCGTTCCTTAATTCTTGTACCAGGCAATCGAACATCAATTAAATGCATCATATCACTTTTTTCTTCTCGCGAGTATAGGCTGCAGATATTGTTTATTCAAGACTATTTTAACAACGCGATATATCGATTCCGTTAATTTTTCACCTAAGCGTGAAAACAACAACGCTATGGCTAATTAAACACAAAAGCCACATCGATAAGCTATATACACAGCTATATAGAATACAGGTTGGAAAAGTGCGCGCGGTTCGCAGGTGGTGCGCGTGTGGGCGTTTTATACCGTAACATATAATATGGGATAGCCGTGTGGGAAAGTAACGCAACACCACCGAGGGAAAAGAAGAGCGAAACACAAGAGTGGACCTCTACTCTTGCGAGTATAAAGGGACATATTGTGTGCTGCAGTGTGCTGGGCTTGACCATCACCGCATAGCTTTTGATGTTGATGCTCGCACGCGATTTAAAAGTCCGAGCGCTGAGCTTATAAAGAGTTATGCATATATACGACGATGAAGAAACGAACGAGATCGATCAATCATCGAGAATATATGTGAAGAAAAATCGTTCGAGTGAGATTATACGACGCGTAGGCTCGACTACATTCCCGGCGATAGCCGCGTTATTGTTTTAGGAAATCTGTGTCGGCAGTAATTGCGCGCTCGTTTGCATATATGCTAAAAGTAGCTGACTCGTTTATATACAGCGTGTGTAAAAAAAAAACGAGTGCGGCGATCGATGGCAATATATTATTTTTATTCGATCGATATAACGTTGGATAATATACACAGAAGACGGCGTTCTTTGCGCGCACGTGCGCGATTTTCCATCAGTGGAGAGCACAGACTCCTCGTTGTGTGTAATATCCTCGGGTGCATCGAAAAAGCGAATTTCTGCTGAATCGTCGCAGGGTCTCTGACCCCCGCCTGCGGTAATTTAACGCTCGTTCTATTAACGCTTATATGTACACTCGGAGTCGAAAATTTCTCGACGTATGTATACAATATAACGCATCTATCTCCCGACAATTTGTCCTCTACAGCCGGACACAATGCAGCCTTCGGTGTCATTGTCAAGTGTAACATCAGCCTCTCCGTGTCCGGCGCACGTAAAAAGGAATCCTTGGAGAACAGTGCTCCTTCCTCTTCTTTATATATATATATCGGGGCGGCGTGAAAGGTGTAATTTCGGAATTCCTTCGGGGTCGGCGTCGCAGAGGGGTTCCGGCCTCGAGAGAAAGATTCGCTGCGAATTGCTCGGCGTGACCGAGAAGCTATATATATATGTACGCTGCACGGTGGCTTTTCACGTGTAAAAGTTGCTTTTTTTTTATAATTATAAGCTAGTTTGTTTTGAAAGCTATCAGCGGGTGATCGATTGCCTCGTATAATTTCGAAAGCCCGATCGAATTTTTTCCCGGTCCAAGTATGCATACATTACTGTCCCCGAAAAACGAGCTTAAATTATAGTAATACTCGGAAAATCCATTAATTACCAGAGCGAAATCTCCCGTTAATTAAAGCCAAAGTCGATATCTAGGTAGCTCGCCGCGTTTTCCAGATA
Organism: Pteromalus puparum; assembly: GCA_012977825.3. NCBI lineage: Eukaryota > Metazoa > Arthropoda > Insecta > Hymenoptera > Pteromalidae > Pteromalus > Pteromalus puparum. The sequence goes on along the minus strand of CM053169.1, from coordinate 47,304,687 downwards.
ATTATAAATCAGCCACTACTTTTCCCATACACACCAGCAGCTATAGGTGTATAAGTATAAGAACAAGTGACCGATTCTCCCACGCACGACAAGTCTCTCTCTCTCTTGCGAACGAGAGAGTCTGCGCTTTCGCTCTTTCCCAAAGAGCGTAACTTCTCTCGCTTCGATGTATACAACAATTGAAAAGTCTATTGTGATGAACTATGGTTTCCTATGGGAAGCGCTCCTTCAGAAAAATCTCTCGGCGGAGCAGGTATGCGAACCTCCAACTCCGGGGGATACCTACCTGTGAATATTATACCTACACGTATATATATATAATATGAAAAGGACCGCTTGGCGCCTATTCTCAGACACTCCGCTGCCCTTTGTTGGTGGCCCTCCTGATTTCGAGAAGCCTCTCGGATTTGGCATATGATTATCGCCTCCTCTCGTTAGTCGTCGATTACGTACGTTATTCTAGCCAATATCCGCACGTCTATATACAGTCGCTGATCGATCGTCGTCGCGTTTCCTGGGGTTAGATCCATAATGCATGGAACATCGACTGAGCACCGAATAAACTTGTAAAACTGACAAAATCATCAGAACGAATTGTACTGGGGGGTTCCCCCGCATACATTCCCGTCGCGTCGTCGCGCCGCGGAATAACAATAAAAAGTTTCCCCTCTCGACACAGGTAGACACGCGACGCGTCGCGCATTTGAAATACACGGCATCATCCCTTTTTCCTCCAAATTCTTATACAAGAAAGTATCGGACCGAATACTCAAGCCTCGTTCCCGAAAAGAAGCGCGACAGCCCATCTATACATCTCGAGCGTGAGCGCATGTCATTAATAAAATTAGACGACTCAATCCGAGGAAGACGCGCGGCAAAAGGGTCGCGAACGAAGTGAAAAAAAAAAAAATAAAAATAAAAGGAGAGAAATGCGCTGCACAAGAGGAAGTCTGTGACCGCAGAGAGCAGAGCTCTCAAAGGGCCGTCATCATCACTGCTGCGTGCAGACGCCCCCGCTCCAACACAGCTCATCGCGTATACGGAAGGTCGCTTTCCTTCCTCCGCGCTCGAAGCGCCGCCGTTGCCGCTGTCGAGTCAGTCGAGCCTCAGCGCTGCGAGAGACAACATCGCGTCGTCTGTGATCTCCTCGCTACTTACTTCTCTGTTTACAGTGCGTTAGACGCTATATAGCAGTGATTTCCTCGAGTGTCCATTAGAGATAACGTACAGTGTACTGCGTTCGCGCGTTTTACTCTAGGATTAAAACAGTGTCGAGCGTAATATTCGATATAAACAAAAGAGTGTCAGTGAACCCACACAGGATGGATCGCCGTTGTTCGATGCCGCTTGTTTGCCCGGCAAACACGAGGCCTGTGCATTGACGACGTCTGTAGTACCAGACGCAGGGGACACAGAACTATACCTATACTCGAAGAGCGCATTTGCGAGACAGACGGTGAGTGCAGCGCTGTAATTATAGTCGCTATATGCGCGCAAGAAGCGCTTATATTCGCTTCCAATTAAAAAGCACGCGCCGCAGGTATACATAGCTCTATAACAGGCGGATCTTTTTTATTCAAATTGGACGGGTTCTTCTTTCGAAACTAGAGCTGTAAACACGTAGAATCGAAAAGCGCTGACGATTGGATTTCTCCCACGCGAGCGCGTCACAACAATACGGAATACGCATGCATATACCGGGGCATTAGCATAGCCCGCGAAATTATTCAAATTCGAATTCGTTGTCGTAGCGAGCGAGTGTGTGTATATACAGCGGCAGCTGCGTGTCGCAGGTATACCTTTTTTTCGATTTCACTCCGATCATCGGGCGCAGCTTTCCAATCATCGTCAAATTTATTACGCCCTCCTGTAGCTCTTGTTTTGCCTCTGCATAAGTATACACACTTTCACTCGTATATAGTGTACACTCGAAAACATCGCACCCCTCGCGCGTCGAGAGCCGCTATAGCACGTCTGAGTCTAAATCCCCGTATGTGTGTGTGTGTGTGTATGCGCAGGAAGGTGAAAAAAGCCGGAAAAGCAGAAGAAGATCAGAGAGAGAAGTGCGTACAAGTACCAGAGGAGCAGAGGAAGATGCTGAAGCACGTGGCTGCGTCACCGTGGCGGGGACGAGCGGACAGCGTTAGTCTAGCCTCAAGCGGAGGGGCGAGTAGCTGCGGAAGCGGAAGCCCTGTATCAGGGCATACGCCGCCACCCTCGAGAGCCTCGTCCTGTGCCTCTCTCGCGCCTCTTACCGGCCTCTCTAGCTTTTCATCGGCAGACGTGCAGCAGCAGCCCCAACAGGTCAGTCCTTATTTTTATTTTTTTTTTTTTTCCCTCGATTATACAGAATTTTCCCTCCGAAACCGACTATGGAAATTATAACGCTCCAGCGTTGCAGATCGTGAGAACGCGAGTCTCGCGCCAGGGCAATAAAAGCACGCGGCGAGCGAGGGAAAAAATTCTCGCGCGCCAAATGTGCGCAACACACATGCCGCTTACTACTCCCTCTGACGTCATGAACGCGGCTGAAATCGCCAGACGACAAAACATTGATTGAAACAAATTGAGACTCGTCAAGTGGTTCGCGCCCGAGCATCTCTCTTTGAATGATATTCCGCGCGAAATTGAAAAAGAGAAAAGACGCATCAGCAGTTGCTCTATTCCATGGGAAAGTTTGGGCGGGGGGATATCGTCGTCGTGATATTTTCGATTTCCCACGATCGGTATATACAGCAAGTGCAATGTGTCGCTGCGTCGGTGCGGTTTCGTATGTGCGTCCTTTTCGCGGCGTGCAGCGTAACACGATCTCCTCGAGAACTCCCGCGCAACTCGTCGTCGACCCGTGTTATACACTCCTCCGTGTGTTGTGTACACCGTCAAGCTGGGTACATCCCACTTTTCGATCTTCCTTTTACATGTGTCGTTTTCCGTTTTTCCGGAAAGTGTTGCGTCGATCTTTTTACCGAAACAACTCCATCCGGCCGGATATGTGAGAAATTTCGGCGAGAAATTCGTCCGCAAATATAGCTGCGGCCAGCTGCGACTTCACCCGCGCGCGTTTATTTGCACAGCGATTCCGAACCGATCTTTCCCAGAGCCGACTAGCTATAAATATTTTACGCACGTTTCGCGGCCAGCGATGAAATCACCGGCATTATCGAGACTCTGATAAAAAAAAATCTTCCATCCTGTTGTTGCTTCGAAAACTGGACATTATCACACTCCATACACTCGAACGCTTCTCTCGCTCTCTGATGCTCGAGTGCCTTTTCATCGGCGCCGGCGGCAGCAGCGGCCGATATGCCGGCTGATCGTCGTCTCTCGTTTTTGTTATTCTCGAAGGGACGACACGAGAGAGACTGTGTGAGAACTTCTCACTGCGGGTCGTCGCACATCCAGGCCACGAGCATCTGTATACGCTCGTTTTGTCAGCTTTTTCTCTGTGTGCCCGGCTACTTTTTTAATTTATTATATCCACTGTACTGTGTATATAAATGTAACTGTAACGTTCAAGGGCTGGGAAATTGATTAGCGCGATGAAGCTATCGAGTATGTTTACGGGGAAACGAGCGAGGACCGGTCGTAAATTCACGCCGGCACCTGCAGAGTTCCCCCCGCGATCGGTATATATAATCCGGTTCGACGAGGACAGGTTGTATACGCGCCGAGCTCGATCGTCTCATTTACGTAAGAGGAATTCGCGTGAATTACACTCCTTTCGACACAATGTTTCTTACCGATTCCCCGAACTCGCCGCTTTTATCGAGTATCGTAGGAAATCGGTATATACCGATCTTTGCAAACGCGATTCACCGTGTACTCTGCAGCAGCAACGAGTACGGCTCGCGATCCGTTCCGGTACTGATCAGCGGCAGCAGCAGCCTCGTGTCTTTCTTTCTCTAGACTTTGCCCTCGCAACATCCGCGGCCGGCGCGCCGGCCCGTGCTTCCGGTTTTTCTTTTCTCGTTGGCGGTGGCTCACAATGCACGATCTAGCGGGAAATATCTCGCACACTTTTGTTTTCGCTATACGCGCCGGCCGTGAAGGAGCATCGCGATTCGTCCTTATTATCGTACTATATATGAGTAACATTATTGCAAGATCGTATCGTCGGATAGGTTTCGAAATAGGATGATTACCGCGCGCGCGCGCGCGCGCTTGAAATTTTTTGGAAGGTCGTGAGAGAGAGAGAGATGATCCCCTGAGTCATTATAAATGCAAAGGGAGAGACTGTGTATACAGGCAAATTAGAGCAACTAGATTCTTTTCAGAAGCGCACGCAGGCATTGTTCTCTCTCCCTTGTACACACATATACAGTGCGTGTGCGTATACATATAGGAAGCAGGAAGTGCCACTCGATTCAATAAAGCCGCGCCGCCCGCATCGGCAATTAAACGCCGCAGCGGCACAACAGTCGCCGTTAATCAGGATACGAGGTTCCTGACCAAGGATGATCCCCCATATCGCTCTCTCTCTCTCTCTCTCTCAGTTCTCTGATGGCGTGACCCCCGGCCGGCACGACGACCCCAACTCGCGCGTCTTCTTTGTCTCTCGAAACTTATACATACGTGCGCCTATATATATACTGCGTGTACAGCTAAATTATGTACGCGCGATTCGAATCGCCCGGGGATTATGTAAAATTGAGCGATAACCGCGTGGGCGATACAGGCGTGGGCAGCCAGTTCCGGAAGGTCATTTTAATTTCAAAAGGTGCGCCCCGCGTGTAGGTGCGAGCACAAGCGCATTTTCAGAGTTGGCGTGTGATAAGATTGCGACTCTCACTTTTATTGGATTGCCTTATACACTCTCGTCGCGCTGTGTTATAAAAATTCAAATCTCCCGCCACTGTTTACAAAGCCGCTTGTCCGACAGTCCCCCGCCGTATATATAATTACAAGCCGGTGTGTGTGTGTGTGTGTGTGTCTACCTGCGCGAATGCTCAGGTGCCGCTACCATTATGCCGATTTTTACGTTTTCGCATTAGCAGATTTATGCACACACGTCACAGTTGCGCTGCTGCACGTGAGGCCGATATATTTCAAAACGGAGTTTCCTGTACGCACGAGAATTCCGACCACTTCTCGGTTGAGAAATTACTCATTACGGCGATTTTTTTCGAGAAAATATTACAACTTGCGGAATCTTATACGCGCCGGCGATGACAGGGCGAGTGGAGAGCAAGATTAGATCGTGTTTTCTCAAAGGGCAGTCATCGACTACTTAAACAAACACGTCCGACGCCGGCGTAATCTCGAAATAGATTAGAGAGAACGAGCGTACGTGGTTGTCGTCCTGATAACGATTTTTCTCTCCTCTGCACTTTTGCTGCACAAATCGGTACGGCGATCGGTATAGTGGAAATTTAGATAACGCTGTACAATACGTGTACATGGGGCGTATACGTATGATTTATCAAAATTTCGAAGGCATTGTCCGGCCGAGGCTGCTTATCTATTCCCGCGACATCTTTTATCGTCCTTTCCCGCATGAGTGTGTCGTACGCGCGGCTACTGGGAAAACACGCGGTAAGATAGGCTCTCCTTCTCGTTTTTGCAATACAACTCCGCGAGCGGCTGAGTCATTTGTATTCGCTGCGGCGGAGTTTACCTCTCCGGCTGCTTCTTCGTTTTTTTTTCCTTCAAATTTATGCTTTATGAACTACTCGTACGGTGTCTTTGTTCTCTCCAACACTCGACTGCATGACGGGATGGAAGTGACTCGGCGATCGGTTCGACTTTGGCACGGAGATCGTAATCGAATCGAAAACATAGACGCCTAACACGATTTTCGTGAAACAAGGTCAAGAGCACCGCTTACGTCAGCAGGTGCGTATATTAGTTACGATTCACAGCTAGCAGCAGCGAAGATTGCATAATGCGTAATTTCCGTCGTTAGCGCGGAACGAAGCAGCAGCTGATCGCTTCATCCCGACGCGATTCGTCGAGTGTGTGTGGTGATGATTGCCGTTGGATGAAACTGTGGTATTTCCTAATCGGCCTTTTCAATTATTCCGCACTTTGCAAACATCCTGTCTCCGCCTAACGATCGTCGTCGTCATCTGCTGTTTTATTGCTAAATCGCGGGAATTTATTGCGCCGCGCGCACGAAAAGACGGACGGCAAATTAACGGATTTACTGCGGAACGACCGCGACGACGGCTCTCTAAAAATAATAAAGCTCGAGGGAGAGAGAGAGAGAGAGGTCTGAAAAAGCGAGAGCGGAGCTAGATTTGTCTAACGAAGCGAATTAGAGCAGAGCGTCTGATAATTGACATCAATGCTGGTACACGGTACGGTAGGGTGACTGGACCAAGGTCCGAACGCTGCGTGTAAATTGCCATTTTCACGAGTATCATCATCATCATCATCATCGTCGTAGTAGTAGTCGTGGTATTTTCAGTTTCGCTTACGCACATGCGCGCGCTCCACATAACTGTATGATCCAACGAAAAATTCCTGACCCGTGAACAGCACATTTACTACAGTGAAAGCACACAGCTGTGCGCGAACGCGAAAGTGTATAGGACTTACTCATACTATACCACTGCCAGAGTTAACGGGAAGTGTATAGCATAATACTTATCAACCGGTCGCGATCGGCCATTGTGCAATCGGCTTCCTGCACAGCCCTTTGTCTCAGCTGCTGTGGCTATTGCGCGATAAACCTATAACCAAACACACACACACATACACACACACACCATAAGCGTAAGGATCGATGGAGGCTATACTCCTTTAAATATTTAAAGCCCGATCTCGAATCGGTAGCGAATTCGTAAAGTTGCCGCTATTGGTATATAGTTCCACGTCTCTATGGGCGTGTGCGTGCGCATTATTCATCGCGGAGAGAGAAAAAAAAACACACGAGCGTCATTGTTTCGTCACGACTCCCCGCGTGCTGCATTCGCGGCCATCTGCGTCTTACCGCAATTGCAGAAGAAAAGAACAGGGCCCCAGATGTTGCGGCTGGGCGATACACAACGAGAGGGACAAGCAAAAAAAAAAAAAAAGAGCTGAAAGCCAAGAGGATAGGGGGAAAAGAAGGAGCTCTGCACAAAGAGTGCGGAGAGCAGCGAGAGGAATTTCGAGGGCACTTTCGGTCAGGCGCCCGGCCTCTGCAATTTCACGCCGCCGCTGTAATCCCCTGGGTGTAGTTAATTTTTTTATCACGAAATCGGTTCATCCGATTTTATACGCGCACAGGATGCAGCAGCAGCGAGATTGAGCAAGAGATCGATGACGATCGGGCACGGACTTTCGATTCGAAACACATACACACACGTAGTTTCGTCATAGACGACGTCGCATCAAGGATAAACGATTCCGGGAATGCAATTGACGCGACCCACGCGCGTAAGGAACCTGGCAGCGACAACCTTCGCGATGACACAAGTGCGCGCGCGCCGTTTATGGGCAAATCGGTAGCCGATCGCGTGGGTCGATTGTCGTTTTTTTTTTTCGAGCTCAAATATTTTCGCGCAAAAAGCCGGGTTCGATTTACCGCTATATAACCGGTATAATACGTATGCTCGAGCCCTTGGTATTTCCCCCGATGCACACGTCCTTCTCACTTTCTTTCGCTCGCGCGAGAGATCGCGTTCTATCCGGTTTTTCATCCTTTTGGCTTGCCGGCCGTTATATACCCGCGATTTTCTCGTCCTTTTTTCTACACGCCGGGGAATTAACTCTCTCGCGCGCACAGGATGTCGGCAAAAAGAAAATCTCGGATATTGAATTCTCCGCCAAGCTGGCTTCATAATATTATATACCGATCTCTCACGCGACAATTAACGATATCGCTCTCTCCTTTCTAAGTCGACTACAGCTCGAGAAATAAAGCGATAAACCTGTGTATTTTATAAAAACGAGAAACGTCGAGGCGTATCAAGGTTAATGGCATGGCAGACCCATCGGCAACCCCTGACCGAGTTCCATCTCTGCGTCGAGTTTTTCCCTCCGTCCTGATGTCGGAGTTTCATTTTCTACGGAGCGATGCTACTGCCCCAGGGGCAGGAAACCTGTTTGCCGAGGTTGTTAAGAGCGCGCTATACACGAGTAGTGCGTATAAGCACAATACCGATCGGCAAGAAATCGGCGCGTGCCAAGGAAGCTTTTATCGCTATTGCTCCGGATTCGAAATTTCTTAATCGAATCTTGGTATTACACACGGACTATCGTTATTTCCTCCGCGAGGCGTATCAGCTCGTTAGCATATCGGAGTATAGAGAGAGGCTGCTTCTGGCTGCTATCGGCGGAAGCTGCGTAATAAACTCTCTCTCGGATCGATGGTGAATCGGTCGTGCTGTGTGGATGGAGATAAATCGCTCCTATCGTATAAATCCCAGTGAGACGGATCTTTCATCTTCCGCTTGGGCAACGTATACTACGGGATCGTCAACAGTGCGCGCATTCAGCTATCACGATTTTTTCTACCGATATTCACTCCGTTCGCTCTCCGCAAACAGGAGTCCTTCTTATCGCTTTCGCTCGCGTAGACGGAAAAAAGAATCAGTTTCCTTGTATCACGGGGTCTAGTGTCTCTTATACCTCGACGATGATAAAACTCCAAGGTATACACACAGAGATAGTATACTGTGTGTGGTATGCAAACTCTGGGTCTCGTGAGAAACAAGGAATAATCTTCCCTTCGAATGTACCGAGGTCCTATATTACTCGCTATCGCTGCGGGACAAAACAAAACGATCTGCTTTCCGAGAGAGATCGGATCGCCCGCTTGCATTTTTCGAGCCACGTCGTGTACTCTCGCATAGAGAGAGAGAGAGAGAACGTAAAAAGACGACGAATAATGGGATGCGTGTGTATATATAGAGGTCGCCGCTCGGCGATCGGAAGCCGAGCAAACGACCGGAAATGAAACGCGTACTCGCGAAACGTGCGTATGTGCGCGCATCGGGAATGATTGACCGGAAGCTCGACAGAGAAAGCTTCTCGTTATAATACGCGCACATTCCTCTCGCTCGCGTCTATGATAAACATTTCACGGATATATTCCATTATTATACGACACACATACCTATATTTTCCCGATATTGTAATCGTTCGGAACTCGATTTAGCCGCGAGGATAAAGGATTTAACGACGGCGGAGTACGCGCGACTAACGTGAATTTTCACGCCGTAATGCGAAAGCAGTTATGCGAGTATATATATACAGTGGTAGCATTCATTGCGGAGACGGAGAAAGTAATCTCCGGTGCAAACGACCGGATCGCTCGGCTCATTGAGCTTTCAATAAAAAGCGCTTAGAGTACTGTATAGTAGCCGTAATCAAGCTATTTCTGAATCCGATTTCGGGAAACGTTATACGCGTGCGCGTTTCGACATAACAGTCACCCGCTCGCGTGTATACAATGGCTTTTACGAGGGAAACGCTGAAAATAGACGCTGCACTGCACCCTCGGCTTTGTACGTATATATATTCCGCACCTGCGATTTTAAAGGAAAAAAGTTGCGGCTATTTTCGTGTCGATGTTTCTAATAAGCGTAAGAGTTATGTGTGAATCAGTGGGTTCTGGGAAAAATGTCTCATTTGCATAGGAATTTCGGTAGCTGACCACAGGCACGCGTGTATACGGCTTCTGGAAAGTCTTTTTTCGCGCCTTGACGGAAGCTTGGACGTGAGTCGTATATACCTACACAGTACACAGATAATGCTTATCTCGCTGGACGGTCACTGCGCTCAGGTATAAATCGTGTCGCTTCGGAGTATACATACAGCTCGCTTGAGTTTTTTCCTCGTATATACACAGCGCGCAGAGTATATTTGCAAAAACAAATTTATCTCCGCTCGTGCATAAAGATCCATCACTACATATAGACTGCAATGTATAACTCACGCAGTCCGATATCGCGAACTTCTCCGTATAGTATACAACGTACAAATTGCTCGTGGCGATAATCGTCAATTTCCTCTCGTCGAAAACAAGAGTACAGAGAAATTCCAAGCTGAAAACATCGGCTATATAGATGCCGAGTAATAATTAATACAGACATAGTTATACATAGCAGCGGGTAAAAAGCTAGTATACTCTCGAGTTTTTCCATGGGCGGATGCTATATAGGCAGCTGGTAATAGGGCTTTTAAAGCCGCTCTCGTTTGAAACAATCAAGCTGCTGCCGCCGTCGAGCTACGGAACAAGCTCTCCGCGCACGAGTCGCGAGGGAGAGAGGAAGAGCCAATTGGAGAATCGTCGCGTATACCTTTTAGAGCTATTCGAGTATAGCCTATGTGTGTGTGTGCTCTTATGGCGCCAGGCCGAGAGTTTTATCTCTGCCGAGGCTCTCCAGATACCGACTCTCTCTCTCTCTCTCTCTCTCTTTGGTCGTTCACGCCTCGTTACTCTTTTTTCCCGACGATCCCTCCCCCTCGAAAATTCCATCGCTCTCTCTCTCTCTCTCTCTCTCTCTCTCTCTCTCTCTCGCTCAATGCACTGATTACGCTCAAGAGTCGCTCGCATTCAGAGGGAATTAAGAGCGTCGCTCTCGTCGTCGGAGAAGGCAAGGAAATTCTGTTTGGCAAGCTTCACCGACGTAAAAAACGGCACAAAACTGTTCCTCCGCAGCGCGACGTGATATTATGGTGTCGAGTTACCCGCTTATAAGCACAAGACCTACACTTACGTGCACTTACTCACGCGCAGCTGTCGTTTCCTGGCACGCGCCACCTATACGCCAAGACGAAGACTCTCCGGGGTGTACAGGATGAGGAGGATCGATTGACCCTCTCCGGATTTATTAGTGTAAACAGTAGAGTGGAGCGACTGGAAAAACAGAGAGTTTTCAGGCAATTAATAACACGACAGCGATTCCAAGCACGCGCAGTACGATCTTTCTCGGCAATCTTACTAGAGAGCAGAGCAGAGATGAAGAAGGGCCGAGAGCACATATGGCCGCTTATAAAAAGACGCCCACGAACGGACGCAGGAAGAGGCGCATTGTCCGACATGCACGTATTACGTTGCCTGCACTCGGTCTCGCGTGTGTATACGCGCGTATAGCACGTAAGACGCCGCGCTATACACTCTATATATGCGCTTATGCCACGTGCCCGCAGATAGCTCCGGAAACGGCTGCTGTGTGGTCCTCTCTTTCTTCCTTCCTCTGAAAAGCCTGGAAAATTCGCGTGACATCGAGTGCACAGCTCTTCTTTCTTTAATTCTTTTTTCTTTTCTTTGTGGCACGGAAGCGTATAGATAAGGTCGCGGTACCGTTTTGTTTGTTGCGCTGCATCGCTCTTAGTCCGAATTTTTCTGCCGTCTCTCCGATTAGACGGATGACTGCGCGTTTCCTGCCCCAGTGTTTCGAAAGTATAGCCAACACGATAAAAAAAGAATCTTATCGCCGATGACGGAAAAAGTAGGAAGCCGTCACTATATGCTTATCGGTTATTTTTACGATTTTCGCGTAACTGCGACGAGAGAGAGCATATATATTATTATAGTGTTATATAGAAAGAAGCGCGGGAACTGTTTACTCTCGTGTGCTTTCCCGGCAATTATAACACCAACGCGCTCGCGCGAATTATGAAAGCCTGGGAGAGTCTCTCGAATTAATTGTGTCTCCCGCGACTGATAGTCTAGCGCTTCGCACGCTGCTGCAGTGTATATTAGCGTGTCTATGTATTATGCGCGTGATATAAAAGTATAGGAAAGAAAGCCTATACTCGTCTATTATCGTCGCACGTCCCGGTTTACATATAACACGACAACCCGAATTTGCCAACGTCACATCCCGGAGACACGCCTGATTTCGAGACTCGAAATTTGATTTTAATAGCGGCGACCTCGTTGTTCCTCCCTGTTTTTGCGTTATTATACACGTGTTACAAGCTGACTCTTCGCCGAGACGACGACGACGACGACGACGGCGATAAAAAAGAAAAGACGCGGCGAACGGTGTAGTCTAACGCTTCTTCTTCTTCTTCTTCGGGTTACTTAATCCGAAGAGACTTAATATACGGTGTCGAGTGCAATATATATATATTCTACAGGGGGCGATAAGGCGTTTATAAATAGCGCGAAGAGTGCTGTAAAGAGATCGTTCAGCCCTTATTACAATACTCGCAGATAAGACGCGCTCGTCGTCGTCGTGAGACACTCGAGAAGCGCGCTGACAAATTGCGAATAATCTTCGCTTCAAGATGACACTGGAGATTCGCGCGTCTACGGTTACGCGCGATCGAATTTTTCTCTTTTTGAATTTTATTATAATTATTCTATATCGCAAATCGTGTCAACGAACGATTCACGTAACGCTGTGCGCTCGAAATTCGAACATATATATATATAGTAACCCAATCTACCGCTCGTACGACATCAGCATTTTCGTATGCGCATTAACATGCCTTGTCCGAAAATTTTTTCAAAACCAAAGCCAAGGCCGCAACATCTGTCTCGGTATAGATATATCGAAGAGGCGGAAAAAAAAGTGAAGCAGCATGGCACGAGCCCCTGCTCTGCATCCGCAGCAGCCACGCGTCTCTCCTCCCCTACTTCGCTTTACTTTTTTCTCCTATCACCGGAAGCGGGCCTTGAACACGTGCTACTCTTGCACCGGACGCGAAGAAGCTGTGCGAGCACCTGACGGGCCCAAGATCGATTTTGTTTCTTGTATACGAATGCATCGCGTATATATTATAGTATACAGGAGTAGAAATTCAAGTTAGAAACTGTGATGTTTCTGCCTCTACGGGTCGTGAGAATGAAACGAAGAAAAAGAAGGCGCGTGAGTAGTAGCGTCTAGCCTCAATACATAAAAGCGCAAGGTCGCATCGTTTAATCCGGCTTATAAGGTCTGAGAGATGCGTCGTTGCCGCCGTCGTGCAGGCGATAATTTTAGAAGACCAAAGCAACGACGCTTATATACACGCGGTGTGTATACTATCTCTTCTTGTTTACGAGCCGTTATACGTTGTGTGTGTGTGTGTGTGTGTCTATGTTCGAGCGGATACAACGAGAAAATTACACTTCGATTACAGGCGTAGTTGTAGCGCTTCCGGATTATACACAGTGTAATAGCCGAAAGGAATCTCGAGGAAATCTTACGACTTCGAATTAAGACTCTATAAGAAGTAGAGGAGGAGGAGGAGGAAGCCTGAGACGAAAAAAATCGTTCCGGCGCGTGGCGAATCGTCGTGATTTTTTGAAGAGGACATGTGGCTCACTGCTGCCTACTACAGCGGATGCGTATCGGGAAGCCTGTTTACCTTCTTTTTTTTTTCCATCGTCGGGGGTGGCGCGTTTGACTCTCTCGAAAATAGAAGTTTATTGCGTTTTTTTCTCTCGAAAGTGTGATTTATTTTCGGAAAACGCACGGTACCGTAACGCTCTCTCGCGATGATATGCTAATGCGTAAAGTCAGTGGGCATAAAGAGACACAAAGAGTTAGTCGAATATAATAGAAGCGAGCACGTGAGTTGGAAGCAAATCGGTCTTTGTTCCGTCGTCGTCGTCGTGTGTCCCCTTTTACGAAAAGTCAACAATTATTTCAGGATCGATTATAGCTAACGAGCTGCGCCTCTCTTGCAAAAGAGCCGCAGAAATAGCCGCGACTTACAGGCTTTTAAAGAGGTGTTGGATTACTTTTTTCTGCTGCGCATGGGGGGACTAGAAATAGAGCCGATTATTTCGGGAAAATGCACTGGGAGACAGAGCGACGCGATGTGTCTCTTAATATTTCTCAAAAGCGCTCGTGTCACGGCCGTTTGCATTGATTATGTACAATCGCGGGTTTTTCCGCGTTCGGCCGAGTAATCGCATCGGCATCTCTCTCTCTCTCTCTCTCTCTCTCTCTCTTTCGATGAATCAGTGAATTCGCTCGGCTTATTGACTCACAGAGCTGCAGCTGCTTTTCTTAATCAGCCCGGATTTCGCTCTCTCTCTCTCTCTCTCGGTTCTGCGCAGCAATTATATCATTATACTATATAGGCTCTTCGTGTGTACAGAGTACAGACTCGTTCAGGGGGAACTAAATATAGGACAAACACACAAATTCTCTTTAAACTTGAACTTCTCGACTAAAAGCAACAACCATCACGTATACCTTATAGTACCTTTCAGTCGCGACACAAAGTGCAGCACAAAAAGCAAACAGCCTGTACACAATAATATAATACCGTACGTTTGATGTCCCTCTCCGCGAAACGTGCGCCGAGGAATTTCCAGGGGCTTAGAGTCGCTCCTCAATTTTACGACTTCCCGCGCTGTAGTACACTATACACCCCGTAATTAGCTTTCCCGGCACGTACACTGCACGCCTGCTGGCGCGTTTTTCAAACCTTCGCTGGTTCGTGACCGTATATAAGTGTACAATTGCAACCCCTGCGAGTATAGTATATAGGGGAAGTAAGTGTCCTGCGTTTGATCGAGCGTTAATAGGAGCTTCGCAGGAAGACAGGATATACGCTCGCACGTGGCTCTCTCTCTCGTGTTATATTTATATCTCGGACGCGTTTGAAGCTATAGGAAAGAGAAGCCGAAAGGGGTTGATAGCGAGCGTCGGTTAATTATGGACTAATTGTCGGATGCGCAGCTTTTTTCGGCTCTTCCTCTTTATTTCGCGCTCTCTCTTTCCGGTCCTGCCAACGCTCTCGCTGCGGAGGAGGAACTATAATCAGTCACACGTTTAGCGGATATATTTTCTGCGCGTTGGAATTCTTTTTAAAAATTTAAATCACAATAGAGAAGCAAAAAGTCACGTCTGATCTTGTGTTCCCCATTTGTGTTATAGACGACAATCAAGGTGTACGCCAACTGCTTACGGCAGGACATCGAGTACAAGACACTGAGCATCACGTACGAGACGACCTGTCGGCAGGTGGTCCAGAACCTGCTGAACAAGTACAAAATGAGACACCGGGACTCCCGGCTCTTTTACCTGACGATGGAGGTAACCGTGAGAAGGGCCAACGTTCGTACAGTACTGCCTCTCGACGAGGACGCCAGGCCCGCTGTTCTCCAGTCTTGTCATCCGCGCGGTGATTCCAGGTAAGAATTACTCTCCGATTATGCATTTTTTGCACCTCTCGATCGTTGATCGGTATTAAAAAATGGTTCTCTCTCTCTTGCAGATTCTCCCTACAGACTCGTCGCGGCGGACTCGTCAAGGTCTACGACAGTGCCCTCATGTCCGGGGTAAGTACCAGTTCTCTCGTGACTCTGTCTTGTGAACGAAGCGAACCAGGCTAACGAAAACTTTCTCCCCACAGTCCAAGTACAAAAGCCTGCTGATCTCCGAGAAGACGACGGTCGACGAGCTGATCCAGATGTTGCTGAGCTGCTACAACTCGAACGAGCGAGTCGAGCAGTTCTCCCTCTACGAGGTCAGCGAAAGTGAGGAGTATCAGAGGAAACTCCACCCGGACGACTCCCCGCTGAAGGTGACGCAGCGCTGGACCAGTGCCGATCTCCACCTAAGGATCAGGCGCAATCCAGACTACAATCCACACAGGCGGATGGTGAGTTTGATTTTTTTTTTTTTTCATTCGAATAAGTTACATAGATTGCAAAGAAACTAACGGATTTTTCTTCTCCAATTTCCAGAGCATGTGGGCCTCGGACTCGAGCATAACCCTAGCGATGTCCCGTCTCCAGCTACACCAGAGTCCCCACCGCCACCACCACTACATCACCCAGAAGACTAACAACAATAACAACAACAATCTACTGAGCTGTCGACACGGTCACCTGCACAGCCACGTCCACAACCATCCGACCAGTCACCCTCACGGACAGTCAAAAAACGACAACAACAATAACAACGGAAAGTCCGGCAGCCAAAGTCACCTGCACCAGCAACAGCAACAACAGCAGTCGAGGCCGACGTCGCAGATACAATTGCAGCAGTCGATCAAGAGCCTTCCATCCACGCCGCTGGCCACCAAACACATCTCCACCAGTTCTTACGCGGATTACGAGAACTACTTGTTCATTTGAGCGACGATTCGCGAAGGGTCGTCGACTTTGCGTAGACAGTATTTCGAACGAGTTTCCTCTTTCTAGGCATCGAGCTCCTGCGCATTTCGTTTTCTTTATTCTGTAAATATTTTCGCGTATTACCAAAGATGTAATTGTATATCGTATAAACGAGTCGCGCGCGCGCGCGCGTGCGGAGCCTTTCTTCTGGAAAATATAATTTATTGAAAGTCTCGGAATTCGTATATTTATTTATAGTCACTAGGTAGGGTGCGCCAAAGGCACGTCCGGCCGCGATGAGCTGCTTTTGTAAAATACTTCACGAGAACGCAATGAACCAAAGAGAAGAGCATATAGGTAGCTGTAGGTTTGTACCAGCGAACGGGAAAAAAAACAACGCTATTGTCACTGCCACTTTTGCACGCATTATACTGTATCGATGATGTCATGTACAACAGTATACGTAGAATGTAGTTGATGTGTATTACCCACAACGAATTCGCGACCACAGACTTGCATCGAGATCTGTGTGCCATCGAATTGTATGCAAGTATAATTATTATGTTAAGCGAACGAAAATCGACACTGTGCGTCATTCGAAGAATGCGCCAGATAATAAATTGTAAATATGATCGTACCGAAAGTATATATGAATCTACGTCTAAGGTTTAGTAATAAGCATACATTATATCATTATGAAGCGTCATTCTGGCTGCATATACCAATGACTGATCGACAGCATGTAGCTTGTAAGCGTCACCATTACTGTAGGTGTAGTACACACCACCCTCTGAATGTATTTTGTAAATATTTTTATATAACAGACACGCAAACCCACAACGAGAGCCCTCAAACGAGGCTACTGCAAGTATTGCCCGTAATAACGATGATTATTAAACGTCTCGATAAAATGATAATCCACAAGAGTTTGTTCATTTTTCAATTATAACAATCCCCGTGCATATCGTACAGATAATATGATTCCAGGAGGGCGAAGAAAAGAATAATAATCTCAGGCAGAGGTGTGATGATAAAAATTTTATTTACAAATGCGACAAGTGTAGGAATTCGGTCTCGACCTTGTTCGCAGAGTGAGGGGCCGATGCCGATGTTACATGTCATCGCACACGCCTATATAATATCATCCTGCCGCCTAGCGGATTCGTGTTTTATGTATATTTTTTTCAAAGGATCTACGGTTCGTACTGTTATTCACCTCAAATTTTTTTTTCGATCTCGGCCCTCACTGCCTCACTGCCGAAATAAGTTGCGAGCTCGTTACAGGAGAAAAAATCACTGAGATTCGTAACAATAATAATCTTTACATTAAGTATGATTTAGATTCCTCGTCTAGCTAGTTGTTTTTTTTTTTTAATTCTCGTTTTAAGGTCTATAATGCGGAGTACAGTAATATAAATATCTTTGTCTTTCTCTTTAATTATATACTCGCGGTATCGCACTTGCATCTCTGTGTAGTTGTTTTTCTCTCTGTTTGCTCTCGGATCGTTCGTACGTATATTTGTTATAACTGTAAGTAATCATTGTGCGAGGGAGAGGAAACCCGCCGTTGAAAAAGGACATACACTCTCGAATCGTGGAAGTTCGGGGGATGTAAGTAATTATATCTTTCGCTCTCGCTCTCTCAGAGTTACGGTTATTCAAAAGGATAACATCACAGCGTATACCTATATAATCGTCTCAACATCGAAACAACCGAATAATTACGCCGTCGCGCGATACTCTTTCGGATTAATCGCATTTAACATCAGACACACCGACCGACAACAACTTTCTTCGCTCAATTCGGTGCCTCTTATTTTCGCGAGAAGTGGTGCATCACCGGGTCGCGTTCTTTTTATGCATTTATCTCTATAATACCTATATAAACAGTTCTTCGCTTCGACACATCCAACGTCGA
Organism: Pteromalus puparum; assembly: GCA_012977825.3. Taxonomy (NCBI): domain Eukaryota; kingdom Metazoa; phylum Arthropoda; class Insecta; order Hymenoptera; family Pteromalidae; genus Pteromalus; species Pteromalus puparum. The sequence goes on along the minus strand of CM053169.1, from coordinate 47,286,832 downwards.
CGTTAATTTTCTTTTTTATACGTATACCTCGTGTCATGCAACTCCCAGTAACAGTAATCTTTACAAGTAATAGAATAGAGCGCGTGTGACACGCGTCGCGGCAAGAAATAATCGCACAAATATGAGCACTTCGACAGCTTTGAAGCTCGTCCAATAACTCGATATTAAAATTCTATGCATCACCGCTCCGAAATCGAGGAAAATTCATTAGCCGTCACAGTTGATACCCGAAAATCACAGCGGTTACCAAACGAGGCACCGGAATCCTCCGACGGAGATAATAGAGAGAGAGAGAGAGATTCCTCGCCACATGCGCTGATTACAGCTAATAAAAGCATCGCGCGCTAATTATGTAACAAGCGACGCTAACAAGAAATATGTTGATCCAACGAACCAGCCGAAAAACTCAGGACAATTAATTATGCAACCCCTATACAGCCTATAATAACAATATGTTTATCTCTATATACGATGCGCGACGTTCTCGCGTAAGCAAAATTCAGAAGCATATTTATATCTATATTGATTCATACATATCTCGCTCGATGCTGAAATAATAAAACGGTATTAGCCAATATTGCGTGCGACATAAGAGTATAATATAATAATATATTGACATTGAAAGTGAAAAATCGATATCCAGCATTATGATAAGCGGCGCGAAAATCAGGTGATTTGGAGGCTCGAGACAGAAAAACGTCAATCGAGGAAATATCCCTGAGAATTCATCTGTGCTTCTGTGTGTGCTTGTGTATTTTTTCGATGTTGCGGAAATCGGGGACACCGTGCGTTTCGCTCTCTATCTTCGCGAGTGTGTTTTAGGATTGACACGAAATCGTTAATTGTTACACGTTATTTTTAGACTCATCAAAAATAATAAATACCTAGCGTGTTTTCAGTAATATCCTATGTCTCGCCGTGTACTTACAGGCTAATTAATCGCTACGTTATTTTTGGTAAAGTTACATTCATAGAAATTGAATTTTTTTACTCTCGCGTGTTTTCTCCCGAAAAAAAGATTGGAGAGCGAAGAGTTTAAAAAAGCTATTACCGTTAAGCTCGAGCCGTGCTACATTAATCCTGCTTTTTTAACTGGAACCGATTACTGCAAAATTAACGCTATCCTTGCCGTCTCAGTCAGTACATATTGTGTACGCTTTCGAGCATAATATACGCAATGAGTCAGGGATAATAGGGGGTCGACTGCGATACACTCGTCATGCACCACATGCAAGACGAGTGTTTGGTGGTTGACCTCCTCTTATCACTCATCGACTTGTTTTATGCCCAGTGAAAAGTAATATTAAAGCAGTCACTGTCCCGGCACTGTTCTCGAAGCCGATACAATTACAGTTTAGTGGAGCCAGTAGCTCCTCCTACTGATGTCACCGAATTAATATCTACTTAGTTTTGCTCCTTGACCGCACGTGTCTATAAATTATTCGCTCATGTGTGCGTGCTACCGAAGTCACCGAATCGCAAGTTCTTCTAGAAACGAATTAATCTCTATACTTCATTATCGTTATGCGCTATCGTATTATGCGAGAAAGTTCAGAAACTTTCGACATCCCTCACACATGCACATTATCCCTCACGTACTTCGCTTGTCGACCATCAATCAGAACGCCGCCAGTGTCTTGCGCGATAGATGGACGCTCTCGCTCTGAACAGTACTCAGTGGACAACCGCACGCGTCACAAGCAACCCCTCATCGGTATAATTATAAAGGTCACTAAATTGTTATCTTTGCAAATTCAACGATTAGTGTTTAATAATATCTCCGATCGCCTCAACCACTTCCTTACTCGCATCCCTATAGTGAATTTTCAATGTTTTTTTCTCTCGATTTCAGGTGAGTGAACAATGATTTTATCGACTACGTAGACATCGAAGATCGTTAGAGCAAAAGTAACAACAGTACCAGCAAAGCCAACACACGCGCATTCGTTATTCGGGCTAAATCTCGCTATTGTGGTTAAGTTTCGTAATACAAATGTGCAGTGACGAAAATTTGCGGTGAACATATCTCTGTGTCGAATTATATAAGTGAACATACGACAAAAGGCAGGTATCTCCGATTTGCGATTCTTTACGTCGTCTATGCTGATTTTTATACGTCTCACTAAGTTCTGCCTGGCCATCGACTTTTCTAAACTACCTGATAAATGCATTTTGTCTATAGTCTCTTTCCAATACAAGATTAACGATTCGTTCGTGATTCACAAAAAGTTTGAAGGCTCTCCCGTCGCATGATCGAGAACGTTATTCCAAAAGTATTTACTCAGTTGTTATCTGTTGTGACCTCATGAGAATTCAAAAACGTTTTGTAAACGTTCACAGAATCTGAGAATTATACTTTTTTTTTGTTTATTCAAGCGCGAAAAAGTTTTTAAGACGTGGCGATACGAGCGCTTCTGAAGATTCTTACAAAATGTTACAAAAAACACATTAGCGCATTAAATTTTTCGAGTCGGTATACCAGCATCCTTCGTTTAATTAATTTTTTTTTTACTTTCTTTCGCTCGCTCATTCTCAACGAGAAGAAAATGATTTAACCAAATCTTATCGTTTAGGAAGAAATCTTTAATAAAGATGTACATCAAGATTTTTGTATACTGCATTTCAATCAGCACCGGTTCCGTTTCAGTATTGAAAACGCAAATTGTTAAAGAGTGAGCACAAACAATTCGTATGTATATAAATATTATTGAAGAGCAATAGAAAAACGGTCAAAAACGAAAATAGCTAGGATAATACAAATTAATGAAAATAGCAAGGAGAGAGTAAAATCTTTAATAATTTTTTAAGGGCTCGGAAATATATACAATCATACAATACATGCACTGTTCGTTTAGCTGCAAAGACTCTGGAGTTTTCTCCGTTATGCGCGTAAAAATCCATGCGAATGCAGACACGGTGTATAACAAAATAAACGGCAATGCACAACCGAGCGAAAAAACGTCGCAGTGTACGGAGTATAATGTAATGTCGCTCAAAATTTAGCAAAAACTGGAAAACTTCAGAGCCTCTTTTTTATTATATACGCATGGAATTAATAAAGTATCTGAAGACATCATTAATATTAAAATTGTCAAAAGATCATCGAAGTTTCATACAAGAAGTGGTGCAAAAGGTTTTTTTCAATAAGTGACATAATCAACATTTTCGACTTTATACATCTATACACTTGTCTCTGTCCATTATACTTTAAGCACGACGTCAGCGCAATCGCCGCTTAAAACATGTGTCATCGAGGCTCAGCAGCGAGATTCAGTAGACAATATCCAAGTATAATTTGTATTCTTATCAGTGTGGAAAAATCACAAAGAACTAGCTAAGATTGCTGCGTATTTAAATCGTTAATATCAAGGGGTGCCCATGTTGTATATTAGTCTTGAAAAAAAATAAAATAAACTAACGCATCATCGAGCTCTTGGTGCTGAGTCTCGACAACTGAAAGACGTACATAAACAATTTGCTGAACAATTCTTCGACGCTTAAGTCGCTTATATTCACACAGTTACTAGATTCTTGGACATCCTTAGCATACAATACAGATTGTTTTCCTATACACTCTATGAAACCTTTTTTCGTTAAAGCAGTGTCAAGCCTGCGTATATGGAAAAATCTGTTCCGACAATTTCCAGTAGTTCTGTTTTATTTTTGTCTTCAAGATTGAATTTTATAATCGTACAATGATTAATTGTAATTATACACGAAGGGCGCGCCTCGGTTGCAGCGAAAGGACTCTTGCGAACAAGTTGTATAGGTATTGGACCACTGCACTCATAAAGACAACGAAAAATAACTGTAGGTTCAAGTATAGGTGCAAACAAAAAATAACGGACAAGTTAAATCATTCCCGTCCTGCTCGCAACAACCAACGGCGTTGTATGTTTCCTCGATATCCTTAAAGTTTTTCTTACAGTATTTACAGTACCCCGCGCTATCGGATCGCAATATATCTAAGCGGATCTGTGTCGTTTGACTTTACACTTTGTGATTTTTTCTTAATTCTTTTTTTTATCTTATATTCAGGTATAATTTGTTACTGGGCCTTCTCACATTCGTACATATATGCGTATTTTCCCATACTATCATACTATATACACGAAAGTGAAAGAGAGACCTGCGTTTGACTTTTTTGTTTCGGTAGACTCTATATATTAAAATTTATAAACATAGCAGACTCGTGTATATTCTTTGGCGTATTTAATTTAATGTATTAATTTTTTTTTCTTATTTTTCTTTCTTATCGTATATCTTCTTCGAAAAACTGATAGTTTGGAAAATGAAAAAATTCGCTATTCGTAATACTTGTTGCTCTCGCAAACTCCTTGTCCCCGTCGATGAAACATCGCGCACAAACAACACTTCCCCTCTGCCTCTCCGCACATTAGGTAATAATTATTACTACTCCCCGTGTCGTTCATTCTTAATTAATCTACACGTACTTTATTATTTGTTGGACAAAAATCTCATCAAAATTGATTAGAACGCATTCGCGAAAAAGAGCTCCGCGGCTCGTTAGAAACTCGAAAGTTGGTTTAGAAGCTCGCAATCCTCCTCTCTTTTGCTTCCATCATCATCATCGCACTACAATAGCCTGGCTGTATTTTTATTTGTTATTTTTAATCGCATATCGATTCGAGGAATCCGTCCGATCCGACAAAAACCACCGCTTTGGCCGAGAATCATCACTTTGAAAGTAGTAGGTTGTCAGTGGAATCATACATACGTATAGTTATATAATATATTTGGGGCCCGCGAGGACACAGTTCGAAAAGTAAAGGCCCCAGGGCTCGTTTCGATTTTCAAGTGTTTCTCTTGGTTCACGCACTTTTTTGTATTTCTGCTTACATGATTAAGACATTGTGCTATGCTGTTTTCATTTTGTTTTGTATTTCACTTTTTGTATAATAATAATAATAATAATAATAATAACAATAATAATGATAATGCTATAAGAAAGTATACAAGTAACATAGTGATGATGTCTCGCGAATGATGGGTGTAGACAGTATATAGAGAGTAATGCGCATGACCTATACGAGAATAATAATAATAGACTAACTAATAATAGAATAGAATACCGTATTACAAGATCGTCTGCGGCAAAAGTATAATGTTTTTAGTTTCCGGTACAATGTTTGTCGAAAGATATTGGCACTGACTCGAACGTTTGATCCGCTGCTTGAGTTCGAACTTGTCGCGATTGTGTGTATGTTGTACGTACAAGTACTGGCGCGTTGCATACAAGAGTGAGAGAGATGAGAGCCGACAATACACCGAACACAAGGTATAATATATAATACGAGTGTGTACGCAATGACGAAAAGGAACCGCATATCATAATAAAGAAGTCGTCGCGCCCCCCTCGTCGAAACGATGTGATGATGATGATCCGATGATGAAAAAGAGCGTACAGATACAAGAGCAAGTACAGTATAATAATTATAGTGTATAAGTCAGATGAGGCAGATGAGGTGTGTGTATATATATGAAGGTGGTGATGGGTGGCCCTGTGCTAGAGGGCAGTGGTGCGCAGATGGGGACAGCGCAGTAGCGACAGGCCCCGGGGCCCCAGCTCCTAAATAGCGTTGAGCGCTCGCGAGTCTTGTTGTCTGCGGCGCGCGCTCCCGTAGTCTCCGGGTCCGCCTCCGCCCGCGTACGACTCTTCCTCCTCGCGCTCGTAGTGCTCGCCGCCTCGGTCCATCCTCTCCGATCGCAAGCGTCTTGATCCGTGACCGCCGTACGTGCTGCCGCCACCTGTTTTGGAAACAATTCTCATATTATTATTCCTGATCGTCTCCGTGGGCCACCCCGTCAAACTGTTTCGTGCAACTGGTTCTGGACATTAATCTGTGCCTGCTCTCATAATCGGATGGGTTTCAATATGGGTTTACACGTGCACAAGTCGAATAAAACAGTTTTACGTGGAGGGTTCTGACGGTGGTTCAAGGTGTGCGTCAAGCTGTGTCTCTCGATCCTGTTTTCCTGACTTGACGCACCCGCGCTTCTCACGACACACGACTGGAAAACCCTATGTTATGGTTTCTTTTTTTTTTTTTTGCAACGTCTGCGTCGATTGGTTGCAAACCAAGCGAAAGACCAAGAGAACATGCGAGACATTTGAGGAAGCTGTGCGTTAGGCTCAACATCGAAGCGCTGGATGATTATTCGGGGGAAATTAAAAACACACACACACACACACACACACACAAAATTCTCGTCATGCAATAAAAGACAGCATCGTTTGGAACGGAAAACAGAAGCAAGCGGATCTCGGGATGGGTTACGGGGAGAGAGAGAGAGAGAGAGAGAGAGAGAGAGAGTTTGTTAGTCATAAAAGAAAAAAAGAAAAAGCCATTTTTGGACGGGGCAGTGGAGACGACGAAAAAATTTAAAAAATCGTCAGAAAAAAACTCCTCTAACGGATAACTATGTAACGTTGCGACTATCTCGTGTGGTTAATTCTATTCTAGAAAAAACACACTCTGTGTGTACCGGGAGATCGGGGTCGGGCTCAGCTGCGTATCACAAATCAACAACACTGATGGATATAACAAACGTAATTTCCAGAGAAACCAGAGACTGTTAGACTGTGTGGAAAGGGGGTGCAGCAAGTCAACTCAAATCAGCGACTTTTACGCATCATCAAGGCGTCATTTCGTCGCGAACAAAAACTGCGTGGGACAGAGATTTCATATCTTGACAATAGTTATTAATATCGGCTGTGTCGAGGATCAACCTCCGGAATATCCCATGCAGAAAAAACTCGCAAGTTTGAAACCTTCATTTCTCATCCTGATATGTGTATTATGTGTGTGTGTGTGTTTTGTTCGTACTTACAACGCGTCGAGTTGCGAACGGGGCATATTAATGAATCTCCTAAATTAAAATCATTGCTTTGCTTCCGCTTTCTCTTTCTGTCTCGTCGGCTTGGATCGAGCGAATCAAGGTCAAGTGGAAAAAACAAAAGAATCGTCGTTTGCGGGGGGCAGAAGAGTAGCGGAAGAAAATCAAGTCAATTCGACTCCTTAAGCGTTGGGTTCCTGACTTAGGTTGAGCCTGCCCTCTTTTCGGATGATCCCCGTGGCAGCCAGTGGTCCCGAGGCTTTTGTTCACGAAACAAAATAAATCAATGATATAATTCAAATTTTTGCTCACAATCGGCCTTTATAATGCAGCTGCGATATGACTTTTGATTTGATGTTTTATGCGATCGATGAAGGACGACACAAGCTTTTTCGATTCGCTGATCCCAACTCTTCCTCTGGCCCGTATAGCACGTCATTTCACGACAAGCGTATCTCTTCCTACTCTTTTTTTCAGTCGCATCGCGCATACGTGAATGTGGCTCTATAACACTCTACGTACACACGATTCTAATCGTAAATTAAAACAATGCTCGCATGTAGATGGATGGATATAGCGCAACGTAAAAAAAGTTTCTCTCACGGAATGACAGGGGAAAGGGGACACGGTAATGGCAGCGCCTCGTTCACGCGAGGAAGCTCAAAGTGGTGATAAAAAAAGAACTGGTGCGTGTGCGAACGCGGAATGAAACGATACACAGGTACACATGTGGACACAAATAAAGTTAGTGCGGCTGAGAGGCTCGTGTATTGACGAATGGGAAAAAATGAGCAAAAGAGTGCACAAAAAAAAAAATCGAAAAATCCATGACAGCGTCGAGACTAACGGGACACGAGCGGAAGTGTAAGCTCTCACTGCGGTGAGTACAAGTGTGTCGATCCGTACATTGCCGCTGAAAAGAAACACAGTATGAGCTGATGATTTCCCTGCGTCATGATAGCTGCGTTTGCACCTCGAGCATTCACGTGTTTACAAGTAATTCTGATGAGCGTTGAAAATGAATGATCGAGTTGCAGTCAGATGCGCGTGTACGGCAGCGATCGAGATGAAGGTAACGCTACGTCTAGGTCATGCAACATTTACGTGCAGCGCATATCTACCAATGAATCTCGCTAATCGTACGGGTCGTTCAGTGTCAAGCGCACGTTAGGTTTGAATCGATAAAAGCACCGCTAATATGGGTGACGCGCGTGCAAACCTCAACAACCCGCAGGAAGCGCGAGTACAAATTAATACACCAATGTTCAAATGAAACTGCGTTTGCGGATAGACAGAGAGAGATAGAAAAGATACAGAGTACAGGTCTGAAGAGCGCGACAGAGAGGCTGTATTTACAATCGTATTACAAGAGAGAGGCCAATCGCGTGATGCGAGGAAAGGTTGGGTTTCGTCAATTTACCTCTTGGCTCGTGGCCGTAGCGACTCGCGCGATAGCCAGCTGAATGGGGCAAGAGAAAATTATAACGAGTGAGGCTGAGTAGATATCAACTGTATATCGTTAGTCAATGAGAGGATCGGAGGTCGAGCTTGATTAGCACTATCGTTGTTAACTGATATCTAAGAATAATGACTGCGTGGGGGGTAAGAGTTGTGGGCCGAGGCAGTCATACCTGAGGGGACTCGGGGTCCCAGACCGTCGGCTGATGCGTCCGGTGTGGGCATGGCCCTGGGCACGACCGAGATCACGGGCGGATGGGTGGCCCGAAAGTAAGCCTCGAGGTACTCGCTCACGTGCTCGCAAGCCTCGTCCAGCTGGTTCTCGTCGAGGATCACGTCGAACATATCCGGCGGGCACTGCGACAGCTTCTCCGCGGCGACCATCTGCACGTTCAGGTGGCGGGCCTGGGACTTGCCGCGCGACTTTATCAGTCTGTGCAGGACCTTCGGCGAGGAGATCTTCAGGTACACGATTATCGGCGCCAGGCTCGTCTTCGCCAGCTGCGACGGGTGGTTTATCGTGTCGCAGTCAAGCACGACCAGCTGTGAAGTTTCGAGTGAAGTTTGCGTTAGTTTGCGTCACGATGCATGCTCAGGTTTATAGGTTCAGGTTCATACATACCTGGAGCGTTCTGGCGAGCTCGAAAATCCTCTCGATTTCAGCTTGCACTTCCGCCAGACAACTACTTCTACTCGTCGACCTCTCCATGATTGCTCTCTTGGTCGGATTGTTCAGCAAGGATCTCTTGGCCAAAGAAATGTCTGCCATTACCCTTGTTATGATGATTCTGGAGCAAAGGAAAGATTAGCATCCATGAATTTCTATGAACGAACGAGACATCGTTATATATTATAGGATTCGAAAGACTCACCTTCCTTCAAACCTATGTTTCAAAAAGTCAAAAAGCGCCTTCTGCATCATATCGGTAACTTCGTAGCCTTTCAGAGATGGTCCCACTAACACGACTGGCCTCATTGAAGGGACCACATCGTAAGGTGTAGCCGTTTCCTGCAAAGTTCGTAAGCTAGTCAGGGCTCGTTTGTCTTCGAGGGTTTTTCAATCGCAGATACAAACAACTCAACGTACATAAATATCATATTCTCAAAGAAAATATATACATAATTTACGTTATTTTTAAAAATATATGTAATATATCCAAGTATAACCTCATCTGATTATAGTCTCACTTACGTAGGACTTGAGAGAGTGAGCGACCGAGTCGTGAGCACGGAATGCAAAAAGATCGAAAACATTGAAAAGAGTTAATGGCCTCATCAGATTAGTCTCGCCATGCTAACCAAACGCGCTGCCGCATAACGAGACTCCCTCGGACAGCTTAGCTTGGACGCTATAGCTCTTCCGATGGACTCTCGCTGCTGACGCAGCGCGGTTTACCGGGAGGTCTAGTGCTACTGGCCTTCTACCAACGCTTCAATAATATACTTTTGAGAATACTCTATGTTTACGTATTTTGTGCTCCGCCCGATTGTTCTTTACACTTTCCAACTGTCATATACATCTTTGTCGCGCACAAAATACCCAACTTTACTTGATTGATTGATACTTGGCAACTTGCGGAGAAGAAAACCTAGAAATTCCCTTGCTTAGCACACTTTCCATCGTATCTCGTGTCCTTATATCGTTAAACAGTATAATTATATAGTGTAAAACTATTGAGCTATAACATCGAGACTATAGATAAATGATTGCTATCTTTCTATCAAATCATATAGCAAATATCGAGACGTTCAACTCATCTGCTGGATTTCTAGGATTTCTATCATAAGTATGTGTGAGGGAAAAGTGAGAAATGATAAGCAAGTAGAGGAAAAAAAAAAGAATCTAGGATGACTGCTCGTTACTCGGGGAATGATGTATTATCGGAAAGGGGGACTAAGTTGAGGCGATAATCTAAGACGAGCGTTTACCGGCTTCTTGAAAAAGTTCTTCCGTTTCTCCTTGGCTGGAGGGGTCGTCAGCGTTGCTCTACCCGGACGGATGTTGCCCACGCTGTCGCTGTCGTCACCTGGCGAGAGACCAAAAATCGTCCGTAGTAACAGCTCTTCGCATTACTCACACGTACAACATTTTTATTCTCTTTTCTTTCAGCAAGCTACAAGCTATACACACAGGCTACGTTTACTCAAGCCAGGCAAGCAATTTTTTTTTTCTCCCGTCGATTCTCCAAGTGCCGAGACGTATCTGACTCTCTGATGATGGTGCATCGAAAGCTCGGCACTTTGAGCGACTGTCGTGTGCGGCTACAACGAAAGCTAGCGAGCGCATATGCCGCTACATGATGTACCTACTTGCACTGTGCTACTAGATGTACAGAAAAAAGACTAACTGTGTGTTTGAAAAAAAATTCTTCGATATCGGATTGCTTTTTTTTTTTAGTTTGGTTTGAATGCACGATGAAAGTGACATTTTCATGGTATTAGACTGAGTAAAAGAAAGTATATATGCGTGATTCGTAACGTTTACAATTATTTTCAAGATTTGTAATTGCGTCTCATGAAAATGCAGAATTCCTTATCGCGATCAAAGAAAGTGGAAATTGTTATAAGGAACATGTATATAGCATTCATCATTTGGTCGTAAGAATTAAACATTTAACACACAAACAAACATCAATGTACAGCTACTAATTCCGGGGGTTAAGAAAGAGTCATTCCGTTTACGTGAACAAGATCACTTCTTTACTGCAGAGCATAAAATATTATAGTAGGTATATATATGAGTATAGAAAAAAAGCATCGCGAGAACGTATAACCTGACTTCCTGCTCGTTCAATATTTGTAAACATTACGTCTGTCGAGTATAGAGAATAGAGAAAAATATCGAAAAATGAGAAATGCAGATGTGAGTGATTGACGTATATAGTAATCACGGCATATAGTCGAGACGAATAATTGAGCTCTACATGATCATAATATCTGGTATATAGAGCGACTGCACGCCGTCGATCGCTAACTACCGATCGACGCAATGAGAGATAGAGAAAAAAAAGTAAAGTCACTACCTCGAGGGTCTTCGAGGGTACGAGTCGGTTATTTTTGCGAGTTATCTCTGCGAGAGAGAAGACAGAGCAAGTAGACGTAAGTATACATAATACATGTAAATCATATATATATATAATATATAATATATAATATAATATGTAATATATAGTATAACACACATATAGAGTGCAGAGTATGTTAATATATAATCGTCAAGGATCAATTAGTATATATATATAATATAGTACAATGACAAGAGAACGAGACGGGAGGGTGAGAGCGCTACAACGCATCGATCGCGGCTCACTCTCAGACTCCCGGTCAGTCGGTCGGATCGTAACGTGTCTCTAATAGTTAATAATCAGATCAGTCAAGTAATAATAAATAACAATATATAGTAATAGTAATATAATATCAATATATAAGTAGCACAAGTAGCACAATATATATGGAATAGTACGTAATATATAAGATATATAAGAGTGTCTCGTCTCAGAGTCTAGTGTACGCGTGTGTTTGTCGGGCTACCTGGTGTGGGCGGTGTGGAACCTCGTGAGGGCATACCGCTCTCACCAAGGTTCCCCGAAGACCCTCCGCGCGCGCTCGTATAGAGGCCCTTGGTACCGCGTGCTGCGCTCGCCTGAACCCGCAGGGCCTCCAATTTCACCGGCGACGGTATAAAGCCAACATCGCATCCTTCCTTCACGAGCCTGCCGATCCACCAGTTGTTGTCGTACTTTTCCTGCCGAGTCGTTGCGTTATCATTATCTCAATAAATTAATCATCTATACAAGAGCTAAATTACCTTGATGTGGAGAAAGTCCCGGACCTCGAAACTGACAGCGGAGCCGTGGACCGGCGAGTCATCGTCGATGGAACCGTCATAGCTGACGTTCGTTCGCACCGCAAACGCCACCGCTTTCGCCTGTGAAACAATAACAGCCAAACGTTTTTTTTTTCCTCCAACGTGTATAATATTATAAACTAGGCCAGCACATTATTAGTTAGGTATCCCCTGTGTCGCGTCTTTTCTCATTTTTCACATTTCCGGCGCGCGTCCGAGTTCTCACAATAACACCCGATGACACGCTTTCCATTCATCCAATACGCGCTTGTTTAATCATATACTCACCCTGGCTTTGTCGAGCTGATTGAGAGCCTGCGTTTCCTTCTCGCGCCGCAATGTCTCCTTCTCTTCGTCCAGCGAGAGATCCGAACTCGGCTGCGAGTAGTTTGAATCCGCCGAGCCCTGAAACAAACGTCGTCACACATAGGTATTACGAATGCAAAAATCGAGACCTTATACGAGATCCCCCCCCTTACGAGGGCTCGCTGGAGCTCAGCGCCCATAGCCTCAGCGACACGTGCTGCGAGTAAGCCGGACAAATGGACGGTCCATCATTTTTCCAACTCCGTGGACTTTCCCCGTCGACGCGCGAGTGCCGCGGCCTACGAAGCATGAATTTTCAATCGTCCGACTCTCTCTCTCTCTTTCTCTCTCGAATCGATCCTATATACCTATGAGAGCTTATATCCTATCGAGCGACTCTCTTATTTATTAGAGAGTAGCGGAATAAATAAGAATGTGCGCGTCCGAGAATAGCCGGCTTTTTTTTCATGTTTGCCCGACTGATTATATCAGGTGACACGGTTAATCCGACGTCGGTGGCTTTTCGAGGGGAATCGATAAGAGAAAGACTTGTATGTGACGCGTTCGTGTAATTACGAGGATAGTGCAATCGATACACTCCTCTGAGCTTACGTAAACCACCGGCTAGTTGATCGACTTGTTGCGAGAGAGAATTTACAGGCCGGAAAAAAAGTTACCTGCAACTTCCTTGGCAGCGAAAAATTTGATTTTAGGGAAAAAGCCGTACAGTCGGCGCATCGGCGCGCGCGGAGGGCTGTTGTCATAGCAACGTCTCAGCCTCTCTATTTCTCTCCGGTGTTTGCTTTTCACGCCGCTGCTGCTGTATATGTAAGGAACGAGGGAAAACTCGACGTCGTTGTTGATTTGCAAATAATCAGGGCGAATCGATTTTCGACGTCGATGTCAACAATGCCTGTCTTGCGAAAAAAAAAAAGAGAGAAACTACGACGCATTATGCGACTGAAAACTTTCTCAACTAATAACCGAGCACACAATGTCCGTCCACACGCGCATCCAGCGCTCACAAGGTCGGAGAGCCGATGGCTGCGTATTTTATTATAACTCATTATAAATAAGCAAGCGAGAGATTATTTAAACTAGGAAAGTTCCATCGCCGATGAAGGTCGAGGAGTTAAGAATACAACTCGACGGCTGCTGCTGCTGCTGCTGCTCAAAGGGCGCGCGCGAGCGTTAAAAAAAAACATGCCGTTATGCTTTGCATATACTCAAAGGAATCAATTATGCAGACCCTTAGAGCTGACTCTAATGAAAATTAAAAGTACAAGGGAGAGGAACGTGCGTTGCAGAGCTAAAGCAGCGCAGCATTCAAGGTCAAGCGAGTCGAGGAATTTTTTCGATATTGATGTAATGAACGGAGTATAGAAGCAAGTGGAAAGAGCCAGTTTGCGGTCGGACGCGACGGCTTACTTTGAGAAAAACCTACTGGGGAATCGATAATCATCTCTCTCATCGCACCTGGGTGAATAGCTTGTTGTAGCCGGAATTATGCTGGTTGTATCCAATCATCGCCGTCCTTTGTATATGCGGTAGGCACGTCCTCTCGTTAATTCAGACGGACCTACATACGCCTAGTATCGGCATCAGTATAGCGGCAGCACCGCATTGCGTCTTTTTCTTCATTTGCATGCGGCAGCGGCGTCCGCGTGATAATTCAGCCGCACTTTATCAAACTCTCCGAGGATCAAGTGCCGTATCAATTATATAGATGTATACAACAACAACAACACTGCACTGATGCTGCGCGACTATAGGACTTTTTACGCTTGCGTTTGCAGAAAGCCATGCCTAGGATAAGGAGGAGGAGCTCCGGCGGCTCCTGGACATCGTCGCGAGTCAATGAGCCGAGCATNTGCCTGTCTTGCGAAAAAAAAAAAGAGAGAAACTACGACGCATTATGCGACTGAAAACTTTCTCAACTAATAACCGAGCACACAATGTCCGTCCACACGCGCATCCAGCGCTCACAAGGTCGGAGAGCCGATGGCTGCGTATTTTATTATAACTCATTATAAATAAGCAAGCGAGAGATTATTTAAACTAGGAAAGTTCCATCGCCGATGAAGGTCGAGGAGTTAAGAATACAACTCGACGGCTGCTGCTGCTGCTGCTGCTCAAAGGGCGCGCGCGAGCGTTAAAAAAAAACATGCCGTTATGCTTTGCATATACTCAAAGGAATCAATTATGCAGACCCTTAGAGCTGACTCTAATGAAAATTAAAAGTACAAGGGAGAGGAACGTGCGTTGCAGAGCTAAAGCAGCGCAGCATTCAAGGTCAAGCGAGTCGAGGAATTTTTTCGATATTGATGTAATGAACGGAGTATAGAAGCAAGTGGAAAGAGCCAGTTTGCGGTCGGACGCGACGGCTTACTTTGAGAAAAACCTACTGGGGAATCGATAATCATCTCTCTCATCGCACCTGGGTGAATAGCTTGTTGTAGCCGGAATTATGCTGGTTGTATCCAATCATCGCCGTCCTTTGTATATGCGGTAGGCACGTCCTCTCGTTAATTCAGACGGACCTACATACGCCTAGTATCGGCATCAGTATAGCGGCAGCACCGCATTGCGTCTTTTTCTTCATTTGCATGCGGCAGCGGCGTCCGCGTGATAATTCAGCCGCACTTTATCAAACTCTCCGAGGATCAAGTGCCGTATCAATTATATAGATGTATACAACAACAACAACACTGCACTGATGCTGCGCGACTATAGGACTTTTTACGCTTGCGTTTGCAGAAAGCCATGCCTAGGATAAGGAGGAGGAGCTCCGGCGGCTCCTGGACATCGTCGCGAGTCAATGAGCCGAGCATAAACTACTCCACGGAAGAAGTAGGTCAGCGACGTCTTTGTTCAGACGGACGCGCGCCGGCAGACGCAACCCTCTGTACTGTACTCGGGACGGGAGTAAACGCGAGTAACGGAGACGATGCTCTTAACCGACGGCGAGGCTCGTCGGCGAGGATGTAAACAAGTCCTCGGGCGGCCGAACCATCGCGTGCGTAAGAGAGATGCTGTTCGCGCGTAGACTGCTCCGACGTGGCCGAGCTTCTCCGCGAAACTGCATAGGACAGGGCGCGTGCGTCGCTGCTGGCGGCCGATGACTCTGCGCTTCTTCGACGGACCACCGCCAGAGGTGGCGCCGAGCGGGACGACGACAGCCCCGTGTGTTGGTTATATTCCTTGCATATATGTATATGTATGTGTGTGTGCGCGCGCGCGGATATCGATCCGGAAAAGCCCCGACAAGCTAGGCCACTGCACCCTGTGCCTTATATACTCTACTCCCGTCACCGCCTTATCGCTATACGACTCTCTCTCTCGTTCTGTTATGTGCTTTCTCCCGCCGTGTGAGCTTAAGTATATAACGCTTGTTTCACCTGCTCCCTCGTGTCTTTTAAGGGATCTCGCGTTAGCTCGCTTTTATTATACATGCGCTCCGGATCTCGATCTACACTACGCATACTCATTCATATAAAGGCGCGCGAGCGCGCGCGTCGAGCTCAAAAGGAGGGCCAACCCTGAGATAAACATCGAGAGAGAGGAGAAAATACCGGCGGCGGCGGCGGCGGCGTGTACTATGCAGGTCGGCGAGTCTAAGTTGAATGGGTCTGGCTGGAGAGTGTGTGGGCGACGCTCCCTCGCATCACCAGAGGTGAACAACTCGCTCGCTCGGATTTTATTTCGGGTTCCTATACATGAGCACCGCTGCTGGAGCTTCACAATTGCGCCTTCTTTCCCTCCCACGTATTTTTAAACGGAGAGAGCGAGAGAGAGACGCGTCTCGGATATTGTCAATGAACCGCCACGAGGCTGCAGTCACTGATGAAGAGCGCTCTGTTTTGCGGATTCGCCAATTTCACGCGCAACGCGTCTCGCTATAGCCTAACCTTTTCTACTCGCTCTCTCGCTGAACGTCGGCCAAAACTCGATTTTCAACTACAAATCGCAGTAAACTTTGTCTCCGCTTTGCTTTACTCTGCTGGTGCTATTTTTACGTTGGCTATACAGCTAGAGCGCGTTGTTTTTTTTTTTTGCTTCCCATGATTCTAGACAACAACACAGTAGTGATATAGTCGTACCCGCCTCCTGCCAAAGGGTTTGTACTGCTCGCGCCTCATGGGCCGTCGCATGTTGTGCGCCATCGTCGTCGAGTAGCTGGTGGACTCGTCGTCAGGAAATCGTGCAGATGGTCATTCGAGACCCCGAGCTAATAGCTCGATCGTCGAGCTGCCGCATTTATCACTACGCCTCACTCACAGATTTACCTCAGCAGTACCACATGCTTATCCCGCACTAGCAACGCGCGCGAAGGTCAAAATCAGCAGCCGTGGCTGTATGAGCTGCTGTCCGTACTAGCGACTAACTAACTAACTCGCGAGAGAACGAGAAGGCAGCAGTAACAGCAGCAGTGGCAACGCGACCTCCTCGGCTATAAATAAAGTTCGGCCAATTCTCTGCCAAGTGCCGCGTGTGTCTGCGACTGTGTGCGCTGAGGTATGCACCTTCGGACGAGTTTGGCCGGAAACGTTAAACCGCGTGCTTACGGGACGTGCAACATTGTATACTCGCGAGGCTGGCAAGCATTATATACTCTCGGTTGATTAATTTCGAGAGCTGGCTTTTTTCGTCGAAGAGGGAGAGAAGAGCTCGCGAGAATTTGCTGCTAATTTAAGCTGGCGTTGTTTTTTTCTTCCGGAGAAGTGGAAAATTTTTCGAGAAAACGAATTCGTCACCCGTTTACCGAGTATCCATACGCTATGGAGTGACTCGGATGAATGAATGAGTTACATGGAAATTACGGAGACAGCTCGTATCGACGATCAACTAGTTCTTCTTATCTCCGCGGCGAGCAAACCAGCTGTAGTCATATCTAATCAAAACATTACCCGGACGTCGCATCCTACTAAGCTACTGTTTCGACAGCGGTCGGTAATCCACCTAAGTAGATTTCTACTTTATCACTCGACGCTACGCAGACGAATCGCCTCCAATGAAATCACGTTCTTCCTCGCCGCTAGATGTCTCTTCGTGTGAAAGTACTACGATGGAAATAATTTAATAAATCGCGTGCTCGCGCACCGAAAAATGATCCTATCGATCAAAGTTAATTAAAACGCAAACATAATCGGAAATTCACTCCGTTTGTTTGTTGCTCTCTGCGAGTGACTGCAGTGTCAAGTGCCGCATAAACAGGCTCGTAAATTTAAAAATACTGCACTTTCATGATTATCAAAGAAGCGCGTGTAAAAATTCCCCAAACGATAAACGTGGTATATTTCAAGTCTACTCGAATTACATATATACGCACCGCGCGCGGGGAAAAAAGCCAATGAAGAAAATGGGGAAACAAAGATATAAATATACGACATATTCGTAAACACACTCCACTCACAATTTGTATAATCTTCCTCATGAAAAAAAAAAAGACAAAGTTTTATTCGTATGCGGTTGGGAAATGAGCCGTGATATATTTAACGGTTCCCTAAAATTAAAATTCTTTCTACTACTCTGCGCTTAATCGCCAGGCTGTATCTAAATGACAAAATGTCACTTTTTCCAATTAATCCAGCGCTGCGCGACGATAAATGTTTACCATCATCGACGTTGTGCAGGAATATAAACGGAACGAGTGTCAGGTGCGGATCAAAAAATGAGAATAGAAAAGAGCAGCCGCTCGCATAACTCACAAGAGTATAAACGGCGTATCGTGTTTTACGAGGAGAAGAACCAACGTGCGCTATGCTGCGGGCAGATGGTTGAGTTGAAATCCGAAAAAACGCTCGTCGCGTGCGCCCTTTTTAATTATCTCAAGAGAGAGAGAGAGAGCTCGACGTTATTTTCAGCCGCTACATCTCCGCGACGCGCGCACAAATCGCCTTATCCCCCTTATTCTTTTTTTTCTCTCCTTCCGTGTATACTAATTCTGTTTACTCCTCTTCATTTTTCATTTTCTCTCGCGTCTCGATTTCACGTCCTCCCTCGCGCGCTGCTTAACGTCTCCGCGTAGACGTGTGCACCTGTTTCACTTGACGCGAGCTTGCATCATGAGTAGTAGAGAGCTTGCAGTGAGAGCGAAAGAGAGAGACAGAGATGTGGGTCGCTTTGTCGTGAGCGTATATAACGCTCTGGCGCCCCGGCAAATATAGAAGATCTCATTCGAGACTCGACCAATCCCCAGTCACGGGATATGCATTACACGCGCTCGTGTATATATCTCAACGACGATTATCCCCCGAGTAGTCTGTATGCGCACTAGCTCGCAGGCTATTGAGACGCATCAGCGTAAGCGGGGGTGGATGAGCTTAATGGCTTGCGATTCTCAAGTCTGGAGTCGTCTGATTTTTTAAGGGCTACTCGAGAAAGAGCGAAAGCGGAGTTTCAACGGCACTCGAAAGCTCGAGGTGCGGAAAATTAAACGCAGACTTATAAAAGCAAACTTTTTTTTCTCCGCCTATAGTCGATGAGAATCGGCGAATATACTTCCTCTCAGAAATTTGGAAAAATACAAGCATTCACTCGCAACAGTATATATAGTCAAGGCCGCGTCGGCAGATGGTGGACACTTGAGTTACAGAACTCGCAAACGCATGTTCCTCGAATGCGTCTCGTTGATCGAATATGGCCGGGCTCTGAGTACAGATGCGCGCATGCAGAAACGCGAGAACTCACTCTCTCTCTCTCTCTCTTTTGCTCTTTCTAAGCATATCGTGTTTCGAGCGCTAATTGCCCTGCGTATACCATACCTACGTGCGCCAGCAGCGTCGGATCTTCTTGCGAGTAAGCTAACCTTATTTTCGCCGAGAGAGCGTCGTCGGGTTATTTGAGGACTTTTGGGAAAATGCATCGCGTTGCAACTATATTCGAAATTCTTATTTCCTAAACGTATAGATGACGTATCGACGCTCTCGAGGAGCAAGCAGAGAGTATACACAAAAAATTACACGCAGCAGTAGTCTATACAAACTCGTTTGTCGGTCGCTAGCTCGCGCGAGTGTTAATAATTATACGGCTCTGGAATCGAAGGCGCGGGCGCGCGCACACGCACGCGAGCTCTCTCAGCTGCCGCTAATCGAATACCCGACGACGATGAATTGAGCAAGTTGAGCGCTAGCGCAAAAACTAATGGCTTTCTATAGCAGCGACTGCGTATATTATATTCTCTATGATATAATCATAATTTCAATGAAACTTGCTCGGATTCCGGAAATCGACGTACGAAAAAGGGCAGCAAGATCGAGTCGAGGCGGATGACGCAACAGCACAAGCACGAGCGCAATTGCGCTGGTAATATATAATGTAAACAGCGCGTATAACCGCGCGCTGCACAATGAGTGTCTTGGCGCGAGTTGCAGCTCGATTTAGCTTTCCCGAGACTCGGAGGTGCGTATATACGTACATCGTTATTATATTTCGAGTCTACGTAATGATGTAAGCGATCGTTTTTCGAAACCAGTTTCCGTGCGCTCGGGCGCGAGTATATAGCTAGATTGAAAAGTTATGTACCGCGTGCTTGTGTATTAACGAAGCCGAATTTTCTCGTCCCGGATATTGGATTGTTCGAATCAGAGGAGTGTATACGTGTGCGTATAGGAAATTTAAAATTCCGAGCTGATGGAAAATTATACGTGCGCACGGATCTCGGGAGTAATATTAGAGGAGAGTGCGCGCATTGCTGTCACTCTCTCTCTCACTCTGTGTGTGTGTGTGTATATATAGGTATGCGCGCGTCGTTGAGCAACAACGCAAGAGAGCTAGCCCACTCGTATACATAATGACACGTAGCTCTTGTATGTATACCCGGTGCATATGAAGCGTAATTATAATCCTGGGCGTCGACGGCTCGCCTTAATATACTCGGTATAATGCACACACGCGAGCTTTCGAGAGAATACAGCGCTGTTACTCGAGTGTGCGTCGGTTATTTCCTCGGATATACGCGTATATGCGGCTGGCATTGCAGTCCTTAAGTCTATACCTAATGCGCGGCGTAGGTGCCGTATATATAGCCAGGCTTTCTCTTTTTATAGCCCTGCGCGTGAACGAGAGAGAGAGAGAGAGAGAAGTGTACAAGACACAAAAGCGCACGCGCCCCACACGTGGCTCTCGCGAGTTATTACAGAAAGAGGCTTGATTCACGCGAGCGAGAAGGAAAGTCAACGCGCTGGATTATATTCTAGATTTCGGACGCTCCCTGGCAGCTGTCCATCGCGGCTTCTATATACTGCTGCTACTACTGTTGGGATGGATTGTTCACCCTGTGCTGTAGTACATGCAGAGATGCTCGAAAAACACCGGCAACTAGGCCGTGACTAATTTTCCTTTATATCTCGATGCTGCGCAATGCTGTACTCTGTGTACTATATTTCGAGGATAGCGCAAAGGTGTATTAATAGCGGGAGAATTGATAGCGCTTTGAAAAAATTGCTCGCTGGCCTTTTTCTAGTCCATAAATTTCGCGGCCGAATTAAGCTCCCAGACTCTATTTACATCGATACGCGCGAGCTTGTAATTCGGAAATTCGCGGCTCTCTGCAACGTACGTGACAAACGAGGCTCTTAAAAGCATTGAGTAACAAACATCGCTTAAGTATATGAGAAGGGAGTAGAAAAAAATTAGTCCACCGGAGGCTTAAAAATAAAATGAACGCGTGCGCGTGCGTGTATCCCAATAAGCTTCGTAGAAAAATATCCAAGCTATAATACACTGTCTATAAGGCGTGCGCGCGGCGCGGAAATTTTATATATATTCTATTCCGGACAGCGAGGAATTCGAATTGCGGCTTAATGCCCCGGCTTCAAAGAGATCGTGTTTCGCCCAGGGCCCGACAAACCGAGCAACATACTTCTCTCTCTATCTATCTGTCTCCTCTCTCTGCGGCAGCTGTAGCTATAGCGAATGGAAAGTGCGTGTAAAAAGTTTAATCGCGCGCAAGACGAGGGTTAAGTAGACACGTTACTTCAGCGCCGTGTCTTTTTTTTTTCTACACGCACGGCTGTCCACCTCTGCGAATTTGCATTAATACATTACATATAAGTAGCGAGAGAATGATCCGTTAGTCGTCAAGATGCTCTCAGGCCTCTTTCTCATATATGGAAATGATAGTCTTTAGGCATAATGCTCGCGCGCGCGCCTCTGTGTAGAAGGTAAATTTAATGCGACAAGTTCGGCCGCTGGAATAGGTAAGCTATATAGAGAGATAGACCGATCGAGTTACCCACAGGTAGGTATATTACTGTATACGCGCACAGCGTGACACATACACGTCGGTGCGCGCGGCATTAATTCCGACGACGTGGTTGCGTAAACGTGAAATCCAACTGCAATGATCTCACGTGCGCAGCCCTTCAGGAATCTCCGGATAAGCATCCGGTCCTAAGCCCGAAGGTAGAGAGAGAGAGAGAAGAGTAACAAGACTGCAGCGGGGTTTTACCGCTCTGACTCAATCTGAGCAATGAGCAACGAGCTCTCACCGACATTTTTAACGACTTCGTCATCGGATTAAATTCGCCAAGAGATAATGCACTTTTTTCGAGAAGTCGGGAAAAAGTATAGGCCAGCTGCTGCTCCAGAGTGTATTTTCCGAGACACGTGACAAGGCGATTTATCAATTTTGTGTATTACGACTGAGTGACTTATCGCTTCCGATCACAGAAGCTCGATAGGAGGTCAATACACACGCCACAGACACACAGTAGCGTTATAACACACGACTTCATTCATTGAAATCGGCGCAGTCATCGTCGGCCACACGCGCTCCACTATACATCCCGCACCGATTCGAATTTCCCGCGCGTAATCTCGAGAAAAGCCATTATCACACGTATATTCGGCAATTACGCATGACGTTCGAATTAGCGAATTCATGAAATATGTATATCCTTGGACACGGGCCGAAATATCCTCACAGCAGTAGCGAGAGCGTGCGAAACTTTTACCGTTAGCATATAATTCGGATGGGAGAACGTAAAACGAGCTCTCTCGCCTATAGCCATATTCACTTCGAATTACGTATTCCGATGTATAAGTATTATACGCCATTCGAATGTGAGAGGCTGCTCGCTCACTACTCACCGTATGTCGAATCAAAATTCGCGAATTGTTCGACGTGCGTCCGTGTGTTTTCCCTCACTTTACGACGCGTATAGTTATGCGCACTTTGTAGTTTTGTATATAGTTTTCCAAGAGGGAATTGCAGCGCTCGCTCGTAAAAACAGATGGAATTTTAGATTGTCCCGTCGCTCTCTTGCGGCGAGAATGATCTCACTGTAGACACAAAGTTATTATCGCTTCTATTCCCGTGTGCCAAGCAGATGAAAAAAAAAAAAAAAAAAAAATGCTCGAAATTTTCAAAATATCCATTAGAATGCAATCCACGACGATAATAAGAGTCACTCGCTGATGCATGCATATACATACAGTTTTCGCTTTCGGCGGGTGAATAAGTCGACTCGAGAGAGCTCGGCTTTGTAATTCACACACAGAGACTGAGCCAAGCGTCTGCGGCCGTGTAGATGTGTGTGTGTGTGTGTGAGTGTTGTAGCAGCCGCTATTGTGCTTGCTGAAAGGCTCGATAAAAAAAAGCGCAGGTAGTGTATACGCGAGAGAGAGAGAGAAAGAAAAGATGCGGGCGCAAACGACTTAAAGAGTCCAGTCATCCAGTCTCACTCGTTGGCCTTGATCTTGAGTGGAGAGGTGCTCTTGCACCGCGGGAGAGCCGAAAATCAGCCCGTGTTGTGCCCATGTGTGATTTTTCACTTTCGCTCTCTCTCTCTCTCTTTCTTTCTCGGAGAGTAAAGATCATTCCTTTTCAACGAGCGAGATAATTTCGCTACGCCATGGGCGTCATTCTCTTCCCAGAAAGCTCTCGGGATTCGCGAGGAAAAGCAACTACACGTACTTTTCGTATTTTCGTGGGCGGGTTCGTTACTCTAGCGGTCAAGACTCGAACTGTGTGTTCTTACAAGCCATAACGGCGAACACAATGCAATTAACAAAGTGCCGAAATTTGCCTATGAATGCGGATAAACGAAAAAGAGGCGAAGCCTCATTGTTGGCGGCGGTGAGCGAAACGGGCAAAAACAAAGTATTATACAGAGAATATCAAATGAACGAACGCGTTCTGGCTCCTGCTACATACCGCTGCATATTTATAAACTGCACGTATAGTCCGCCATACGCGAGCGATTTGCATATAAAGGGCTTTATGCAAAATTACGGAAA
The DNA here is from genome assembly GCA_012977825.3 of Pteromalus puparum. NCBI lineage: Eukaryota > Metazoa > Arthropoda > Insecta > Hymenoptera > Pteromalidae > Pteromalus > Pteromalus puparum. Next base: position 47,263,122 of record CM053169.1, on the reverse strand, counting down.
CAATTTTTTTTCTCACACCGCACCCGGCTCTGCTGCAGTGATAAATATTCGCACACCGCGCGGAAATCCGATCGAGCTCCGCCGCGTGAGCAACAAAAAAAAAGGGGCTCCGATTTTTCTGCGAATTAGCCCGTATATTAGAGTACGTAAAAATCCACAGACGCGAGTATAGCGCGCGCAATGGCGACAAGGACACATCTCATGCGTGGCTCGTCGCGCGTTTAGTCGGTGTCAGTCGAGTCCCTTTCTCTCTTTCTCTGGCTTTTATTTTTACTGTTTCGGAAGGAAGGCGAGCGAATCCGAATGCGAAGGAGGAAGGGAGAGAGCGTATAGCGAGTGTTGTTGTGTGCGCGCCTTCCTGCGCCGGTATAATGACAACGTGTTTTCGTCTAGTGTACTTTTTGTGCTGTCTTTGATGGAGGAGTCTGCGAATGCAGAACTACAGGGCCCAAAGGAGTGGTGGGGT
>CM053169.1:47082914-47262140 GCA_012977825.3 Pteromalus puparum | reverse complement strand
AGACACATGCTCACAACACACATACGGAGCGAGGAATGCGCGTGTATATATACGCGCACACCTATAGTGCGGCGAACCTCGAATTAGGCCCGACCTTCCTTGTCAGAATTACGGGCGAAATATTCTCTCCTTTTAATTCCCATTTATTAGAATATTAATATTCGGCAAATCCTAATCGCAGGGCTCTTTAACAGTCGCGCGCGCGCGCGCGAGCTAATGACAATGATCTGCAGAGCGTCTCAATATTACAATGTGAGCACTCGCGAATTGCAGCAAGTGCCACATCATCGCACGCACGCACACACTCTTCACCGATTGTGTATATAAGTAGGAAAGAGCGAAAGAAAGGAACATTGTGGATTCGAGGGGCGGCCCCGGCAGTGTCTGCGCCGCGCCACCTCAATTTCGGGCCTAGTCAAGGTCAGCGGCGCGCTTCCCCCACCACCAGTGCACGGCGCTTGGGCCTTAAGACCCGCGGCTATTATATCGCGTGCGCTCGCGTCATCCGATCCCTCGTCTCTCCCCACCACTATCTCCTTGATACACTCGCGAATATGTGTGTAAGATGCGCCGCCGCTGTGTGGATTATAATATATACGCACGGACACACCTGCGCTTGGTTTTTCGTTAAGTTGCTGCGGAGATTTGTTTGCGAATTCTTTCGATTTGAGTATAGAAAGTAATGACCGTCACACAAGGACGACTGTGTGTGTACAGCTGCACTCGAGAGAGCCTCTCCCTCTACTCTTCCGTATATATTCCTTTTCTTCTACTTCTATATCTCGCGCGACTTATTCCAGCGTTTTCAGTTCCGATTGCACGGCTGAATAATCATCTTAGTTGCGGAAACTTTCGGGATGTCACGCGAGCCAGTATACGTGGCAGGGAGAATCTGATCAATCCATTATCCGTTCACGGTACATTATGTGCGCGCGCGAAACGGAAGAAGTTGCGCGTCTATTGATTTTTCCTGACTCTCCCTCCGTATAGCGGCGGCGCAGTCGAAATTTTGTTTCCCTGTTTATCCGACGCGTATATCGAGAACGCAATCAGCCCGGCGGCGGCAGCGGTGCTGAAGATAGAAACAGAGAGAAAAAAAAAGTTGCATAGCGTGCAGTATAGTGTCCATTGAGAAACACCTGTCGGAAGTATAAATACCTAGAAGCGAGCGCTATATACGTAGTTGAAAAGGCAAAAAGCAAGCCCGGCCATTATATTAGAGTTGCAATAAGTCGGCGGCAAGAGAGTCGCTATCTCTTTTTTTCCTCTCGTCTATCTCTCTCACTCTCTCTCTCTCTCTCCTCCCGAAAGTCGGGCGCGCGCGTGCAGCTGCAGGAGGAGGAGGAGGAGGAGGAGGAGGAGGGTTTCAATTGTACGCAACATGGCGTCTTCGTCGCGACTAGGCCTCTATGCTATATACTCGTTATCCTTGAAGCCTCTCCTGTATACCACCGCCTCCTCCTCCTCCTCCTCTTCTTCTTCTTCGTCTACTCGTTCGTGGTTGACTTTTTGTTTCAGCGCAAGAGCGAGAGAGAGAGAGAGAGATCTAAAAGCGAGAGGAACGAGAGAGCAAAAAAAAAGAATGCAAGGAGCATTCGGAGGCCTTGTGCACAAAGAGGGGCCGGATACAGGGGTGAGAGAGAGAGAAAGGAGAGATATAAAACCTGGAGAGAATAGAAAATAGATAAAGGATGCACAGTTGATCTTTTGTCAGCGAAATCTGGCTCTCCCTCGACCGGCGCAATTTTCTCAATTAATTCGCTGCGTGTACTACACCGGGACCACCCACTGCGAAAAGTGAATCGGCGATGATTGCACTGCTGTGTTGTGTGTGTTATATGTGTGTGTGTACTCTAAGTCTCTCTCTCCTCTCTCCGCAGCCTTGACCAATCGAAAAAAAAACTACACGACTCGAAAAAATGTGCATCGAGAGTCGCTGAACGGCTCAAGGCGAGAATTTTTCGTCGCGGAACAAAGAGATGAATCCTTATCTCAATTGGAATATCGTAGGGTTAACGCGAACGAGAAAGTTGCGGAGGCTTTTTTTTCACACTGAGAAATAGTTTATTGCGTCGGCTCTGCCAGACTTTATTTACGTCCCGTTTCAATTATAATATTACGTATTAATAACACTGGCTTTCGCTACGGCTATTCTCGGCTGGCATTATCTGCCAGTCGGGCATTGTTACACCAACGTCCATAACATATATAGACGCAACTCGCTCGCTCGTTCTCGGCTGTATTGTTTGAGGCGCAATTTTTCTTCTGATTATTGAATTTTAAAGATTATTCAGGTCAGGTCAGATAACCTCCCACAACGAGAGTGCTTACGCGAACTGGTTAACGATCGTGCATTCGAATGCTTGATTTTAACAGAAAGTAACAACAATATTTTCTTAAGACCGAGCATAATCCGCATTTTTAGAGGATAAAATAATAGAGTGTGTGTGTGTGTGTGTGCGAGTGTAGGCAGGAAAAAAGAGGGTCACTCTCTCGCGGCTTTTATACCTGCAGCAGAAGCTAGAGAGAGAGAGAGAGAGGTTCTCGATCGCCCGAGGATTCTGACAAAAAGGCATTATGGCAGGCGTAAAAGCACTAAAACAGCGCCGAGAACGGCCGAGGCAGCAGCAAAGCAAGCCACTATGGTAAATGCAGGACATTAGTGCTGGCATTGTGGATCGGCCGCGAGTCGGGTTCCGAGCCGGCAGGCTTAGATTCCTCATCTTTTTCTCTCCTTCCATTCCTCCTCTTCCTTTTCTGGACCTCCTCTCAAAATCGAATCTAGTATTTTTAGAAGGAGGATTGCTCAGACTTTGTGAATCTCGCCCGGAGAAGGACCAGCAACGAGCACATTCGCACGCAGAAAAAACTTCTTCTTTTTTAAAAAGAAGTTATACCGGAGTCACGCCCAAGTCTCTCTGAAAGGACTAGACTGTACAGAAGGGAAGTCGAGATGTTATCGCAAATCAAAAATTCAAAGCTTCCTGACGCGCCGCGCGAGTGTGTAACAAAGTACCGAGCGAAGGGAGAAAACTAGAGAAGAATTCCAAAGGAAGGGCAGGAACAGGTCAGCAGCAGCAGCAGCGCGTTATTTTAAGAGATTTACAACAATAGAACGCTTGTCGGGGCCCCGGCTTAACTTTCGTATTTTCGAAAAATCTCCGCTTTACGGATCCTTACGGACAATACCAACATTTGCATCGTGTGGCGGGCCCGAGAAAAATTGCCCGATCCTTTCCGGCGCGCGGAGGAGGCAAAAGTTAGTTGAGCCCCTCTCTCTCTCTCTCTCTTCCCCCAGCGCAGCAGAACACCTCTCAAAAGGGTATATAAGCCAAGTCATTTGCCTTTCTCGACCGTAGCCAGTTACGGGAGATTTTCTCTGCCGACGCTAGTTTCACCTGATTCCTTTTTGTGCACGAGCTATAAGCTCTTGTGTTAAAACGCGTGGGTCTAATCGTCGCAGCGCAAAATTGTTTTTGAAATTCAAATGCGGCCGAAATTCCGCAGAAAAGTACCCTTGAAGCTATCGGCATTTGCGATCGACTTTTTGAGATCAGTCCCTATGATACATAATATAGGTGGTATACTAACGTAGGAGTGAGCGCGTTGGCTACCTGTCAGGACTGCACAGGACCCAACAATAAGCAGCCCGCGCAGAAGTTAACCGCAACGTTCTTTCTTTGCCTCCCCTCTGTATATACAAGTCTAGCCGGCCGTCTGCCTATATACATCCTTTTTGGCCTCTCCTTTTCTTACGACCCTATACGTGTGTGCTGCACTTGGTCGATGCGTCTCAGCCGAAACGAAACGTCTCGGGCCGCAGGACACGTTGCGAAAGAAATAAGTCATCCAGTGGCGTAGGAATACTGCAGGTCTAGTAGCTCTAGGTGGGCTGGTATCCGTCGCGTTGCTCAATATTTTAACGAGAGGGTATAGACGGACGCCTGTATTTCTGGGGCTGTCGCGGCTTTTGAAGAAAAAAAAAAAAAAAAAAGTAACAATGCCTTTGTTGGCTTCGAAATTGGTTCCTCGTATACACTGCGCTCGATAAATTCACTGAAAAATTACCAAAATTATTCCACTGGCAGCGAGTATAGCAAAGAGAGCGACTAATGCAAGTGCCAAAGTCACGGCTCTATACACTCTGTAGCAGCAGCAGAAGCAGCTGCGTACATAGCTCCTCTTTTTTTACGAGCCTTTTTACAAGATATTTCAAGAGGAGCGAGGAACGCGCTTTTAACGCGCCACCATGAGCTTTCGGCTGTACTATACAGAGGGCGTATAAATTATTGAGGTACCGCACTCGGGCGCTAAATTTTTAGTGTACATATAGTGCGCTATACGTGCCGCAAAGCTAGAAAAATTCGTGTATTTACACAAGAGATGTATACAAAGTGTATCTCAGGCAGAAGAGTGAGTTGGTGAGTTTGTGCGAGCATAATAAGATATCCAGTCGCGTTTTATACTAGCTTACTTACGATAATCGTCGATCTTTGCGGCACGCACAAGTTTGCTAACTGTAGGCCTTCACGACCTTCGCGAAACGCAACGGCAGATCTCTCGCCACCGCCGCCTGACCTCTCCTGAAATCCCATCAAGCGTTGGCTCGTATAAATGGATTCTAAATAATTGACGGAGAATCGAAGAGCGCATGACATGAATACGGGCTAATTATACGGGCGAAAACGTTGTTAAACGGTTTTTCTCCACCGTCTCTCTCTCTATCTCGGAACTGAATGATGTGCACGTGAACGTATAGTGTCGAGAGAGATAAATTTCTCGTCGGGGCGATTATCATATTCAATTTGAGGTTTCTACTTTTTTTTTGATTATTCGGTAATTACACGCGTATTTATGGGCCACGCTCTATTGATTTATCGGATTTATTATTTCACAACGCGATATCGGTATACTTTCTATTGAAATAAGCGTGTATAGAACAGAAAGATGCAGGGAGAGGACATACAGCCGAGAGAATGAAGTCATTAAGCGGAGGCTCGTTCGCGAAAAGCTCGAGCTATCGATTATCGCCGATAACGCAGCGAATGGACCTGTCAGGCACACCTTCTTTCCCTCCCTCTCCCAGGTATACGTGCGCACATAATACACTGCATTTGCGTCCTATCGGCGATGATCTCTTTTCCACAGATAAGCGAGTCCAGAAATGACAGTACTGTCACAAAAACTGAAAGTCGTTAATTTTCTCGGGAGAGAGAGAGAGATAGAGAGAAAGCAGCAAAACCCGGCGAGTCTACGCCTATATAATTATCCACTCGAAAAGTTGTACGTGTATGTATACGCTGGGAAGAGTATACGGTAGATGTATTCTCGAGTTCGAGGCGGAGCTGCATCGGTATTTTCCGGGCATTTCTCCAAATCTACGATCGTACGTACGTCCCAAGGGAGACGACCAGATTTTCCCGAGGTATACACACTGCAGTCAGCTCTCACGTGGAATGTCCGCTAGCTATAGTTCTCTACCGTAATACACTCGAGATTCAAAAATGTGTTTCGAAGCATAAGCTATACACACTGCGATGCACACGGCACACGGGCATACAAGGTCAGCGTTTCATTCCCGATAAATAAAAAGTCCTCCGGAGCTCTGGCCGCAGTATTAGTTTCGTTTTTTGCCTCGCTATATACCATCGCAATAAAGTCCGCTCGTTCGTGTAAGGAGGAGGAGGAGGAGCTGCGCTTGGATAAAAAATTTCAGGCGAGAGATTTTTGTTATTCGCGGCGAAATTTGAAGGAGCTGGGGGAAAAAATGAGGCTTAAAAGTAAGCGGGAGATAGACGCGCGCACAGAGAGCCTGCAGTATAAGAGCCTCTTCAGGAGAGAAGCGAGAAGGAGGAGAAGAGGAGGAAGACAGGTTAGAGGGAAAAAGAGAAGAGAGAAAAGAGGCTTTGGGTATACTAATGATGGCACAAGCGTCGGGGTATATACCGGTATCGTGTAACTGCTAAGTGAAAATGCGCGTAGATCCCTCTCCGATATATCGGTGTCGTCTCTTTTTTTCCTCTCTCTCTCCTCCTCGTCGTCGTGAGTCGCCGCGCGGGCATTAGGGCTAGGAGTAACAATAAAAACAATAACTAACGGATATAATCCCATCGGTTCTCTCCGCGCGCGCGAATCTCAAGGTTGCAGCCCGCCGAATCCCGAAAATCCCTCGGCTGCACTTTTTATCGAATTCGCGTTGGCAATAACTCTTATATATCCCTCTCTTTTTTCCTCGTAGTTGCTGATGTTTAGAGCGCGAGCGGTAATAGTTCCGGGAAGGTTGGGCGTCGTTGGACCTTTTTGGAAATTACTCTCGTGGGGAGAGTTTATCGCGATGCGATGCCTCGGACATAGGAAGCTGTCGGCCGCTGAGTTCTTCTGAATAATTCACGCAAGTATGTATGTATCCCGCGAGTTAATTAGACTATATACTCGAAATCGGCAAAGTTAGTGTCCTGATCCCCAGGTCCGTAAAATAAACGGCATAGTGTGCGTCGTACGCAGTAGGATAGAGAGTCTCTCGTTACGAGCGCGTGTATGTGTATGTGCGCTTGGCTCCGCCGCTGGGCCGTATACCTGCGGGTGGATATTAAAACGAACATCATACCCTCGTCACTTTTACTGGCAACTTCTCTCTCCCTCTCTCGCTGACTAATCTCGCTGTGTACTGCGCGTCCTCGTCTTTCAAGGTTTTCTCTCGCGCAGAGAGAGAGAAGAAGGAGAGAAGAAGAAGAAGAAGAAGAAGAAGAAGCAGTAGACGACGAGGGGGAGAGGTTACCGCCGCCGCCGCTGCCGCTGCACAACTGCAAAGTCAAATCCTGCGCTGTGCCCCTCCAGCGCAGCATCAGCAGCCTCCGACGACTTAGGACCAGACGCTTGCTTCGCTTGCGCACAATCGTGTATACCCGTTTCTCGCTCTCTCGCTCGCCGCTCTACGGCGCATTCCAGGCGCCTTGCTCTCTTTTCGCTCTCTTGACTCCCGCCACACGGCCCAGTGCCGAATTCCGGATGCTCATCCATCTCTCTCTCTCTCTCTCTCTCGCTCCTCCGTTTTATCCCACACCCCCGTGCATAGCATGACATTCGAATGCGCACTTCAAGGACTCTCTCCTCCGCATTCCTAATATACGCTCGTGCTCTCGCGGAAAAAAAATATTCGACTTTCTGCAGCGATTACGCGCGCTGTGCACACATCGCCGAATATGTAGCGAACGAGTGTGCTGTGTAAGCGCGTGTTGGTATAAAGAGGAAAAAAGGCGAAACGGGCAACATGTGGTTACCGTCGTCTCATTGGCACGCCCACGTCGCGAGAGTGGTATTATTCCCCCGACTGGCGCTTTTTTAATGCCCACGCGCGCGCGCGCGCGCACACACAGTGCGAGAGCTGCGTCAACAACAAAGGGGCCCACTCTCGCATGCGTATACACTCTCGTGCATAATATAAAGAGAACCGCTGCTGCTGCTGCTGCTGCTGCTGCACCCTAGAGAGAAAAAAAAACAGCCGGACGATACTCATCTCTCTCGGTAATCCCCGAATGTGCGTGTCTAAGTTTGCGCTTGCATGCGACCTATCGCTCACTTCGATCTTTCCGTTTCTCTCGCTCCATACAGCGAGTGCAGACTCTACACACACCTTATAGCTTTTTTCTATCCTGCTTCAGTGTACTCGAAAAATTCAAAGTGCGCGTAATGACGTACCGTGTTTAAAAATTAACCAGATAGCCGATCTGCCCATTACGACTGCATTATGGGGTGCTAGCTTTTCTTCCTCTCTCAAACTCAAACTCTCTCTCTCTCTCTCTCTCTTTCTCTCTCCGAGAAATGCGAAATCGTGAGGCATGCCGAGTCGGCCAGATTATGCTTACGGGGCGAGTATCGACAAAGAGAGATGAATGTACAAGTTTCCAGCACGCAGGGGAGGAAAATGATTTTTCAAAACCAATAGCAGCGACACTGGCTTATGTGGCTATACACAGAGTATACACCCTCTCTCTATAAGCGGCGTGCAAACGTGACCGGTATAAACGCTCCTTTGAACGAGTTCGCTTATGCGGCCTCAGGCGCGCTGTATTTTCTTTTCTTCTCTCGGTCTCGGAAAATTTTCTAAAATAAACATATGTGCTGCGTGCGTGCGTTACATGCTCGACTTTTGCATTCTCCAAGATTCGATACCTCTGAGATCCCATAGGCTTGAAGGGAGCCAAAAAAAACGAAGAAAATCCCGTAAAGTAAGCTCTGACAGAAGCACCGATATGGGTCGAAAAATCGCCTCGAATCGGGATCTCGAAAATCGCGTATATTTGTTAATAAAGTTAATGAAGTTAGAAGCGGTTTTTTTCTCTGTCCCGAAAAGACCCGTAGTGCATTGGAAAGCGCACGTGTATTCGAATTGTTTGCGCGGAACATAACACACATACGCGCGTTACGTCAGAGCTGAGCATGCATAAATCCTGGGGAGTTTTTACCGATTAGAATATAAACCAAAAAGCCTTTAATTACAATCACAAATGAGAGAGCCGATAATCGCGCGCGACATGTCTCTCTACAGTTTGCTCCCCCCATAAATCGCGGCCGGAAAAATCTCGTCGAGCCGCGAGTGTGTGTCGATAACTCGTGAAAGTTGCACAGCCGTCTATACATAATACTTGCACAATTAAAGCGGTCATACCGCGCTTATCGCAAGCCGATACAAGAGGGGAAAAAATCTGCAGCAGAGAGAGAGAGAGAGAGAGAGAGAGCGAAAGGCTATGTATACAGTGGTTGACGTCGCTGTTGTCTCTGTGTGTGCACGCGCCGCCGGTTTGGTATTTCGCCAATTTCATCACACACAGGGGAGGGACGTCGAAGGTATTCAATCTGACCTCCCGTATATAGATACACACACGAGCAATCGGTTAAAGTCCAAGCTCGGCCGGTTTTTGAGGTTATGTTCGACTCGTTCTCCGCAGAGATATAGAGGGAGAGGGGAAACACATTCAATACACGCGTGCAACAGCAGCAGCAGCAGCAGCCCCGATAGTGTGCTGTCTAGACTCGCGGAGAATAATCGAGTTGACCGATTTCCTGGAACAATGTGAAACAAAGGAAGCAACGCGACGAACCGAGCCAGAGAGGGAAGAACGACGACTTTGGCGGCGTGTTTGCGCGCGCCGCCGGGTAATGAGTATAATCAAAACGATTTAGCAGAAATGCAGCCGCGAGCTATGTAGCCCGAAGACGGGCGCATTTGAATTTGAAGAAGAGAGCGAATAGGGAGGATTTCGCGTGCATAATATGCTCGCCGGTCACGCGCAGCCGAGGCGCCATCTAACGGCTGCTGTCTTCGTATTGCGAATTATCCGTCCTCCTCAGCGTTGATTAATCGGGACTTTTATTTCGTATTATAGCACTGGCGGGCGAAACTGCAGCGCAAACACGCAACGGGCTTCGCAAATACTTAGACACACGACTGCATGTTTAAAGCGCGCTCGAATTCTCTTGCTTCCGACGACACACACTCGACTTCCGTCCCTCTCTCAATGCCTTCGGCAAACAAGACTCGCGCTAAGATCCGCGCGCGTGAATTTCAAATCTCCCGCGCTCGGCTCGGCCTTGACTCTCTCTCTCTCTCTGTCCACTTGTATATTATACACCTGTACGACTCTTTCTCTCTCTCTGTCGGGTCGTACAAAAGAATCGAAGCCGTGCAGAACACACGTAGATGGACTAAGAGAAAAGAAAAGAAGAGAAAAGAAAGAAAAGAAAAGAGACTCGTGTCAAGTGGTCAGCAGCCAGCGGGAGCGAGAGTTAGTAACGAGAGGCTATGGGGGAAGAAACGTGAAAATTAGACTGCGCGCAACAATAGGCGGCGCAGCCTCCAATAATATCATCCCGGACAATTGGACCTGGTCGGCTCTTCGCTCGCTCAGGTATATATAATACGTATACGGGAGCGGCGCGGGATGAGAGGAGAGGAACGTAGATTTATGTAGGTGCGCTCTCGGGTAAAGGCAGTAAAGCGAGTGCCCTGTGTATTGCTGTATATGCATGGTGTGTAGGGAATCTTTGTTCTTCTCCGCATCTCTATTTCGTTTTTCGTGTCTATACGTATACAACCGTTATATTCCGTATATATACACGCTTTTATGCTCTTCTCCTCCTCGCCGGGACCACCGGAGCTCCTTTTGGAAAAAAAAAAAAAAAAACCGATTGTTTTCCTGTTATTCCATAGCCGAGCTGTGCACGAATTATTCGCGGTGTCTCCTAGCTAATGACTTTTTAACGCGCTCCAGACTGTGCGCGACTGTAACAATACGGCGAATTTTCAATCAGAATTATAGGGTAGCTCGTGCGGCCGGACGGCGTTTGTAAACCGAGAGAGGGAGAGATCGATGAAGGGGATGCTTCCGAGTCACTGGCGCGTGCCTCTCTCTCTCTCTCTCTTCCCAACCCTTATCTCTGCGGATAGCCACTCTCGCCTATTCAATTTTCCATTAAGGTCTGGTGGGCGACGAGGCCGCTTTCGATATCGAGCGGCTCTTCTGCTCACAATGCAGCTTTTAATCGGAGATACACCTATACCAAGAGCTAATTCTTGAGAAAGAGCTGCGCACCTGGCTTCTCTCTCTTGAGCCGAATATTATTTTCGCCTATTAATTTCGCTAAGCCGATTGTCCCTCGGTATAGCCCTTTTGTGTGTCCAGGTAATTCGAACGACTCTTTCAAGGTCTTAGCAATCCCCTGCGCTTATAATATTTTCGCGCATTCGTCTGCGCGCTAATATGGCATATACAAGACGAGATATAGCGAATTTTCGAAAGTGCGTTATTTATACAGCTCCGAGCGAGATATATGGTAATAATTTTTTATAACGTACTCGCCGATTTCGTGAGAGTCCGAATATGCTAATCCGCGAGTATTATATCTCGAGAGTTGCGGCCGATGCGTAAATTGGCTCGTTAGCTCTCCGCGCGAGTGTGATCGATAATCGAACAACCGGATTATCGGAAGATTGTTGCATTACACGAGGCGAGGTTGCAAAATAGCCACAAAAGTGCTATCGCGTATAATAATACAAGCCAGGTGCAGCTCGAAAAAACGAGGCATCGGTGTGGGTCTACACTATACACCACTACTTCTCTCTCTCTCTCTCTCTCTCTTTCTCTCTAAGTTATTCATGAATTCGCTTAATCGGTTTCGGTGCGCGTATATAGAGGGAACCCCGAGAGCGAGCCTCTCACTATATCTAGTTTTTACATTTCGAGCCGAGCCGGGCTACGCACACTGTAATCGACGTTAATTCGTAGAAACCGTACCGGTAACGAGGACCATAAATTCTTTATTAGCCGGGAGCATCGCTTACCACTACGGCCGTTCCCTTTCTTTTTTTCTCTCCCCCTCTCCCTCTCCGATCGGGTCCTGCTGTGGCGCAGCCTAATAAAAAGCGACGTATACCTCGTCGTCGTCGCGTCGGCCCCGTGCGCGTGCAGACAAGGACAGAGCGAGAGACGCTCGATCGAAGAGCGGGAGAGTATTTTTGTATATATAAAGGAGGAGAGCAGAAAGCTTTGATATTCCGGACGAATTATTTACACGGGCCCGAGAGTTTAACCTTTTAAATCTTTACCACGGCTATACCAGTATTATACCAGTATATAGTCGCTGCTGCTGCAGCCCGTGTATGTCATTATATGATATACACGACATTCTTTCTGCTCCTTTTATGTGGTCGACGATTTCCGAAATTTCTTGGGAGAAATTCGGCTCTTCTAGTTCATTATACGATCGGTAAATCATGCTTCGGGATCCGAGATCCGTTAATTCCAAGTCTCTTTCATTTCTCTACTACCTAATTGCCATAAATCGGGTAACTCTTCTCTTTTCGGTCGCGCGGCGCGGAGAAAAAATTACACCGGCTTATGTAACGTATATATATATATATATATTCGAATTTAAAATTGTTTTTTTTTCCACTCACTGTTTTAATTAATCGCCAAAGTTTCCAAGAGATCTGTGCTGCGTTAATTAAACATATACACCTATATGTAAGATGATTCACGTCGCGACTTTATCATTCGGATAGATTTGCAGAGGCATTATCGCGCAATTTTATCGTCGCCATGAGCCCAAGTCCGATCGATCGGCGCTTGTCAAAAATGCTCGCTTGGCGAGCTTTGCGATATGAGTAATTGCTCGGGCAAGCTTAAAAGACTCTGCAACTAATGAGCGAGTTAACGCTGCCGTTCGCCTCATCCTGATTTCCGTGTATACGTGAGCTTTATACCGACGACAGTAACGAGAGGTATTCCGGAAATTCGAATAACCGGACACAGGCTTTATTAATCGCAGCACAGTTGACGTTATTATAAATTTTCGTGAAAAGAACCCGTAAGCAGCCCGTATTACAAATGGATAAAGTTTCTAATTTATTAGTCTAGCATATATAGCGCGAGAGGTTTTATCTGATTACATTACTTACACAGACCATCCCGTCAGGGCAGAGGCTCGGGTAACGACGTCCGTTTGGAAAAAAAAAAGGAACTGGGTTGTGTGCTCTCTTCTCCATCCAATTAAGCGGTTAATCACATGAAAATTGTTCTATCGGAAATACCGCTGGTCAGAGAGCCAATTTTCTTCCTTGCTCCCGCGCGGCTATAATTAATTTTTTGAACAATGCGATAAATTTAGCTCGTGTGCATCGGCACGCTCGCTACTTTGAAAACAGACAATTAGCGGTGTATATAAGCGCCTCGCGCGCGAAACAATGAGGCTGATTTTGTTTGAATGTGTATTACCGCGCGCGCTCGAGGAGTATAGAATTTCGAGGATGTTGAACACGCTTCAAAACGCTCTCTCGCGAGCGCGAGAGCAAGGAACAATGAACTCGTTTGATCGAAACTTTCGCGTAAGTATATATACACATCTTTCTTGGATTCTCCTCATCTTGGTCCTGGGATTTATGGCTGAAATTATCACGACCCACTTCGTAATGCCGCAGTCGATATTAATCTTCGCCGATAAACTTTCACATCTGCAGCATTGCTACGATTATTAGAGCAACCGCAATAATCTCAAAGTCGTGCGCGGCCAGTTCGAGAGCTTGTGCGCAACCGAGAGAGAGAGAGAGATGAACGTTGGTCGACACGATTCACTAGCGGGAGATTTCTGATTCTCGTGCGCGCCACCTAGTGACGCAAATTGTTTTCCACGGAGTAGCACACAAAGGCTAAGCGACATAAATATGGAGGAGCCAACGCCGTTTTCCTAGAAAGTGCGCAACTTCGATCAGCGCTCACCTACATTTCTGTGCGCGCGCGCGCGCGCTCGCAAAAAGCCCAGCTCGATGTCGTTTTGCCAAAGTCTCTTGGCTTGCGTTCTCGCTCCATTTTCAGGCGCGTTTGTTTGAAAAAAAAAAATAATAATAAGAAAGAGGAGGAATATAGAGACGCGCAAATTTATAGCTATTTTTTACGGAATATTTATAGCGTCTGCGCGTGCATATACAGCTTAGGAATACATCGAGATATGAGCGGGGCTAATCGTAGCTGCTGTCGGAGTTGCGTTGATACTTTGAGAGGAGAAAGAGAGAGAGAGAGAGAGAGAGACTAAAATCAGCAAGAAATTACGGGGGCATATGAAGAAACGAGAAGAAGGGGGAGGATCGGGTCTCGAGGGCAAGGAAGAAGGCAAGCACGAGACACACAGACACAGGGAGTTTACGAGCGCTTCTTGCTAGAAACGCGCATGAATAATGCAATGATCGGTCGAACACGATCCTTTGTTTTCGCCCATCGTTACTTTATGCCGCGCCAAATTGCAAGACTGAGAGAAGGGAAGGAGAGAACTATCTTACGAAAGTGACCAGTTTGACCGGCGGCGCTCCTTCTCCCTCCTTCCTCTCGCGGTGTATAGCACCTCTGCACACGCTCCACCCTCCCCGCCGAAAGGAGACTCTTTTATTTTGCACTTCCTCCTTTGACGTTCTAGCTCCCTCTTCTTCTTCTTCTTCTTCTGCTTCTTCTCCTCCCGACTTTATTTCTCCTCTTTGCACTTTTATTTCGCGTTATACGCTCCTCTCTCCCTCTCCAGTCGCGTACACCTTTTCTCCGAATTCCAAGCCGCTTCTTCCTCTCCTCTGCTATTCCTGAATTCCTAATTATTTTTCTATTTATTATGCGCTATGCAATTACTTTTTTCTCCGCGCTACTGCTCCGTCGGTCGAATAATTAATAACTATCAGCAGCCGGTGCGCTGCCGCCGTTTTTTTTTTGCCAAGTCTGATGATAGGCCCTGGTAAAATCGATATAATTTCTCCGAGTATGATGTGTTGTTTGCATTTTTTACTCTCCGCTATACCTCTGACATTGTGGGGAACCTGTGCGCCGAGACGAGACTGTCGAGAGATTTGCATGAAATCACTTCAGCGAACTGATCTACTAGTCGCCCGATACATTATCGTATACAGGCGCATGGATAGAGATTTTTTTTTAAGTATACCCGTGCGACTGTGACGCCCCCCCCCCCTCAACCCCCCTGGAATATGATTACTCCGAAACCACAGAAATCCATCAACGGCCGCGTATCTTGAGCAAGTGTCACCAATAACAGATTCGAATCTCCACTTCGGGCTTGTCGCTTGAGAAAAAAAAAACACGCCTCTTTGAAAGCGTATATACGTATTCTTCCGGCTTCATTAGCCTCGTGAGATGTTCACTTTTATAATGATGAAGAAGCCAGTGCACGGAATACCAATTGACCCGAGCACACCGGGCATGTGAATCGTTCTTTCACATAACTACTTGAACATCGCTTTGCGCAAAAGTGAAATTTCGAATGTCGTTGAATATTCATACGTTATAAACTGAGCACTTTCTCGTAGTTTATTTCGAGAATCATCGAACTTTGCGTTATTCAACCAACGCTCACCATATACTTACGCGGGATAAACAAGAATCAGGGCAAGTGTTTTTCATTGACTATATTGTATAAGGGATCGAGGCATCCACGCGCGAGGGATTTTCGAAATACCTGCAGCCGATTAAAATCTGTAGCCTTGAATTAAGGGACTTTTTGCCCCAGTAAAAAGCATAATGGAGTTTAGAGAGGCCCGCGTGTCCAATGCAGGTATACACGGAGGAGATCCAGCGAGAGAGCAGCAAGTTCCCCGAAAAATGTTAACTGCATGTGTCATCTTGAAATCGAATACCAGCTCATCGGCGAAAGCTATATACACACGCGTGGATCACACGGGCTCGCTCGCTCGCTCGTATTATATAGCCCTCTCCCTATATTATATCCTCTGGCATAGCTGTGGCTCTGATTTGGCTTAGCTCCGAGAGCCACTTGCGACGCCTTTACCTGTTCGATTTACCCGTGTCTCTCCCACGAAACTGGAGAAAGAGAGCCTCCAAATATACCGGTATTATATAGACGCATCGCATATACACAGTTACACACCGAGTATACGCTATGGAAAGAAGAGAAAGGTACAAGCACGTACGGAGCGAGGAGATAATTTTTTCGAAAGTACCAGATGGCTGGACACCGCACGCAGCCAAAAGAATAGAAGAATATCTCATCCGATCCGCTGTCACTCGGTCGTGCATGCGAGACGAGAGGAATCCCATTACAGCAGTGGTGCACACGCCCGCGTGCACGCTTGTGTGGAAGTTATACGGTTCCCGTAATTACGAGAATAAGCAGAGACCTTCGGATTATCAAATGAAATATAAAAGAAAAGGACTACTCGGGCCCGGTATTAGAATGAGCCACAAGAAGAAGAGCCGAGAGGTGGGAATAAAGTTGGCATAACGCACTACCTCGAAAATCCTGTTCGGCCGTAAAGCAGCGAACGAGGCTATAAAAGGCTTTTTCTCTCTGCGTGCGAAGGCATTTTTATCAAAGTCGAGAGACTATACATACCTGCTAGTTGGCGTTTTATACACGCAGACACAGACGGTCAGAAATCGGTATGTATCCCCCTCCGTGTGTCTGGGGGATTTTATACCTGACTGCTTGTCCCAGGCTCACGTACACATACTATAGCACACACGCGCGCCGTTAAATAATCCCGAGACTCGCTCATTAGGATCTTTGCGAAATATTCTTATATGCTTCCCATCGATCGCGCGACCCTCCGGACGTGCGTTGGGCTCTGTAATCGGCGTAGCCCTTGACTTTGAAAGTGCATCGGTGAAAATAAACCGGTGCAGTGTGAATCAGCCAATCAGACATCAAACGAGCGGCCGTTAATGGCGAGTCAAAGAAAATCAACACATTATTCAGCGACACCGCGATGCCAAGGCCAAACTCTTCCTCTATACTTCATCCCCAGCGAACCACGTATAGCGAACCCTCTTTCTGTTTTTCTAGAAGCGCACAATAGTGTCGCGCGAGCGAAGAGAGAAAGGTCTCGTATATATGCAAAAGCGCAAGCATTGTAACTTCGTTATACTTCCCCTCGGAAGCAAGCACATAATAAACTTCAGCGCCGTCTCTATACGCAGCAGCAGCAGCGAGAATGCGATCGCATTGTCATTAAAGCTTCCTCCCTGAAAGTCTGCGCCATTATTATACACAAGTCGAGTATAATAGGCTGATGCAACAAACGAATAACTTTTATTCTCTGCTCCAATATGTATCCCGTTTTTGCTCTCGTCATGTGTGTCTGTTAATATATATCGATCGTTATTCTTGCCCAGCACACGCTCTCAGCCTTTATCTTGTTTGCGTAAACTCTTTCAAGATGGAAAAACAATTTTGACTTTCCAAAGAGTGAAGCGTAGTTCACTTAACTCAGATTATATAATTCAAAATACACGAGATGAGAATAAGAGAAAAAAAAAACGCGATTGTATAACATATGACCCTCCAATGAAGATAGCCGGCCACGCGCGCTATCAGTCGTGTGAGGAATTTGACAATCATGGGCGTGAAATCGTAAGAGGCGGAGTGTGCGAACATCGCAGAGGCGAAGAAAAAAAAAAACTATTTTCTCAACTCGGACTCGTCGATCGACGACGCGCTCCACTTCTCATTGTGCGCGCGATCTCGCGGAATCGACAGCTCGATTGTACGTGTCCAAGTGCGCGGCCGATTGAAAGGCGCCAGGAAATGGAAAAATCCGCGGAGGGGTGTACGTGTGTGCGCGCGTGTGAGAGAGTACCTCGAGCGATGCGAACCGAGCGGGAAGAGGAGTATAGAGAGGAGAAGAGGGAGAAAAAAGAGAAGAAGACTGGCAAACGGGTTTTGCCGTTAGCGAGGAGGAGGAGGAGGAGGAGGAGGGTGGATATATCGTCCTCTGTGTCGGGCTCTCCCTTTTGCTCGTGCGCGCGCTCTCGGGCTTAGTAGTACTGACCTATATTCCGCGGAACCGGGTTTCAGGCCGTGTGTGCAGCCCGAGACACGAGAGAGGGACGCGCGAGAGTCCCCGGCTAATTGTTTCGCCCCCTCGGGTTGGTAGCGCAACCGCCGAACCGCGCGCTACCAACCTGCAAAAAGAAACGGAAACCTGGCTCACCTGGTTGTTGGCGATGGCGGAGGACGAGGCGCCCTTGGTCGACCTGGCGGGCCTGGTCTCGGGCTCGTAGTCGTAGTCATCGAGCGCGCGGCGCCGGTGCTGCTGCTGGTGCCTGCTGGGCCTGTCCTCGTAGTCGCTGTCCCCGCCGCGATGGAGCTCCTCCCGCCTCAGGTCGCGCGGATAGTCGCGCGGGTCGGCGGCGGCGCGCGAGCGCGACATGCTCGACGGCAGCGGCAGGCCGAATTCCTCCTCCTCGGAGTCGAGGAGCAGCTGGTCGGCGATGCCGGGCCGCCGCGAGCCGCCGTAGGCCCGGACGGGCCGCAGCTCACCGGCGACGCTCCATCCGGGCTCCTCGTCCTCGGAGAACAGCTCGCCGGGGCCACCGCGCGTCTGCAGCCGGCTCGGGGCCCTCACGAGGACCCGAGCCCCGTACGTCGGCGCATCCTGGGCCAGGCCGCTGCCGGCAGCCCCACCAGCCGCAGTCCCGCCGACGCCGCCAGCAGACCGAGGCCCCCCGTGGGGCTCCACCACATCACATCCGGCCAAGATCCCACCCGGGACCCGCACGACAGACTCCTCCTGGTAGCGAGGCACCACTAGCACCGCGACCACCGTGCCTGCCTAGCCGCTCCTTCCGCTTCCCTGAAACAGCCAAACAGCCGAAGCTTTCTTTAGGTATGTACATTGTACATACATTCTCGCCGCTGTGCGCGCGCTTTAAACGGGTCAGTGGGCGCACGTCGGCCGCCGATCGATTACCGTTAATTAACTGCGCGAGGGAGCGAGCGAGATTCAAGGAGAGACGGCCGTGTACGGTAAACACGCTGCTCCCCACCCCGAGTCCCCTACGACGATATTCAAGAGCAAATCGAACGCGTTTTTCCGGAACTTTGCTGCGAATAATCGATACGACCGCGACACTCGGAAACGCGCTTATCGACTCATTTATACGCGCGCGCGCGCCCGAGCGAGTCCAAATTCATCGAGACGGCCAGCAGTACAGCAGCAATTCGGAAGCGCGTGTGTACAGGGGGTGCGGTGACGGCACATAACCCGATATCACAGGCTAGTTGAGGTTAGGTCGCGCCTCAGGCCGCGAATGTAGGGCTGTAGGTCGCGCCCGGTCGAGCTCAGCTGCAGCGGCGACGGCAGCAGCAGCAGCAGCCCAGCACGCATTTTCATTATCACACACACAAACACGCCGCAGCGAGACTATATAGCGAGAGCGAGCGAGATGGCACACACATGCGCGACCGAGGCTGCGCGCCGAGAAGGAGCTTGTGCTTACTCACCCCTGCGCGAGCTTTGCTATCTCCGTTGCAGGAGCCCGAGGGAGCTGGGGACGTCGTCTTCGGAGGCCTCCTCGCGCTTGCGTGGCGGCTTCGTAGCTCCGACTCGCACGGCGGTTGAGCTGCGTGGACTCGTTCTCCTTGTGTACTAACGAGAGGGGCTTGCTATGGCGTGTCACGACACTGCTGGCATCGCGACTCTCTCCGAACGATACGACACGATATGTAGAGTGTACTGCACAAGGTACTCTGCGTCGCGCACTGTAACCTGCGACGTTCTAGGCGACCTTGTACTCGGCTAAGCGCGAACAGAGCTGGCAGCAGGACTACGGCGACGACGTCGGTGCTGCTTATCTGATACACAAAGGCGCGAAGTCGGACGACACGACGACTGCCTGTCCGCGAGAGACACACGCTGCTGCTACTGCTGCTGCTGCTGCTGCTGATGGTTGCGCTCAAGGGCGGCTTCTCGCGGCGAAGAGTCGAAGCGACGCGGGGGGGGACACTCGATCCGCGCCTGCTCGGGGGTGCTCCTTGTGCTATACTGCTCTATATGTGCGTCACACGCGAGCAAGAGAGAGAGAGAGAGCGAGAGCGAGGAAAAAGCTGTGTGCGCGCGCGCCACTATCGATTGCTCTCTCTTCGCTCTGCCTCGAGTCCGCGCATGCACGAGAGGGAGAGATAACGCGGACGTTCGTAGAGACGAGGAGTATACACGTGCTGAGAGCACGCCCAGAAGCGCGAGACTCGCTCGATTCGCTGCCAGCTCCCTCTCCCCCACTCGATATGCTTCTTCCTGGGACACACACGTACTTACCAAGTCGCTATTTGTCTGCGTCTGATGGATGCGTAATATTAAGAGACAGAAAGCGGCTGATGGATGGTGATGCTGATTCGCGCATTGAGACGCCCGAGATTTTTCCGCCGGTTTTGTTTGTAAATACGTGCTGTCTTGTACACCTTCAACGACGTCTGAAAATGAGAAACCCAACGATCAATTTCTGATTCTGCGAGCTCGCCTTGCGAAACTTATTATTATTATTTTTTTTTTTTTTTAACAAACAAGAAGCGATACATTACCAATCCCCAAAACTTTACATTCCACTTTTCAAATTTCGCGCCAGGGTGCAAGCTGCCGAGCGCCAGCGGCATCTGGCGGAGGGTGAACGAACGACTGATAAAGCAGGGCAGCATGCAGAGATCTATAAAAAAGTCAACGGTCTCTCATCTCAGTAAGATGCTGCGTAGAGCTACTTATACGTATAGCTCGTGTTTTCGTAGTGTTCCGAGAACTACGAGTAAACAGAGCCTAATCGACAAAACAAGACTGCGAAGACCGGAGAAATTATCAGTCGAGGAACGATGAGCCGGACGACGTTATCGATAAAACGGGGGGTTGGCCGTTGCCGTGCGGGGGAACGAGATACCGAGAACCGGGCGGTGCTGCTTACTAGCGGTCGCAGCCAAACAATCGAGAGCAAAGTCAGTCGCTGCAATCTTAGAGGAGCACTATTTGTTTGTGTTTACATCGAGGGACGACGATTCCGGAAGTATAACAGACCATAACACAGCCAGGTGAGACAACTCGGCTATTCGAGATAGATGGGTTTTAAAAATACAAATACATCTTTTTCTCAATTTTCGAAACTTCGTCGGCGGGAGCAATGCTCGCAAAAACGTAAAAATAATAATAATAAAAAAAAAAAAAAATGTAATAGCGTGCACCCTCGCTGAAATCGGCGGGCATCACGCGTCCGGAAATGACGAATCTCTCTCCGCAATTTTCAGTCGCAGCGAAAAAAGCTTCTCATCCCCCTCTGGCCTCTCCGACACATAGGCCACCCATCAGGGGAAGAAGAAGAAGCCGAAGAAAAAGCTTCCTCCGCTTGACGTGTGCGGGGGTGGTCGCTTCGCGAGCGGAGATTGAGGAAGTGAGCAAGCATCAGCAGCGGCAGCGACAGCGACGACGCAGTATAGTAGGTATAAAGCAGTAGGTATACCTATCCGCGCACGAATCGAGGGGGCGAGAGCAAAGTGTATATATGTACGTGAGTACAGCGGGAAAGAAAAAGAGAGAGAGAGAGAGGCTTGAGCGAGTCGCTGAGTGGGGGGCAAATGCGGGAGCGGACTGCGCGTGCGCCGAGAGGGAAAGGTGCGCCGAGTCTCGCGGACCGCTCGGAGTCGCTAGCAGAACGCGCGCAGAGAGAGAAGCGCTGCCGCCGTAGCCGCAGCTTCTTCTTCCACAGAGGGCAGCCCCCGATACACGAGAGAGAGAGAGAGAGAGAGAGATAGAGAATCGTTCGCGTTCTGAGTGCAGTTCTCGCCGCCCCAAAAGGTTCGTTCTTTTCGCAAGTGGAGCTCAATTCTGTCTAGTGTTTTCTCACCCGAGCTCACACCGAGAGGAGCTTGTCTCAATACACAGTGCCGCGAGTTAGAGAGGTTAGGAGGGTAAAAACAGTGCAACGCCGAATAAGAGAGAGACTGTATCGTATATCGTTGCAGTAGTGTGCCGAGGCGACGAGTGCTGCGACCGGCGCCTCACAGTGATCTTTCAATCTCTCGCGTTACATACCGTTGTATACACAGTGTGAAAAAAAAAAAAAAAAAAATTATCAATCAGTGCAACCTACCGTCTCGCATATTCATACGTATACACACGAACACACAGACACCCGCATTCTGGTAACGTATTGTCTATATGCATTCCTATATGTACTAAAGCGCGATATACTGCTATAGGAGAGAAATGAATTCCTCTCTCCCGCTCGAGCGTTATTATTAACGAGTTATTGCGGCAATACTAATTAAGTTTAATCGCAAGGCCGGCGCTGCTGCCGTTCGTTAAAGTTAATTGCGACGGACCTCGTTAATTGCCGCCGCGTTGCTCTACGTGCAGTGAGCGTTCGCGAGGCCGTCGTTCGAAAAATCACGCCGACGAGCCTTTTTTTTTCGGCAAAGCGAATGTCAACACACGGCCAGCCAGCCAGAGAGAGAGAGAGAGAGAGAGAGAGAGAGAGATAGCGCGAGAGAGCAGCAGCAGCAGCATCTCTGGTAGATCAATAAATCGACGGCGCGTCGCCTCCCACGCGCGCGCTGCACTAAAAACTCGCGTGTGTTGTGTACCATAATTTTTTTTTTTTTTTTTTTCGAAAGAGAGTGAGTCTACGTACGACGAGCAAGTGACGATAACGCAAGGTCTGTTTATCTCGCTAGAATACAGTCGGGCAGTGTTTTGATAAATTCGATATCGATCTTCCTGACCGCGACGACGGCACACATACGCGTACTTATAAATAGTGAAATAAACGCGTCTCCCTCTGCACGTGTCACTGTGCCGCGCGTGCAAGAGCTTTTGAGCTTTCACGCTTCTTGGAAATAAATAAAGCCGCGCGTTTTATATTTAAAGCGGCCCATACGCGTTTTGAACATTGTTGTCGTCGTCGTATAATTCTCTGGGCTTTTCCGTCTCTCTCTCTCTCTCTCTCTCTCTCTCTCTCTCTCTCTCTTCCTCCGATTTTCGAAGTCTAATATGCGCCGCGAAGTCTCGTCTCGGCTTATTTGATCGATAAACGAAAGCTCGACTCCCCCTTTTTCGTTAGCTTCGCTGCAGGCTCTACGCTCTCTCTGACGAGCCCTCCGACAGCAGTAATGACTTCTGTGCACGCGCCGCCCCGTATTCGTCACGGATTTCTCGGCCGGCGCTGCGCGCTAAAAACTAAAATTACCTTCTTCGCTCTGGCTCCGAGTTTTTTTTTTTTTTTTATTTTCCTCGACGTCTAGCTCGGGAGTATCTCGTCGTAAGAACCGATTGTTATTGCGCTCAAGAGTGTAATCGTAATCGGCTGTTCTGTCAGTCATTGCTCGTCAAGTTGCGAGATAACATCGGACAATAACGCGGAGAAAGATAGACGCTCTCAGTCTCTCCCATCGATTCGCTTTTGTGCTTATCGGTTATTGAAGCCCGCGCCGCGAAAAATAAAAGCTTTTTTATTCCTTATCGATCGCTCGCGCGTTGTTAATTATAAACGGCCGTGCCGCGACCGGCGTGAATTACTCCGGAGGTTTTTTAGATAGCAATTTTTAAACATGTTGCAAAAAGAAGTAATGAAAAATCCAAGATCGATCGGGAATTAACATACGGCATTGCGTATTAATTAGCGACGACGTGCTCGAGATATTATAAGTCGAGGTAATAGCGGAGAGTTTTCGCGCCTCGACGTTACGCGTGCGTGTCATTATATACATATACTCGCGAGTCAAGGAAGGTCGCGCGCGACGATCGAGTCATTCTCCGCACGTAAAAACATTCGAGTGCTCGCATACACGGTGGAAAGCGTTAAATCGTCGTTGTTTACGCTCTAAAAATATCGGATTGCTTATTAGATCGCTATGCGCGTCGTCTCCCTGCTTCTTTTATATTTTCGCTCGTATACACCTCTCGGGGATTAACGCTTTTACAATTATGGATCTAGCTCCATTAAGCAGTAAACAAAAATACGACCGGCCGATAAGCGGGCCAGCAACGGCAGCTAATGACGGCAATGCTATAGCAGTCCTGAAAATCCGGTAATCCGCAAAATCGTGCTTTGCCGCACGGAGGGAGAGGGAGAGAGAGAGAGAGAGAAAAAAAAAACGCTCCTCTCATGCACAGTCTTCCCCAAGGTACATAAACCCGTAGTCCTCCCTTAACGTACTTACCTGCTCCTTACCTGAGGGAGACCCTTTTTGTGTTTTGGTATACTCGGCGCGGTACACAGCTGGCTGCCACGCGGGGATAATTGCATCTGCCATATATTAATGGTCCTGAAATTCGGCTTTCTTTCTTTCTCTAATACTCGTGCGCACTTGCGTACTTATACTAGTCTTGTTTGCCCGGCCGTGTATAAACCTTTCTCCTTTGTATGACTGCGTACGGCTTGAATGGATGAAGCGTGAATTGCCCGCCGTGAGAGAGAGAGGATAATGCGCACAGGGAAGACCGTTTACGATCGAACTTTTATTTCGCTTTTATTATATTCCCAGCGATGTGTCGCGCGCGCGCGCGCCTTAAACAATTTCGAGACGAGAAATTTCTCTCTGTCTCTTTGTGCGCGTTTACTTGCGCGCATACATAGCAAAAGATGTATAGAGAGGAGAGGGAGAGAACGCGTGGGTAGAAGCGCAAAGCGCAAAGCGTACCTACGCGTATTCTCCTTTCTTCGAGGCGAGCATAGCGCGTGGATTTAGTTGTACCGGACGCTGCTAGATTCCTATCGTGGCACGAACGTATAACTGCGTGGGCTTTGCTCATATATACGCTTACGCTTACGCACACCTCTCTTCTTATCCGTATACGTTATATATATATATATACACACACGCGAGCGCGCTTGTGTGTTTTCTGCGCTTTTGTCCGCTTATTGGAAAGTCGCGCTGCAAGGGATAATATTCAAATCCGAAATGCAGCAGCGAGCAAGAGCCACATTGTCGACGTTACTACCTCAGGTATACGTACGTGAGAACCCGAAAATTTGACGGACTTGCGAGAGTCTTTTTGTAGACGCCGCCAAGGCAGATTTCTCCGAAAAATCCTCCGACCCTTAGAAGAGAAAATCCGTGCACTTGCGCGCTCACGTCCCGCCGCATAGAAAGCGCAGTAAATCGACAGGCCGTCTCTTTCTCTCTCTCTCTCTCTTTGCTAATGCCCCCCGAGTCGTGTACTAGCGTATAGTCCCGAGAGAGGGATGCGCGCATACCTGCAGCGGCCCATTCGCTCGACACATGTTCTTTGCTTATGGGGGGGGCCGGCCGAGGGAGAGTTCATTTGTTATTTTTGCCGAGAAGGCCATTTTTATCTGCACCGAATGCGAAAGAGAAAGAGAGCGATGAGATAGCGGGCTTATCTTCGGGGCAAAAAGCGTTATAATTATGTGATTGGTGCGCATGAATTGTGCCATGGCGCTTGCGAAATGCGCACTAGTAATTTACGCAAGATCACGGTATATCCCGTCTCGTCGAAATTCGACATTGACGAATGACCGGGCCCCGTAGCAGCACACGTGACGCGCATTAGGACCCATGCGCATGCGCATGTCCTCCACTGGACACACTGTGCAGTACGTCTCTCGCAGCGAGGGGCGTGGTACACGCGGGTATTTTCGTACGACTCCACGTGCTGCTGTCGCTGGACCCTTGCCGCCGGGGGGTTCACTGTCGCTGTAGACTGTAGAGAGGTAATTCGAGAAGCGCCGCTAAGTGCGCCACTTGCGTCCGCCTTCCGGTCTCCTCTCTCTTTTTTTTTTCTTCCGAAAAGCATGAAAAAGCAGCCTCAATCGAGTCTCTTCGCGACGACTGCAACCGACTCGTCGGGTTAATCAAGCTCCCGCTCGCTGTGTGTATTACTTCACGTTCTTAAAATACGCGACGCGAGAGCGTCTCAGCTGCTGCTGCCGCTGCGCGAGATGCGTAAGATCTCGTAAACACCACGCGCGCGAGAGAGAGAGAGAGAGCCGATTTTTCCTTTAACAACTGCACGGCTTTAATTATAGCCAACGAGGCTTTGACGCGGCGACAATACTGCCTCACGAAAATAAAGCCGTGCCGAGTGTACTTTTTTCCCTAATAATAGAGAGCGGTTTCGATTTTTAAAGATGTAGGCTATACCCACCTCTGTAAGGAGTCAATAAAATGCAAAGTAACGTCCGCTCGATATTGCGAACAAAGAGGGGAAGAAGAGACAGGGAATCGAACATACTGGCGCTCGGCTTCAATAAGAAGAGAGGAGGTACGGCCACACCTAGAATTCGCGGCATCCCGCTCTCTAATGAAATCCGCACTTGCAGCCGCCGCCGCCGCCACCGCTGAGACCCGATCGATAGGGAATTCGGCTATACCAGCCAGCTACCTACCCCTCTCCCCTTATAGCCGCGCGCGCGCGCTTATACATCCCCTCACGCGCAGTCTTGCATTGTTTCCTTCGTCTATTCTTCCTCAGCGCTCCTCGCTGCCATTACACGCACAATAAATAGACGATAAGAGCTGCTCTAGTTCGTAGATGCCCGATAACGCATTCCGCGCCGCGTAAACACTATTGTATTAATAGCCGCACTCGTGTGCTGTACACTGCAGTATACTTATATGCAGCAGCAGCAGGTTTCCCATTTTTTACCCGCTCGTCTACGTGCGGGAATCCGGGCCTCTTATAACGAGCCTTCGGAAAAATCCAATCGTTAAGTGTATAGAAAAGTACTCTTTCACAAAGACGGGACGTACGCGACACGTCTATATAGACGAGCTACTTGTGACAATGGCGTAAGGTCAAGCGAAATGCTAAAAGGTTCGCACGCGACGCGCTTGACGACATTGCGCAATGAGCACCGAGAGGTCGCGACACCTCTCATTATAATGCGTTTTCGCGATGCGCGCATCACAGTTTCCCCTCTCTTCGTTGAATTATATCGGGGCCGATTATGCCTGTATCGCAGAGTTTTTGCGCAAGGACGATTGCTAGCGAAGATATACATCTTTCTCAAGGCTAGCTCGACAAAAAAATAATCGCAATTACGATGATAATTCGCTGAGAGAGCGAATGAACGCACGGCTATATTTTGATTTCGAGAGAAAGAGCGCAGGAGAGTATGTTCATTCAGACGACTTCCGTGCTGTGTTATGGCTTTGCGTCATCGTATTCTCATTAATAAAGTAAAAGCAACGCGCGGGGCGGCTAACGCTCTCTCTTTTTTTAAACTATACTGCTCGCGCAGTATAGTTTAAAAAAAGCCCGACATGGAGACGAACGCGAGCGGAGCCTATTAAGCGACTGCTTTAATTGTAAAGCGGGCAAATACGAATCACACGCGTATACGTTTATAGAACCGGAGGCACCTAGCCCTATTAATAGACCACTCCCGCGACGACGACAACGACGACAACGACGACTGTAATAAGAGTCTCGTTGTTTTTTCGTTTAGTGATACACTACGCGTGTGTCCGCGATAGCGAGAGTTCGGGGAAAAAATTTAGCCGCGTCATGCAGACAGCCGAAATCACATTATGCTAATTAGCAGATAATATATAGCGAATTGGGATTATCGAAAAAAGAAGTGAAAACAAAAAATACTTCTTGCGTATACATCAATTATAAAATTAACGCGATCGTGTGGCCCACATATATATAACGAATGGCGCAACTGGTGGCAACGTAATTATATAAGCCGCAATTATTTATCACAAGTTCAAAGTGAATTGTTGCGAAATGTAGGATATAAAAGATAGTCGGTCAGTACGCCGGCAAGAGCGGGAAAAAAATTAGTTTGCACTGCTTGGTCACACACGGGACAATCTTTCTCCTCTCCGGTAGCAGCAGCTTCTAACCAGAAATCGTCTGCTTGAACTTTCAGGTGCAGCAGAGAGAAACGGCAGAGTATGCAGAGGTGGAAGACCTGCGACGCAGCAGCAGCAGCAGCAGCAGCCGCAAAGCAGCAGCAGCAGCAGGCAGAGTTCGTTGAGCGAACCGCCCGGTGACAACGAAGCCGCATCACTGCCATACGACTAGACTGAAGGAGACCGAAGCGCTCGGAGCCAAAGAGCAAGAGAAAGAGCGAAAAAGAGCGAGAGAGCGAGAGAGCTAGCGAAGAACAGCGATAGCAGCACGATAGCACCGCTGGTGCCCTCGGCCGTGGGTCCCGGGGGGACGGGCGCCATGGCGGCCTCATCTTCCTCGTCGAGCGGCGAGCAACAATACTCCCTACGCTGGAACGACTTCCACTCGAGCATCCTCAGTAGCTTCCGGCACCTTCGCGACGAGGAGGACTTTGTCGACGTGACGCTCGCTTGCGACAGCAGCAGCTTTACCGCCCACAAAGTCGTCCTCTCCGCTTGCAGTCCCTACTTCCGCAGGCTGCTCAAGGTACGTTTACTATTATTGTTTAACTCGGTTCAGCTCTTGACTTATCTCTCGTGATCCCGCGCGTTTATCTATTACAACGTCGTGCCGGCCGGTACTAGCTCCGTATATACACGAGATCCGGTCAAATGAGCGCGTCGTCGGAATAGAAAAAACACAAAAATAATTCCGTGAATTTCGTCAGCGGCCGGGACTTTATAACGACGATAATTGCCGCGCGTGCGCCGAGTCGATATATTTACCACCGCGGAAAAAGAGAAAGAGAGAGAGAGAGAGGCACCCACGCGAGGGGCTCTCTCGAAGGGCCGAAAAAATAGCTATTCTCGTCGGGAGGCGCTTGTATACACGCGATTGTGCAATGGCTACGCGCACGTACTGCGCGGTGTCCGATGCACTGATGGCAGCAGCGCCGCCGGTGCTCCATATTCTATTATTAAAAGAGAGAGAGAGAGAGAGGGACTAGCTTGTTCCTCTTCGTTTAGAAGAGCGAGTAGCACTTTTACCAACGATGAATGATCGCCGCGGTGCCGATCGATTCCGAAATGCTCGAAAAATCGGCGAATATATGTATAAGCGCGTAACTCTTAACCCCAGATAAGATCGCGCGCTTGCGCATGCGTTAATTTAGTCACTTGTCTCTTGACTCTCTCGAGAGCGACTATATTAATTTCGAGAGAGAGAGAGAGAGAGAGAAGAGACGCGCGCAAATTCACGCCGATGACGTGGTCCATTAGAGGAGAGCACGCGCAGTTCTTCGAACGAGCTTTCTGCTGATGCTTCTTCCTCGCGCACACATCAGCAACGATGGCGCATACATATACGCACACACGTTTATATATATTGCTCGAAAAATAAAAGACGCGTAAGTAAGTGCTGACGCCTAATAGCGCTGCTCGGAAAAAAAGAATGTCCGAGCTACGCGGTATATAGGTACGACGTGTCGCGCACCAACACACATTTACATACCCGCGGCTCCGGAATTTAATGTCGATTAACGAATATATACGCGCGTCTCTCTCTCTCTCTATACTTTGCAAATTGATGAAAGTAGCCTTACACGCTCGCTCCGGGCTACGCGCTGGCGCTTTCTACTCAATGAATGTACGTATTTATAAGCGCTATTATTACGCGGCCGAAAAAGCGTATACGCGTCAGAGCAATTAATCGAGTCGCCTAGTACTATTATTACCCGTATGACGCTCTCGAGTCTCTGTCTCTCGTGACACCCTTAATCGAGCTAAAAGTTTTTTTTTTTTTTTTTTACGCAAGCGTCGCGAATAAATTCCCGGAAAGCTCTGTGTGTACGCGCATTATTATACGCGTGAAAGGGCATCCGCCTCTATTTATAAAGTAGTTAGACCTCCCGGCCATCGGAGCCGCGAGAGCGTGTGTATTATTTCTGCTCGTCTCTGTCGCTAAGTAGTCTCTCCCGTTTTATGGAAAGGAGTAATCCGATATGGGCCGATTCAAAATTGTAACTGTGCCACGCCGTTATCACCGCTGTATTATATTACAAGCCACTATCTTGCGGGACGAGCCAAGGTCGAGGAAAAAAGGGCCATCGTCCTAAAAGCCAATGGGCCAGTGGAGAGTTATGTCGTTGTCATTGTGCCTCGTATATACACGAGAGCGAGAAAAAAAGCCCAACGCTAATGAACGCATTGTCCGTGTAACTCGCATATATACAGCTTGGAACGAAAAAATATGTGTGCGGTCTATACGCTGCGAGTATTTAGCTTTTAGAATAAAGAGCCGATGAATAATACAGACGACGGAGACGCGTGGGCCGCCTCGAGGCTTTCCAGCGCATATAATTACCGGCGCGTTGCGCAAGCAGTCCCATTGAGCTCCGCTCAATTTTTCCATATACATATCTCTCTCTCTCTCTCTGTCTCTCTCTGCACGTAGACAATAAATAATTAAGGTACGTACGCGCCTCGAAAAAAAAGGCCGGCGCATATCCGGTTTTCAGTTTTATCTATCTTTGCGCGCCTCATATTTATTGCTCCGCGCGAGCTGGGACTGCCCACGTGCGAGTGTACTTACACACATAGATATGGCCCACGCGAGTTCGAGTTCGAGAGAGAGAGCTATTATTGCACGCGCGCGCGCACCGAGAGACACATTACACCGCTTGCTCGCGTATATTTTTATCAACGGAAGTGCGTCGTTGCGCGCATTCCACGTCTGGAAAGTTGATGCTCCGCCGTCAGGCTTCTGCCGATTCGTATTTTTACGCGCCTACACACATACGCTCGCTGAGCTCTCTCTCTCTCTCTCTCTCTCTCTCTCTCCCTTATGTTCCTGACGAAAAAAAAAAAAAAAATCGAAGAACTCGGTAAGTCGCAGTCTCGAAAGAGAAAGTGTCGTGGAATTCGGCGTGTGGGTTGTCAAGTATAGGCGAGGCACATGCATACACATCGATTGTGCGCTCCAGTGTGGTGGTGGGGGAGAAGCTGCTGAAGTACGAAGCTTGCCTAATCTGCGCGCACTCACTTACTCGTATACACATTAGCTACACACACGTATATATAACTGAGAGCCAAGAAGCCATGAGCCGATGCATAACCGGATCAGAAACCATGCAGTCGTATATCTACTTTTCTACTTATATACGCTTTGCTTGGCTGCAGCTGCAGCTGCTCTATGATTGCTCTGTTTTGGCCAAGCGATTTTTCCTTTTTCGTGTATACTCGATAATCCAATAAAGCCATAATTCCATTATATCCCTTGTCTGCAGTACACCCTCTGGCGTGTATATATATACGAAAAAGAACAAAATCGTCGGTTAAACTTTGCCGACTTCGCTGTGCTCGACAATCGATTAATCGAAGCCCTGCGCGCTCGTTTCAAAAATACTGAAAAAAAACCGAGCGCTCATAGACTCAACTGCGGAAACGCGCGAGCGATAAGCAACGCGTAAAAAGACTCTTCCCACAAGCGCAATCCGAAGCGCGTTGCAAGTACTGCTGCTCGGGTGACGAGGAAAAAAAGTGCCTAACCCTCGTTTTTCTATACTCTTACAGTCTGTATATGTGTGTGTGCGCGCGCGTGTAATGAAGCTCTAATCGAGCTCTCCGACACATTGCTCTCGAACAATTTGCTGCCGCGACGCGCCGGTCATCCCAGTTATTCCAATTAACATCGCGCCTCTGATGGCTCCGAACGATTTCGAATAATCGCGCCGCTCTGCGGTATTCTAACGCTGCTTTTATCGGAGCCTCACTTCCAGCATTGCTCTCTCAACTTCTTTTTCCTGCTACATACTCTCTGCTCTAAAAAATAATAGTACGCAGAGTTGTGGTCGTCGCGGTGACTATTAATAATCACGCGAGCGCGCGATAAGTCGCGTATATCTTTCCCTACTATAGAGCGATTCTCGTGTATTATACTTGTTTTCTGTACGCCATTCAAAATCGGGAACAAAATTCGAAAAGCGATTTATCGTCGGTTATTTTCCGAGTCATAATAAGTGCGACGATAGTAATCACACGTGACGCGACTCACAAGCGACGCAGCAGCGGTCACAATCTTTAAGAGCGTTTTTTTTCGAGCCACGAGAGTCTTCGAAAAAACCGTCAGTAAGTAGCCACGCGCCCAAATAGAGCGTAACAATCTTGGCCCTTCTCACATTCAATAATGCCTTCCGCTATCGTTGCTTCCCGTGCACGCGCCGCGATAAATGATCTATGACGTGGTCATACACACATGTTTGTACGTAAATAACAACAATAAAAAAAAAAAAATAAAATACGTTTTTTTTTCTGTCTTGTTTACCATAGGCCAACCCATGCCAGCACCCGATCGTCATACTGAGGGATGTGGCGAGCTCGGACATGGAGTCGCTGCTACGCTTCATGTACCACGGCGAGGTCCATGTCGGGCAGGAGCAGTTGTCGGCTTTCCTCAAGACGGCACAGATGTTGCAGGTGCGCGGACTGGCGGACGTCAACAGCGGCGCAGCGTCCAAGCTGCCCGAGGCCTCTGGGACTAACAGTGGGAACAACGCGAGCGCGCCGGTAAGTACTTCTTGGCTTTCTTTGAATCGCCTCATCTAAGCTTTGACGGAGTAACGAAGGTGCTTTTTTTTTTTCCTTTCGTAGGCGACGCCGCGAAACCCCTGGCAAGACAACGGCCGAACTGACCTGAACGACAGCGGGATGAGCCCACCCCCGGAGAAGCGGCCGAGGAGTTACTCGCCCCAGATAGGTAACCATGTCGAGTCGAAGTCTGATCTCCAGGATTCTCTGCTTGGACAGGCCCTCGAAGGCGGTCCGACGATACACACGCCCTCAGCGAACAACGTCCAGGTACGTACTCGCGTCCACGAAAGCCGTTACCGATCGCTCTGTGCGCGTGTGTGAATTTGAAATTTTGCTTACTCAGGCACAGTCGACGGGAGAGGACTCGAACTCGATCTCGGATAACGAGGAGGACACCTCGAACAACGACAGCATCCTCAACTCGGTGAAGACCGAGCCCAGCGAACTCCTGAACGACTCCATGGAACACCACCGCAGCACGTTTCCCGCGGCGCTCCTCGGTCTCCAAGGTGAGTTTTACGGAAGAACATTACGGAAATAATCTGCCAATTTCCGAGAGAGGAGCCTGAATCGTAATCGTGGTCGTTGTTGTTGTTGTTGTTGAAGGTCTGATGCCAGGACCGTCGGGGATACACGCAGCGAACCAGGACCCTAGTTACGGTGAGTCCCTTTTGCTCAAGTATGATATCCATTCTAACGGTCGTAGCCTAAACTAGTTATCCTCCCGCCATTCCTCCGTACAACTCTGATCTCTCGTTGTTGCGTTGAATGCATGGAACTCTCGTACCTCTCAGCTCCCCTTTCTTCTCCTGTTTTTTTTTTTCTACATTCTCGCCTCTCTGCTGTTTATGACTGAGGTCAGCGCCAGTCGAACACGACGCGTCGTGCGTCCAGCGAATCTGTAACGACGATCGATATGCGCAATACATACACGAACACACAGACGAGTGAAAGAGGCTTAGCGTGCGAAATTGAAGCGCAGACTGCTGGAGGGAAAGTCGAATCAATCGCGGTCTCTCTCCGTTCCCCGGGGGCTGTGCATCGGACGGCGGGACGGGAGAGAAAGAGAGAGAGAGAGGCCTTCGCGAAGCGAATCAGAGTATAATATACCAATGTTGCGTAGCGCGCGCGTCTCGTGGCAAAAAAAAAAAAAAAGAAAGGAAGAGGAGAGAGTTTAGTGTTTAAGGGATCGCTCGAGCTTGGCTGAGGACTGAAAATTGGCTGGTGGTTCCAGGGCGGTGGCAGCCCTCGGCTGGCGAGGGTTCCGGCTCCAGCTCCTGCTCCGCCTGGCTCGCCGCCGGCAACTCGAGGCCTGAAGCTGCAGCGGCGGGTCTGCAACAGCAGCAACAGCAACACCAGCCGGCCACCAGCCAACAACAGTCGCAGCAGCAGCAGGCGCTGAACGCCCTGAGCAGCCTCAACCCCGAACAGCTGACGATAATGCACCAGAAGCTGCAGAACAATCTGCAGAGCCTCCAGCAGCAGAAGCAGACGAGCGAGCTGAACCTCATGCTGCAGTCGTGCGCTAAGAAGAAGATCGAGGAGCTGGCGCTGCTGCACCCCTTCCAGCAGCATCAGATGCAGGACGTGAACAGCCTGCAGGGCAAGCCCAAATGCCCGGAGTGCGGCAAGATCTACTCGAACAACTCGAACCTCAAGCAGCACATCGTCAACGTGCACACGGTGCAGACCGAGTACATCTCCTGCCACGTCTGCGCGAAACAGTTCAAAACCAAGCAGTACCTGCAGATCCATCTGCTCTCGATGCACGGCATCCGCAAGCGCAAGAGCTATCCCGTCTACCAGATGCAGCCACATGCTCAGGCTCAGCAGCAGCAGCAGCATCAGCAGATCAACGTAGCTCAATTCGCGGCTAGTAGCCAGCAGCAGCAGCAGCAGCTCCAATTCCCCGAGAGATGGAGCAGCGAGGAGAAACAGCAATGATACGCGCCCCTGTCGCAGCAGACTAATCATTCTCCATTTTAGCCGAGCAGTATAGCTTGTGTAAATACAAATGCGATCTTGCGTAAATCCGAGTCATGGCGAGAGAGCTCGCAGAAGATAAGTGTTCCAGTTGCGTCGTCGTCGTCGTCGTCGTCGTTGCCGACGTCGCCCGCCCACCGATAGAGCCTCCCTTCGCGCGAGCCCGGCCGCCCCGCTTGCGCGCCGACTGAAAGAGAGAGAGAGAGAGAGAGACAGAGAGACTAGTGCCGCTAGTACATCGTATTGATCTCCACGATTCAACAAACAACGCCTAGTGCCTCCCGCTCTTTCTCTCTCTCGTTCTCGCACACTCCCCTCCGTCGACTGTGCTCTCCTCCCCCGTCTATGCTCCTTCCCCCCTCTCTCTCTCTCTCTAACCGAGTCTATCGGCCTCTTCTTCTTATTCTTCTTCTTCTTCTCTCTCTCTCTCTCTCTCTCTCTCTCTCTCTCTCTCTCTCTCTCTCTCTCTCTCTCTCTCTCTCTCGTCTTCTGCTCCCCCCGAAGCATTCGTATTCTACACACCGACCGCCCGTTCTTTCTAATGATATCTCCCCCACCAGCGGCGCTGTTGCCCCTCTTCGCTTCCCGCGCTCTTTCACGCGCGAGCTGACTGCCTGCAGCTGAATTTTAAAGAGATCCCAACAGTGCGCGAGTGTGTGTACGACTGCAGAAAATCGTACACGAAGGGGGGGAACGTCCGTTCGATATTTACGCCCTCGTTGCAGCTGGAGCCACGGGCTTTTCCCTAAAGCTCGACTTTGAAGCTTTGGAGGAGGAAAAAAAGGGAGAGTCGGCCAGTGATTTCCGGCTTCTCTCGGCCCCCGCGCGGAATCGCGCATCCATCAGCTGCCTTCGATTCCGAAGCTTTATTGTATAAGCTCCGAGCTTACGGAGGAGAAACCGGTTTGTCCGGCGTACGTAGATCTTATGTCTTAGCGATAAGGAGAGAGAGAGCTGAGAGAGAGAGAGAGAACGTAGGCTGGATGAGAGATAACGAGCTTTTTCGAATCGGGAAAACTTTGGGCTGTATTCATTTTATTGAGGAGCGAGAGAACCGCGAGAAAGGAATAAGGAAATGGAAGGGAAATGGAAGTCGTCGCCGGGGCGCGGTCTCTCCGCGTATAGGTGCGTGGTTTTACTCTCGAGACAAGACGCTCGTCAAACTGCGAGGCTTTTATTCTCTTAACCTCTTTTTCCCCGGGCCATCGCGCGCACGGGAAAAGCGAGAGAACGAAGAAGGAAAAAGCGAGATCTTCCATTAGACTGATGAAAAATCGATAAGTCATTAGAGAAGCTAGCGCGCGCTACTATAGCGGTTCTTGATTCATCGAGTTTCCCCGTGTGTGCGTGTGTTCTCTCTTCGTTCGTCGGATGAATTTTTTTTCAATCCGGCCCGGTTAATTTCGAGAAGTTGAATTTCGCGCCGCTGCAGCACGAGCTTTAATTAAAACTTTGAGACTTTAATTGAAAGCGCCGAGCGAAAATCCCGAAAGGCTTCTCTCTTGCTCTCCTTCCATTATAATAACGAAGCGAATTTTCTCGACTTGGCGCATTACCGATATACAAAGCGTCGAGGACGTAATTGCAGTAAAAAGTCAGGAGAGATAAGCCGACGGAAGACGGATGCGCCCCTGCAGATATATCCCTCATCTTATCTCTCGGACCTATATTGCCTCCCTTCGACAAATGACAATTGCGCTCATGGCGTCTTCCTTCCCGATCTTCTCTCTCTCTCTCTCTCTCTCTCTCGGCGGGCTTAAGCTCACGTCCGCGCTCGTTTGTCCTCTAGCTCCGAAATTAAACCATCCCCGATAAATCGGCCTCATTTTTCCGGCGCTTTTGTAATCCCGCTGTGAAAAAAAAAAGTCGAAGAAGCAGGAGGAGAAGAAGGCGGGACTATACTCGAGGAATGTCTAATTCCGATCGCGCGAGAGTTCACAGCATATACAGATATACATTGCGAATGCAGCTTGCGCAGTGTGTAGCGTAAGAGTGAGAGAGAGAGAAGAGGAAGAAGATTGATTGCGCATAGTCCTGTGGCTGCTGGACCCGAGCTTTATTAAAGACGTGACCCGACATAAGTGATCCCAAGCTGCTGCTCGCAACGATTTTATACGCCACTGTACACGCCCTACGTCGTATTGTAAGGAGAATTGCGCGTCCCTTTCTGTTCTTCTCGAAAAAAAGCTTCGAGTTCCTTGACGCGACAAAGCCGAAAGTCGCACTTCCGAAAAATCGAATTTCAGCCATTGTAGCACGCGCATGTCTAAAAAAAAAAAAAGCCAGATAATTCCACTGCCCCGAAGATATCTTGTATCTCCAAGCTCCTCCCGTCCATTAGAGCTTGCGCGTGGCTTGAAACGAGATCAGAAAAAGGTTCGCTCCGAGGAAAAAAAAAAAAAAAAACAAAAAGGGAGGAGGCCGAGGGTGAAAAGTTTGCGGAAAAACGTTGACCAACTTGCCCATTACACCTATCTCTCTTTCTCTCTCTTTCTCTCTCTCTCTCTCTCCCTCCGGAATTTAATAATAAAACTTTCAGAGCGCGCGCGAGTAGAGAGTCGAATTCGAATTGCAATATTCAAACCCGCCGCCTGAATTCTTCACGTCCTATATTCCCCTTCTCGATTATGCAAATCCGCAAGATTTCCGCAGCCGGAGATTTGAAAACTATCGATTACGCTCACACACAGTCATGGGCGTCGGCTCTGTTGTTGTCGTACTCTCCCCCGCATTTTTTTCGCGTAGGTATATCTATACGTGACACGTGCGGCCCGGCACTGCTGCATTATTTTTCTCGGCTACGCGCACGCGACTCGTAAATAAAAGCCACCAATCGATTTGCCCACGATGCCGGCGACGAGCAGCTAAATTAAACTTCCCCCATCGACTGCTGCTGCTGCTGCTGCTGCAGCGAGATCTCTCCTCCCCTCCTATATATGTGTGTACACGCGTCATGCGGAGTAGTTCGAGAGCTTCTCGTTGTTGTCCGTGAAAGTATTACGAATTTAGAGGAATCGTCTTCTTTCCTCTTCTCTCGAAAAGTTCCCCTCCCGAAAATAATAAAAAAGAAAGGATGAAGCGGAGACGTCGAATCGAATTCCGAGCGAAGGGAATATTTCGCAGCCAGATTGAACTCTCTCTCTCTCTCTCGATCGTATAGGTGTTGAATTCTCCGGTTATACGGAGGAGAGCTTCTCCGCGCGTATATACATCAAATGCTTTTCCGTTCCAACTACACGCTCGAGTAATTCTAATAGATTGCCGCCTCGGTACGCTCTTGCTCTCCCTCGCGCGCGGCCATAAATCACGCGCGAACCTCGCCTCGGTCGTTTTTCCTATTTCGAATTTGATTCTTGAGGAGAGAAAGAGAGAGAGAGAGAGAGAGAGAGAGAGAGAGAGAGAGGGAGGAGGAAAAAAGCGTAGATACGCAATTAGAGCCGAGGCCGAGTGGAAAATAATGATAAGTCGGCGCAGTCGCGTGATTCCCGCACCGAAATTTCGCCCGACGTTTGACGTACAAGAACGTAAGAAAGCCCGAAGGGTAGAAATGGGTGAGGTCTGCGCCCAAAGATCCGTAGGAGTGATAGTCATAACGAGGAGAGGCGCAGAGGATAGATCAATACCGAGGCTAGCGCTTCTTACGTAGTTTGCACACGACGCTCCTTATGTTCCCCTCTATACTTTCTTTCTCTTCCGCCAATACGCGCACCCCCCCCCCCCACCATTCCCATATACCGGTTGGTTTGTGTCGAGAGCCGCTCTTTCCGAGCTGCTCCATATCGACGTCCAGCGGCGAACGGTTTTTACGTTGTTGTCATGTGCACGAGATCAGAGCAAAAAAGCGCTGAAGAGAGAAAGGAGAAAAAAAAACGGAGCTGCGTACACACTACTTATATATCCTACAACCGGGCATGCCCTGAGAGTACGAGAGTAGACCGCTTGAATGCAATGCATCTGAGGATGCGCGCGCGCGAGAGAGAGAGAGAGAGAGAGAGAGAGAGAGAGAGAGAGATTACAGTTGTGCGAGAGAGCTTGAGAGCTTGAGAGTAGAGTTGACGTGGGGCACGTCCTGGTTGTAGGATCGGTTCTACCCAAGAGGGAGGAGCTAGCATCGTCCTCGGCATCGGCGGCATCAGCGGTGGCTGAGAATTTCGCGCGACTGTACACGGCGCTGCGTCACGAGGACCTGCGGCCCGTCTGCCGATACTGCGGCCGCAGCTACTCCTCTCCGAGCAATCTCCGCCAGCACGTGAAAAACGTCCACTCGAACTGGCCGCCACCCGACACCTGGCCTCAGTGCAACGTCTGTGGCAAACGCTGCAAGACCAAGCACTACCTCATCAATCACCAGCTCCAGGCCCACGGCATCCACCAACGGCCCAGTCTTGCCGCCGCTACCGCTAGCTCCAGTGGTGGACTCCAGCAACAGCAGCAGCACCACCACCACCACCAGCAGCAGTAACGCGTCGTTCTCTGTGTGTGAATGCACGTATGCCATACCTACTGAGTACACTCTTAGCTCCCCTGTGTTCGCGGACGCGCGGAATGCTCTACTCGTACCATTTCGTATATTGTGAAAACGGCCGATGTTACTTGCACGTCGTGTTGTCGCGGCACGCGCGTGCGGAGGAAGAGGATCGAGAGGGGCGTGCAAATAACATCCTCCCGAAACAAACAAACAAACAAACAAACAACCAAACAAACAAACAAACAAACAAAAAAAAACCATGTAAACCGGTGCTGGCTGGTGGTGTAACGTTGGTGTGGTGGTGGTTCCAGATCACGGGCTCGATGAGGCAGAGGGCGCCGCGGCTCCTTACCACCACCACAGCCAGCAGGGCAGGCATCGGCAGCAGCAGCACCACCTGCAGCATCAGGAACCTGTAGCCGCCGCAGCCTCCAAGTACCAAGTACGTGTAGCCCAACAGCAGCAGCAACAGCAGCAGGTCGACTACAGGCAGTCCGGCTTCAGGTGTCCCCTCTGCACCAGGGTCATCCAGGACATCACGGGGATGCGGGCTCATCTCGATCAGCACTATCCGAGGGACTCGCCCACCTGTCCGGTCACCTCCTGCGCCAAGACCTTCTCCCACCCCAACAGCGTGCGTAACCACATGCGGCTCAAGCACCCCGTTCAGTGGGACCAGATCAAAACTCTGCGCTGGACCTACGTCTAGGAGCTGGCCGCAGTCTTTTTCATTCATTGCTTTCTGTGATTTTTATTCCTTCGCTTCCTTATACAATTATATATTACACACTATATCATTGATTATTCATTATCATTATTGCGACATCGCGTAGCTTTCTTTCGAACTCTCTCTCTCGGTTCTTTTCTCGCGGATGTCATAGCAAGCGCACAGACTCCTCACTGTGTACATATTATAGAAAGAGATAAATACTATAAAAATATATATATATTATATTCGAGGCGAGAGAGGCGAAGAGAAAATTGCGACTTTGTACAGCGCCGAGCAAAGTTTATAGAGTTAGACTGTACTTATACGATATAGAGCACACTAGTTTAAAGTGGAAAAAAAAAAAAATTAATACAAAAAACGTTGAAATTAATATATCGCGAAAAACAATGTTCCTCCAAGCTGAGTAAGCCAGCCTTACGCTACAACAAGATAGCTTTAAGATTAGAGATTTTAGAGTACATATATATACATAGTTCTGTAAGACGACTATTAAACAAAAGTTTCGAGTGCGAATGCGATAGCGAGCGAGAGCGAGTATGAGAGCGAAACGCGGTGTAAGACAAAAAGGTCTAAAGGGAAGGTATAGAGTTTTTTAATTTTTTTATTAACGACGACCTACACACACCTTATGAATATATTGTAATAATACACCGGTGAAGCATCGGTTTTCTTTAGACTGATATATACATATATCAAGCAGGACTACGTGTAACTAATAGAATTGCAAACCAGCGACGTGCTCGACACACACAACTGCTCCGCATATACTATACCATAATTTACATAATATACGATAAAATAATACTATACCAACCGCAGCATCACGGACACGATTATAAAAAGCAGTCGCGAAAGAGGCTCAAATAATATACGTACGTGTAAAAAAAAAAAGAAAACAAAATAACAAAGAACGAAGTTATATATGATATATTATAGAGAAAACAGCGCGTCGACCCATGATAATTCGCCTAGCCTTATTTTTCTACGACCTTGCGTTATCCGTCAGTATTTCATGTAAAGAAACGAGTAGCTAAAGTCTTCTTGACACCCCCCCCCCCCACACACACACACACGCACACACGCACACACACACACACACACATACAATCATTGCGCTCGCGGATCGGGTGTAAAACGCAGAGTGAACAAAAAAAACTCGTAAAGTTACTATGTAGAAGCGAGGGCTGAAATATACTGTACTAGGGGAGCCGTCGCTGCGTCAAAGTTTTCCAAAAACGGAGAGACGACTCCCCCTCGATGATTATTATTATTATTATTATTACTACATGTGCGTCGGAGCTCGCACCGGCGCTCGAAACCGCATCTCCTTAAATTGAACGAAATTTCGAAACACAAACAAATTATTTATTTACAGGCGAATGCACGAACGGAGCTTCGAGCGTCGGAGCGTCGCGCGTACATGCTAATATATATATATTATATATATATATGATAGTCGCCGAGAGCGACGTACGTTGTGTAGATAGAATTAAGGTGCGCGCACTATTTTAGATGGAAGAGAGAAAGAGAGCGAGAAAACGTTGGCTTGTGCATACTATTATTATATATGAATATATGCGAGAAATCGAGAAACACTGCATGAGCAAAGAAGTTGTACTATTTCAATAATGCTTTGTATAATAAAAGGTATTTAGTGAAGCCAAGCGTCTATACTTTACTACTTTAATATTCGATGCGTTCGATCTGCATGCCGTGAATTCACCTATTCTTTCTTTCTTTCATTCCCCGATACTCTTTTTTACACACCCATACCTTTATGGCGATTTGGAAACTAGGTAACACTACGTTTTTCTCTCTCTCTACGCTAGAACGGAGGAACCCACATTCGAAAAGTGAAGTACAATGCGAGTTCCTCACGCAGCAGGCGAAACTCGACATGGAAATCTAAACCAAATGTTTTCTTCTCCCCAGGTCGTCGCAGCATCGACATACTGCGAGTGAGAGCGACGGATCCTCGGCCTTGTCCAAAGTGCGGCAAGATATACCGATCGGCGCACACGCTTCGTACCCATCTGGAAGACAAGCACACGATCTGCCCGGGCTACCGGTGCGTGCTTTGCGGAACAGTCGCCAAGTCGCGGAACTCGTTGCACTCGCACATGTCGCGCCAGCACCGAGGCATCAGCACCAAGGATCTGCCGGTCCTGCCGATGCCGAGTCCCTTCGATCCGGAATTGGCCTCGAGGCTCTTAGCCAAAGCCGGGGTCAAGGTCAGTCCCGCTGAGCTCCGAGCGAGAGCCAGCCCGACCGGGCCCNCACGTATACGTATAATACTTCTTTTCGTTTTGCAGAGAAAACCGAGGGCACGGCTACCCTGACGGAGTTGAGCAGTAGCAATAGCGGAGGTAGTGGCACCGAGAACGAGGGAACCAGCCCGACCGGGCCCAGACGAGGCGACATGAGGCTGGAGATGCCCAGGGGCGCGCCATCCGAGGCGGGAAGCTTGCTCTGCGGGGGTGACGATCCCGAGGACCTCACTGTGCCACTTAGTCTCAGGTAGGTTGACTTTGCAGTTGCAGCGAGTTTTTCATATTAAGAATTTTCTAACGCTCTCACTGAAAGAGAATAATCAACGTTATCGATGCGCAGGTATGGCTCGCCGACGCCCAACAACAATACCGTGATAACGAAGCTGCCGATGGGCCACAATGGCAACCATCACGCGCAGCAGCAGCAGCAGCACCATCACCACCACCAGGGCAACAACAACGGCAAGTCGACCCCAGCGGCGATCGCCGCCAAGTCCCTCGAATCCCTCCAAGCAGCCGCGGGAGCAGCCAGCCGCGAGCCTCAAACGGCTCCGTTCCAGCAGCAAGCTTTGAGCCAGCAACACACTCTAGGAAACTCGGCCATCATGGAGACCTTCCTGCAGTTGATCGCCGAGAACTCGGGCATGAGCGCGATGAACGCGATGAACGCGATGAACCTCACTCACGAGCAGGCCGCCGCCGCCGCCTACGCCGCCCACGCCAAAATGTCTCAGATGAGCGCGATGGACAAACTCGCCGGACGCGGTGGTCTCCACGCCGAGGACTATCCGATGATCGGCCGCGACGAGGGCAGAGGCCTACTGCACGAGGATCGTATGCACGAGGCCGGAGAGTCGTCGGCCGGCGAGGAGGACGACTTTAGCGAGACGGACGAGCCCGAGGTCGTCAAGGCCGAGTAATCGGCCTGTCTGTTCCATCCATCGTCTACCTCAAGCGGCAGCCAGAAAAATAGCCCTCTCTTTCGTTAGATCAAAAAGATCTATAAAACCGAGACGTATAAATACACCTGCCGTCGGTCGTTTGGAGAATATGACGCGCATATATTGAAT
This sequence comes from Pteromalus puparum, assembly GCA_012977825.3. Lineage (NCBI taxonomy): Eukaryota > Metazoa > Arthropoda > Insecta > Hymenoptera > Pteromalidae > Pteromalus > Pteromalus puparum. Next base: position 47,219,906 of record CM053169.1, on the reverse strand, counting down.
GTTGAAGAAAAAACATATATATATTTTGAGAGTCTAGTACTGCGAAAACGGAGACAGCGTTATTCGCAACGATCTTTTTTTTTTACTCATCGATACATATGTATTTTTCGTTTTATTATTTCTCGGAGAAATGGCATATAGGGTTATCCGGATGAGGATGTCTTCTGCACTCATCCAATGATATGATATCAACATTTAACTATGATACAGAGCTTACGGGCAAGTTCAATGTGCGTATAGACGCCATTCTGAATTGATTCTGACGCGCAATTTATCAAAAAACGAAGGTCAGAAGCTCGGATTCCGGTAAAATTAAGCTGAAAAAGATTCTTGCCATTTTCTACTTTATCCTGAAAAAAAAAAAATAACCAGCTGGAGGAAAAGCTATATCGAGCATATGAATATAAAGTAGTTCCTGCTTTAATGCATACACAAGCGGAAGATTTAGATACATGGGACACGCGTAGCTGAATTGGCCTACGTACTTGGCGATACTTCGGGTAGTCGCGTGGCCTCATCTATGAGAACAGATTGATACAAAACCGAGAGGAGTTTCACGAAAATCTCTTATGTTAAATAATGATAAGTATCGTATAGTGCGAGAATATGTCCAGAGGGGAATGAGTGCGTGTGTGACTGAGAAAGAACGCTGAAATAAACATTTATGAGGGGTAGTTTTAAAGCTAGAAATTCTTTGCAAATTAAAATGCTGTATACAATACTCTGAGTATACTAATCGTAGGTTTTAAGTATCGATATCAAAAAAGACGTGCAGATATTTCTGGTCAAGACGACCAAGAGAGTTGAAGAGTAACTTTTTAGTTCTAAAAGCTTGATTATACTGAGTTCGCGGTGGTGCGATAAAATGAAAAAGAAAACGATGATGAAATAAGTTTGTATACGATCAAAGTATACTGTCTTGAGATAATGATAAACTTGTATACGAAACATTAAGTCTGAGGTGGAAATATTTGAAAATTAGAGTTTCCGCATTCGGAATGATGGACAAGTTTTTATTTCGCGCGTTCGCAGAGTTTTAACGAATATTACTACGGAAGATGATTAAATACGTTGATAAATTTAAGAGGCGTATTTTTAAACAGGAAGATTCGATCTCGCGGTCAAAGACTTAAGGCTCCGAACAAAAATCAGGTTAATAGTTGGTACAAAGAAACCACTTCTTGCCTTGAAGCTCTCTATTATTATTGTACGGAAAACAATTTTTAAATTAAAGAAAAAAAGAAACGATCTGAGAGCCCGGAGCTCCCCTGGGCGCGTTGGAAGGAAAAGAATCATACTAAAGTACAAATTTTTTCATTCAGAAAATTACATAGAGCAGTATGAAATTGCAAAAGTAGAGTCGTGAGAAGGGATCTGAAGCAAAAATCGAGCTACGAACTTTCTGCGCATTGATCGTCAAGTCGTGTATTATAATAAAACTTAATAATATTATGATAGTTATATAATAATACTAATGTAGTAATAACAATATTGATAATAACATTATAATAGTAATATTAAAAAGTAAAATTATTAATATCTTTGAAGGAGCAGTACCGCATGCGTGGGTGATAGAACTTGAAGCGAATGGTGCGTGCAATTCTGTATGAAGACGACATTAATTATAAAAAAAAAAGTAAAAATGGACGGAATAATAGCGACGATCAAACGTCGGAAGAGCGATATGCCGTTAAATCGAGATACACAGAGAGATTGGGAGAAAAATGGAGAAAAACCGTTTCGTGCCATAGCCCGCATATTGACAGGAAAACTTGTATATTATTTGTTTTCTTTTTTTTTTTTTTTAAACGGTTCGTTCGACTGTAGTGATCTCGCCGATGTATAACGAGGAATTCTTTCCGAATACTTTTGTTCGTGTCTCCGACGTACGATTGAAACAATTCCACGATTACATCAATATTAATAATAATACCAAGCCAAAGGGTTGTTGCGCCACGAATCGAGAGATAATGCCGTGCATAACTTGAGCGACAGGGTAATAATGTCGCCGCAGAGTCAGAATTTATACGTATATTCTATATAATATATATATTTATGCATCAAAGTCGCCGTGTCGAGTCAGCCTCTATATACAATAATAATAATAGTTTTCTACTGCAGTATTTATATAGCTATATGTATACACAAACACATCTATATATTTATATTTATAATACAGAAAAGATTATATAAATGTATTTTTATCGAGTCCCGCATATCGTGTAGCCGAGATAAACGAAGTATATACTGCCCACTGTCTCTCGATCCGCGAGCAGCCCCGCGGAGAAAACGTACCCGAAATAGTCCGCAATAGTCACTTGAATCTTACAATTAACAATAACAGTATTGCAATAGTCTTAGAGAGAGAAATAAAACGAAAGTCGCGGCGAGAGCTCGAGGCGACAGAGCCTTTGAGATCCGTCCTCCGGAGAGAAGATGCTCTCCTCTTCGGCAATTTCGCGAGAGCGTGTATAGCAAAGAAAAAAAAAACCTGAAGGAGCCGCCTCGAGCCCTTGACGCTAGACTTTACTAAATGCATTATAATAAATAATACATGATAACAAACTCAGGAAAACTGAAGCAGGCAGGCCGTGATACTATTACTTATAGAAATACCTACTACCACTACTACTACTACTACTACGTCTTTTTCTTCTTCTTCTAATACTTATTAATTAATAATACTAATACATGATTATACTAACTGAAAGAAGTAGCGAGTGAATAAAATCGAGATACATCAGAGCGTAAAAGCGACAAAACTACGAAGGCTCTATATTTTTGTCTCTTATGTGTTATACTTGTTAATTTGTTTGTTTGTTACAAGTTTTTTTTATACTGCTGCAGGCAACAGTTGCTTGTAAACACAGTTTCGAGTTATAATTGCGAACAACCACACCACAGCTACCTCCATGTCGTGTCAGTCTTCTTTTTTGCGTGGATTTAACATTAAATACATTATAATAACAATTATAAAAAAAACAATATTATTGCAACGGAAGTGAGCGAGAAAAGATGAAGGGAGAGAATAGTCCTCGACGTGTCGATCCAATGCTCTATTATAATAATATATCGATAACGTTGATTTTTAATTTGTATTGGTTGCGTCCTCGAATATACGATGTTTTTAAGCGTAACGATACAGTAATTATATTATATGGTTATTATTGTGTAACGATGAGAAACGAGAAGCCAGAACTATTCTCGCAGATCGTGTAGACATGCGCGAGATGAATTATTATTATTGCTTCCAGTTGTCCGAGATACAGCCTATAACACGAAATTGCCAATAGCTGAGACAAAACTCGAATCGGCGATCGAACAAAAAAATTCACTTTACACTTTGAATACGAAGAACTGAAATTTCACTGCCATTATACGAACTGATGATAGCGCTGAATTCCAAATTATGCTATATGCAATACACGATGTACTTAGACACACAGACACAGTCACTGGATGATTTTCATTGAATCATCGGTAACTCACACGAATAGATCACATCGGGCGGAAACATCAGATGCATTTGCGACTTGCGTTGTGTGCGTGACTGAATGAGACAGAGATTTTCCGTTCGAATTATGTATATTGTCTACAAGAAGAAACCGCGTCGATAAATCTGTACATTGTAATCGTGTTTTTTTTCTACATATTGTGCAATTTAGGAACGATTGAACGAAATTTCGATGCGCGTGAAACTGGCGCTAACAGGTTTTAGAACACTATAGTTTAGTGGAAACTTTGGTTTTCGAATACGCGGTTCCGACGATATTGGAAAAACACTGACGGTGAATCTATGCCTTCGAGTGACTTAATGAATAAAAGCAAAGGTGTTGAAAGAGTGTGAAATGCGCGCAATCAAGTTACTTAGATTCGTCGTTATACTGAAGATTTAAGGTGCTTCTAGATTGTTATATACATTTATCGCTGTCATTATTATTATTATTATATTATTATTATTATTATTATTATTATTATATTATTATTATCGCTCATTATTTGCGTTTTATTGTCGACAATGTTTTGTTTATATTATTTTTCTTCTCATTGATTTCTCGTCATCTACAGCCAGATTTTGAAATCGATCCGTTGGGAGCACAAAACGGCAATAACTTGTAAATTAATTTTTTTTTTTTTTTTTCAAAAACCTTATTCGTTTTTGTCCACACCAACGTCTTCCTTATTCTCTGTAACTCGGCCACTTTTTGTAAATATATACGCTCTATTTATCTGTCGTTGTCGTGCTCCCAATTTACAATTACCCATAGACTTCTTCGTTTGTTTGTTTATTTTTATTGCCCTTCGCGCTCGTACTACGTAAAAACTACTTATGTTCTTATTATTTTGCCATTCTTAGCGTGTAAGCTATTCAACTTGCCAATGCGATTTAATAAATATGTTGGAAACGATTGATTAATTATATTTTTATTTATTTTTTCACCTTTTTATTTTCCTTGGTTATTCATTTCACTTTTATTTATTTCAGGGCATAAAATATGTAAGGTGAATGTATGTAGAATGATATCATCGACGCAATTGTACTTAAACATATTATTAGCATCGTGTATTTACTTTAAAATTGACGTTCTCGGCCAAACGCAATGCAACCTAATTTATAAGAATTTTATTGTATCACATTACGTATAATTAAAGTATGATATAAGCATTCTTACAATGTTATACGATGATCAAAGAAAAGAAAAGTGAACATAACAGTGTTGGGAGAGTAAAAAATTTACCCGATTGTCCAAGTTTTTATGACTATTATTAGATTATTAACATGTGCTTTAAATGCAAACATGATATACGAACACGCGTATACGACGTAAGACGTAAGAATGTAATGTGCGGACGAGGTGGGATGACATATGGCTTTGTCGGAAGTGCAATGTAGGAAAAGATTAAAATTTTGTTTCGAAATCCATTGATAACTCCACTCCAATAATTATATTGTCTACACTAGGAGCTCGTGTTTTGCGGGTCTTGTGCCTTTTTACGGCCTGTTTGTGCGTATCACGTGCGCACAATGCGTTCACTCTTGCTATATCAATATTGTATCTCACACACACAAAAAAGAAACCAATATCGACTTCTTCAAATTTTTCCATATTTTACGCAATATTTCAAATGGTGCAATTTATACACGAATAATATATATAAGGAAACAATATTTATATACAGGTATACCTATAGATATTGTAATAGACGAGAATTTTTTAAGTGAACGAGAATACATCAGGCAATCACAGTTCCTATTTACTATATACATGATGATATATATATATATATATATATATCAGCTAAGCTATATTATATATACATACAATGCACTTTTAGTATGTGCGTGGAAAAAAATGTTGAAAATAAGAAAAATTATATATGTATATTTACATTATAAGACAGATATTATAAGATAGTGAAAACTGTTTACCATGTATACCACACGTGATCATGTATACGATATGAGCACACGTAGCTCGTATTAGCTATATGTATACGCGTGCGAAAAATTATAAAAATGCTTATAATCAATGAGAAAAAAAATGATAGACTTTGGATTAAGGACGAAGGATACACGTATGGAATTTCAAAAGTATACCATAGTTTGTCGTCAGGTTTATATATAAAGTTCATAGGAGTCGTTATTAAGAGAATGAATAAAAAAAGAATTAACGTAATCGTATGTTTTGACGCGCCGAACTTCCTTAGGGTCGATCGGCGTCAACTGTTGTTATGAGTTGATTTGATCTTTGTTTTGTAGGATGCCATTTGTATATAAAAAATTATCATTGTAGGAAATTATTATCAATAAAACAATTGAATATCATCTGACATTTCATCTGATTACTCGGCTTGGATCTCGTATCTCCTTATATTCCTTTAAATTTTCCCGCTTTGATTACTACGCCACCTTTGTATATTATATAACGCGGAATATCGCACGTACTCTATATACCTATATATTATCTCTTGTTCGTTATAGTTGATGGTGTATACCTAGTTCAAAAATCTAACCTACTCGTGCATTTGTAAACAAATAATCGACAGCCGCAGCTGTTTGTTGCAAATGCCAGTGGGTTTGATCATTAAATTAAATAAATACAGAAAGTGCACAAAATATTGATACAATGAATAAATTTTGATGTTTGGATTGACCAAAATGCACGCAACGGATGCTAAAATTTTGAGCAACATAATAAACAGTACCACTGTGCCAGCTAAAAATGACTTGTTAAACAAATTGCAGTCTGATGAAAAGGATGTCGAAGAATTTCCAGCTACAAGAAGTGTTGTCATTGATGGTTTGTCCAAAAGAATCACTCAAATCTTGTCGTACAAAGTTTCACAGGAAGCTTACCAGAGATATTCAGTCAGACTTCATGTTATTGTGAGTCTAACGTATTCTTTTCTAATTCTGTGGGTGAATAATGTGCTCAATATCGATTTTTATTATTCAACATTGTTGTATGTGTGTCACAGGAAACTTTGAGGGATTGGAGCAAGCTGAAAGGTGACATAGGAAAAGCTTTGGTGTTTCAAGATTCTGAAAAGTCTCATGCTTTTCTGGTGCATCTCTTGGAAAAGTATATGAAGCCAAACCATTTAAGTATGTGCAGCGATATTGAGCACCTGATCCAAGTGGCAGAAGTATTACTTGATTCAATTGAAAGATATAGATCATTGATGAAGTGCTTTGTTAAAGTTATCAAGAGAATTATCAGCTTAGATCAGACTGAGAGAAGTGAACAACTTTTAATGCGTGTCATTGATAGCAGTGTTGATTTACGATTGGAATTGTCTTTAGTGGAAGAAATATTTGTTAGCTTAAAAGTACAGTTTATAGAAAAACCTCTCACAGATTGTTTTGTCGCAAGCTGCTTGGACAAGGATAAAAAGGAACTACTAGAATTGACCAGCATGAGTACGTTTTTTAAAAAGGTCATTGATAGCCCTTTGTTATTTTCAATGATGGCAAACAATTTGAGAGAGTTATTCGTTGAAACTAAATTTGCTAAAGCAGCTCAGAATTTTATAAAGAAAGTTTTAGAAAAAATACAATGCCAATGTGATGAATATCATAAAGACATTCTGGAATTGTATCCAGCAAGCTTGCAACACTGTGTCCTACTTTTGCGGATAAAACCAACTGATCACACAAAAAAATCACGAAGTCGAACAGTGCAATCATTGCAGAAAATATTTTTTAATGACTACAATGATGCGTTGATGCTGGTATCTCACTTTCCAGATTGGTTACCCCAGTATTTGGACTTTTCCAAAGACCTTGATGAAGTTATTCAGACATCAGATGGTTGTTAATGATTCTAAGTATAAATAATTGAAAATTTTAGATGAATTTGTAAATAAACGATTTTTATTTTTACAAATATTCTGTATTTTTACACACCTACTTAAAATGAGAAGCATGATTGTGTTTTGCTTCCTTCTAAAGGAAGTATAAATAGGTAGTTCTTTTTTTGCAATTAAAATGAAAGTCAAGTCTTTGAAAAAATGTTGACTGTAATCGATCAGAATTTATTAGTTTTATTAAGATTCAATATAGAGTTTTCCTTTCTTACTCATTTAAGATAATCAAATGATAGCGGCAGATCGTCTGCTCGACGCAGCCAAGGATTAATATAGGTACATAACTTATAAAAATAGTCGAACAAACAAACGATATATACTTAAAAAAGATTATCATTATATTATAGGTATATAGTTTCTTTATAGAAGTCAGTTTGGCAAACCAATCGATTCTGGATATATGTATATTGGCGCTATTGTGTTTTGTATTATCTCCATAAAATTGGCAGATGGATTACCGGAAATGCTCGTATCGGAGGCACAAGTGGACACATCTTGAGTGTTGATTCATCTTCGGATCGTGGGAACGGAGATATTATACAGCTGCGTGCGTAAACGGGTTTTGATTTGCTTCTCTTGTGTCTTTCAATTTCTTCGCTTGGTTGTTTCTTTGCTCTTCGTAACGGAGCGATGAGAAATCAAAAGACAGTAAATTTAGTAGAAAATAAAAGTACAAAATCTGTATGTTTGAGAATCGCATTATAGCACAGAGATGGAACGTTTTAAAAATTGATAAATTTAATCTTTATTAAACCAACTTAAATAAAAATAGTCATTAAAAATTTTACATTCCTACTTTATGACTAAAACAGTAAAGGAACCTTAATGAAAGAATAACTTAAGGTATATCCATAAGCGGAAACTTTGACAATTTCGGGTATGCAAAGAAACACGAAAATATAATAATGTTTTTCTCTTTAAATTGACATTTCCGGAAATCTTATAGTAGCGCGCTATCAATGATGATAAATACAACAGTGTAATGCCTCATGGAGCGAAAGAAATCTCGTAAAAATAGAGGTATAAATACAAACGAAAAAGAGAGTGTGAAAATAAAATGCAGATCACAAATGTAACGAGCCGTCTAAATTATAGTCATATGTGACGCTATGAGGAAAATTGACGGGGAGAAAAATCGTTAGAATGTAGAGATTGAATCAAATGAAAAAAAGCTGGGTGAAAGTATAGAGACAGTAGAAATGTTATAAAATGAAATGCTCTGTTACCTTGTAAAACGTGTTACATTTAACATCGAGGCGATGATCCTTTTTTTCCAAACATGAGCCATACTACTTTGTTTTTCGTGTTTCCTTTTTGGATTTTTTTTTTCTTTGATCTCTACTAACGAGCGAGCATCAATTGCTTAATTATTCTCGGGTGGACATAAGTTTTTTCGTTATTTTTATGGTATTTTTTTGCATCTCTTTAAATGTAATACCCCAGTCATTCATCTTCACTCTCGTATATTTTGTTTTTTTGCCAATAAATTTAGCGGCTTCTCGATTTTACAATTCCCGATGAATGTTTCATCTAATGTATTCACACACCCATACATTCACGCTCACGCATATCACGTATGCGTGTGCATATATATTTATATATAATATATATATATATATATATATTTTGTTTTTAAGTTTTCTTTTATATATAAATGGCTGTTCTATCTACGATTTTTTATTGATGGGCGAAAGATCACAATCGTCCGTTTCTCCGCTGGTCTCCGTTTTCTTTTTCACATTCATCAATAGATTTTTCGTCGGAACATTCGACGTTTATTATTATTTTTTTTTATCTAAATCAAGCACCTTCTTTTTTTCACTTTTCTATCATCTAATCGCAATTTTATCCTCGAAATTAATAGAACGACGTGATTTTCGGCTTCGTAACGACAAACGGAATGAGTGTATACAATATAATATAAATAAAAGTGCCGGAGGTCTCGTCAGTGTATTAACGCATGATAATCGTCCGTTTTATATTGTGAATTACAAATAGCGATTAGTGAAGAAGTCTCTCGTCAAATAAATTCAAGTGCGAGGCCTGTTCCCAGAATGTACATAGAAAGAAGAGAGAAAAAAACGCAGAGAAACGATAGTAAGTAACGCATAACGATACGCGCGCAAATCGTGTATATTATAATGATATAAGCATACGCAGCTAATACACAAGTGCATCATAATGTGTCAGAGAATGAAATTCAGAAACGCAGAGCAAGCGGTCTCTCGCCCACACACTTTATTTAATCTTTCTCGCATCTGTTTGATAATTTAAAATATTACGAACTATGGCGAAACGTCTATCCGAAGAAACAATCGCTATTGCGAATTTCAACTTCGAAAGACTTAATTGTTTTTGTTTATCTTACTTCCTTACGCAATTCATTACGACTTTATTTATTTATAATCTTTATCCTTTATTTTTTTTTCTTTATACTTTTTTTCTCGTTAATTTCTCCTGCTGCATCTCTGGCTGTACGTTTCATGCTCGATTTCATTCGTCAGCCTTCTCTTATCGATAAAAGTGACTCGATAATCATATAACAATAATATTATTATTATGCTGATATCGATATTCTCGAAATTGATTAACGTTTAAGAATCGTTTATTGAAAACTGTTGAACGCCCGGAACACCTTCTCCTACGCGCTCGAGTTCGTCGTGGCCAGACATCAGGCTGTTCAGACACCCTACATAGAAAATAATACACCGTCGATCGATAATCAATAATACATAGCAATGATAATAAAAAGCCATTTTTCGCGCTTCTCCCCAGCCTCGCATCGAGCCACGATGACAGCTCGATCGTCGTCATTTCTTTTGTTCTCCATCACTTTCCGGGAGGTAATGTAATGTACAGTTCGACACACTCGCGAGTGCCGCCCACGCATACACAGAGAAAAGCACACGCACACGCACACATTTTAATGGCAGAACGCACTTTATCAATATTTTTTTATATTCACCTCGTGTGACCAGCGTTATTTTTGTTAATCTTCATCTCACTTCTGTCCTCTTTTGACTCTAATCCTCACTCCCTCTCATCTATATGCATATATATATATATCATCGTGTACTTGTATATTTCAGTTTTTCGAAGTAATACAAAAAAAAAAGAACAAACGACAGTTTTTTTTATAAATAAAGAAAAACATTTTAATTGCATTATCAAAAAAATCAAGTTCAGGAATATCAAGAAAAGGGTAAAATATAGGAAGCCGAAGAAAAGGATATTTCTTTCATTACAAAGTGAGAGAAAGCCCATCGACATCGACATCTTCGAAATGTGAACAACCGCTATCAAAGCTTCGTTGCAATTTACGAACAACGTCACCACTGGTACTGTACTGGTAATAACGAGACTAATAGAATAATAGTAATAATAATAATAATAATAATCATAATAATCGCAATAATAATGTTAATAATTAATAGTAATCATAACTAATGACAATATAACCGTAATTAATATTATCATAATAATCAATCGCAACATCAAGGCGACTCTCGTACATGAACGATAGAAATTTTCTTTGTATAATAAAGGGTAAAACGGTAAAACATTAGTGATGAGTTTTTCTGTAGTTTTTATTAAAAAATCAGCATTTTTTTTTTGTTTCTTCAAATTTGGCTTTTACTCGCAGCGTTTCGATTTATAAAGGTCAACGAGTCGTCAGAAACTCGAAAATTTCAATCGCAACTGCGCGAGAACATCGCCGGATGTGATTTTTTGTTTTGCAGTGACCGCATTAACAACAATGATTATCCCATTGTCAATCACGGGCATAGGTCGACTAAATGTGAAACATCATGTTCACTCGGTTCTTATTATTATTTGTTTTTTCTCACTTCTAGACGTAAAATCGCAGTTTATCAGAAACGGCCGACCATCAACCGTCATGCAACGATGTAAAACAGCAAACGAAACACCAAACTATTTCTAACAACCAGCTCTCTTATACATTTCTGTGTGTTTACTTTTTTGTTTTATTTCATTTTTTTGTCATATTTCTTGCACTTTTCTGTCGCGTATTACTTGAAAAGGTCTTTGAAGCATTCCCTTATCTCCGTCATCTATCTTCCTGCGTCCGAAACAAGGGACCCAGAAGAAACGCCTGCCAACATTCGCGCTACTTTAATCCTCCCCCCTTTCTTGTCTTTGTCTTTTCTCTTTGATTGACATTCTCCCGACGCTACGTTCTACGCACACAAATAAGTCTGGGCGTAAACAAAACATTATAATCGAGTAGACCAATTCGGACAGTGATTCAAACTAATAAACAATTTTTTTCTTCTCTCAAAGCATAATCAAGATTTGCCGTTCGCTCTTTTATCCTTATTTACGCAGAGTACAATGTTGTATGCCTACGTCAAATTTGGAATGCCAATTCTTCTGGGTCCCGCCAGACATTGGCATTTCGTTACAATTATACAGTTATATAGATTCTATATAAATACCTAATATGCCTTCGTATAATACATACCTAATATGCAATTGTGTTAGAAGTCGGCCGCGTCGACCTCAAAACGTAACGTAAATTAGGTACGCAACTTCCGTATTATGTTCGCATTATGTGTCTATGCGCGTAAGTGTAACTGTGTGCCTGTCATGTATATGTGTACCTCGAGAGTGTCTTTGTTCTTTACAAATATTGATTTCATCATTTTTTTTTTAAATCGTGTTGATGTATTTACACACAGTATACATAGACGATATATAAGATTTTTTATATATACAGTGTATGCACGTTATCTCTGTGTGTCCGTGTGTACGTGTGAATTTTTCTGCCTGCAGTGTTTAACGGGGCGCAACATAATTAACGTTATATAATGTAAATATTATATAGATTCGTATGGGCCTAGCATCTCTTCATTTTTCTCCCTATGTTTATATATTATTTCATTATTATTATTTAATAGAGACGTCGTTTTCTTCAGTTTTGCAAACGAATGTACGGTGTCACAGTGTACAGGACCGATCAACAGTCGCTTAGGAAAGGGACGAGAGCCACCCTTTTATCAGCAGCCACCCGTCAAAAAATCAAATCACGTCCACACCCGAAATCCTGCGAACGCACTTCATGAAAAGCCTCAGAGGCTCATTTCATAATATAATTTTCTCCCTTATAATAAAAACAATTAATTAATATTAATTTATTCTTTTTTTATCCTTTACTTCTCACGTTTAGAGCATTATAGCAACTCTTGCATGCGAGTCAGTTATCAAAGAGCAAAGAGCGAAGCTGGAAGGGTCGATGCTCGGCTCTGTTCCAGGGCGATGCGATCGTTATAATAACAACTATTTATCCATAAAATCTAAACGATCAAATTCAATTGTAACGTAACCTTCACTACAGTCCATTTCCCATTTAAGGAATCTCTCGATTGGACGAAATGCATTGAAGAGCGAAAAATAGTATTAAAGGTCATAAGTGTAATCAAAAAGTGTTTGGCTATCGAATTTTTGATAAGGAACCAAATCTAAATAAAGGCTAATTGCATAATGTATGTACGTATGCTTTCCAGTTGTCTGTCAAGCCCGGCGAACAATCAGGAAATGAACGGTAGAGCTTTTAACGTCAATCGATGGCAACTCGTATCCGTCTAGGATTTTATTTTATTTTTTTTTCTAAATCGCACGGGTGCATTCTCAAAAGATCTGTAATTCATCGATTAAAAGAAAATATCTTCCAACTCGCCTCGTCGTCATTTTAATAATATATATATATACACACATATATATGCTACAGTACGCATATGGGCATACACGTATCGAAGCATGTATGCGCATACGCATTCAAGACTTTTTTTTGTTTATAATCGATGATCCTAAGAGCAAGAAATCACCAAGTCACCTGAGTCCTTTCAAAGGTACCCGAGTGGCTATTTTTAGTAGGGCAGCAGGAAATTAGATATATAATATTTCTTTCGTTCACACACTTAGCAGCTCTTGGCGCTTCTGCTTTGCAGAAAGATCACGGCCACGACGACGGAGGAGTAGAAGAAAACGACGATAGATTTGTCTCGATTCTCGATGATTCTCTGACAGACGCTTCATTTAGTTGTTAATACGCTCTTGTAGGTACGCATAACGATTCGAATAAACGAGTTATAGGTGTAAATTTCCAAAGTTCGTGTTAAGTTAAAGCCTTTTTCACTTGATCAAAGGAGAGTCTAGGTTCGGATTGGGATTAGGCTGCTGCTGCTGCGAGGCGCCGGACGGCGACGATACCTGCGCCACCCCCTGGGCCTTGTTGTCGTTGCCAAGGACGTTGGTGGGGCCGCCTGAGGAGCTGCCACTGCCACCAATGCCGGGCATGCCACCCACACCGGAGCCCATGCCACCAGCAAGGCCGCTGCCTCCCTCCTTCATTTTCTCGCAGTAGTCGGCAAACACGTCGCGGAACTTGGCCCAAGACTTTTCCGGCACTGTTATGGCCGTCCTGAAGTTAGTCTTAACCTGAAACCGGAAACTCACGTTAGCTTGCCTCGCGCTAGCTTAACGTCCACGACCAGGGTAACGTGTAAGTACCTCGGAGATTCTCATGTAGATCCCGCGGTTGTTCTGGCCGATGTCAAAGTAGAAATTTTTATTGTCGACGCGCATGTAGCGTCCGTCAGGCAGATCACCTTTGAAGCCGCCATCATCCGTGCCGAACTCCTCGAGTAGATCCGTGAGTGCGTCGCGGAACTCGATCATACCCTGGGCCGGTATCGCTATCTGCGTTCTTGGGCCCCCGCGCGTTATCGTCTGCGACACCTGCACACAACATACGAAGAGAGCACATTGTAATGATGTCGGATTCTGCGAACCACAAGCGGGGAAGAGTGATATGTGCACGCTAAACGCGGCTTGTGTGCAAACGACTCATGCAGTTTCCACGCTTTTAGTCTCGATTTAGTGCGATTATAAGAGATACATGATTGATTTGCTGGTCGGTACATACAGGGTGACTCACCCGCAGGAAACGTCCGCGCGAGTTCTCCTTCAGGTCCAAGTAATATCGCCTGTTGTCCTTTACCATCATTTCCGACTTGAGCTTGCCATCGTCCGGTACGTTCTCTGGATTCGGAGGGCCTGCATGAAACAATGCAAATTAGTAGTTGTCAAGTACAAGATACAGAGTGAACTCGTTGGAAATTACAATTTTTTACAGCAAATGTAACTGCCAGTCAGCAAAGCTACGTCTGACCGTAGCCAAACAGTTTCTACTGCGTTTCTACTTATACATGAAAATGGTAATCTTTTAAAAGAAATCAACAAGCGAAAATCATACATACATATTACATAAATGAATAACTCGACTACTTTTTTTCTCCATAAATATTGCAGCCTAAAAAATATACAACCGCAACAAAAAGTAAAATTCGCAATGAAACAATGCGTACTCGGAGCGGACCAGTTGATATTTTAAGAATAAGGTCCGCCTCACAAAACTTTCCGTAAGGCATCGCGCACTTCTGACAACAAAACATCCTCTAAAGTTTGAAAAGAAACGCCAGCCACTTGGCGGGTGAGCTCTCAATAGAAAAAAATTTACCTAAAGATGCATAGTAGTCGCTGAATGTCGAAAGATGATCCCGGAACTCTGACGCGGTACTGAGTGCCAGGAAAATTTGGCTTCTTCTCCCATCGGCTCCGATCTAAAATAAAGGAGAAGGTCGTCGTTTAGCACACATCCCATAAATAATGTGAAACAAACTGTCCGAGAAAAGCTTCTGCTATTATCGTTACCTCGGCTACTTTGATAAACCTCCCGCGTTTGTTCTGTTTTACGTCCAGGTAAAATCTTTTGCTCTGGATCTGCAGCATCTTCGTCGCCAGCTCTTGCTCTCCCTGCTGCCCTTGTTGGCCTGCACAAATCACATTTCATTAATATTATTACCCTTAGCAAAATTTTTACTCGTTCAAACAAAAATAACATTCTTTACATTCATTACTCGTGTTTGCGAGAAATTTCAACGCGTTTGGATAGAGCGGATTTTCGCAGCGAGGGATTTTAAAAGAAAAAAGTATGCACATATATATGCGCGCACACACACACACACACACACACACACACACACACACACACTCGCTGCTACACTGGGTCAACCTGTACGATCGAGCGGCCCTAATTCGACGCCAGGAGCGGCTCAAGATCATTTCAAGGCAATCGAGAATATTTTCAATGTGGCGTTTTCTTTTTCAGCGGAAAGACGACCAAGCTATACGCATCAATAAATAATAAAACGCAGACAATGGAACGATAGTTTTAGTTTCTATATAGGGACTTGTGACCTAAATATGCATTTCCTCTATGAATCAGTAGAAGAGTCGCGACGAACTTTGCGCTTTATATCGAGGCGATAATAAAATCCATTTTAGAACCGGATTGTTTACGATTCGTCGAGAGCTGCATCAGTCCATATTCCACCTTATGATGGTTGAAAGAAAAAAAAAAAGATAGAGAAGAAGGACAAATTAAATAGACGACCTCATTAAATGAGCGCGAAAAGAAGAAAGGGGAGGCTCTCAAGCCCACGCAGTCATAAACTCATCCACTCGTCTACTGCAGGTAATAAAAAACCTCCCGCTGGCGCAGGTGCATCAACTCCCCACAGACCTCCGAAACGAAAAAAAAATCGAGCATTCGGGCAGATAAGAGTACAACCCCGCAGAGGAGGGATCAGTGGAGAGAGAGAGAGAGAGAGTGTGTGTGGAAAAGAGCGAGACGACGGCGCGGAGCAATGTTGCTCGAACACACTCGCGACTCCGATCAATAACAGCTGCAGCAGCAGCAGCGAAGCTTCGGCTCAGCAGCGGGTCAAAGACCCTCCCCCCTAGAGTCCTCCCCTTTATGCACCCTCTCCCGTTCTTCCAGAAGAAGCTACATACGTCCCGTAGTCCTCGCATCGCTTCGGTGCATCCCGAGGCCACATCGAGGAGATAGACCAAACCCTGGAGGTGTGCGCAAGTGTGCCTATATACCTATACGACTCGTAAGACTATATAGTCTGCAGAGCAGCAGCCATTGCGGAGGTGGCGGCGCCCCTCGGCAGCGCGCGCACCAGTCTATGTGTGTGTCAAGGACACATCTCCGAGCAGAAGCTCTCGAGGAACGTCGTCGACGAAGTGGGAGTATGTGGAGAGAATCGACACACGAGAGTGCATTGATCTCGCTCTCTTTCTCTCTCTCTCTCTCTCTCTCTCTTACGAGCGGCTGATTTTTCGCGCTCGAGTATGTAAGTATGCATGAGTCGCGATAAGTATGTGCAGAGACGACGACGATGATTCAGACGCCGGTAAATATACGTGCGATCATCCGGTTCGAATTCTTGGTATGGACACGATGCTGCCGAGCTTCGGGGAAATCCGCCGTCGAGTGCAAGCTCGACGATTCATGGATCGGTCGTTGCCGCCTGCGAAAATACGAAAAAAGTTTCGAGTAGTTTGAAAAAAAAAAGAAGAAGAAATAGCGGATGAGCGTATAGGTTAGTGTCGATGAGGATGACAATCGTTATTGGCAAAAGTAGAAATTTCACGGATACGAGAGTCGGCGTATGGAGCGCGACAAACTGACAACCCTAATGAGATTCGAGAAGCTCGCGTGCGGGATTCGAAAACTACACGATTTCTCACTGGCACCGATCAAGTTCAAGAGCCGATCGTCTAATTTTAGTCCACCGACCTTATTTATAGCGCATTGTTTACAAGCTCGACTGTCTCGTCTGTGCAGAGAGAGGTACTCGTGCGCGCAGTATAGCTCGAATCTTCGAAACTGCAGAGGGAAATGTCAATACCTTCCGGATGCCAGTACTGTATCCTGCCCATCGTATCGGTCCAGCCATTGGCCGAGTCGTCGTCGATCGTCTTCTCCGTCGCCATGAAAATCTCCCGGAGAGTCCAAGCTCGGCACGCGAGAGCACGACACTATCAGTCATTCGCCTATTCTTCCCCAACGAGCAAACAACTCTTCCAATTGCGCGGAGCACACCATATCAGTGTCGTGAAAGACTACGAGCAGCGGCAGCAGCAGCGATCGCTCGACTGAGCCGTCCTCACCAAGAGCGAGCGAGAAAGAGAGCGAGAGAGCTAGAGAGAGGAAGCGAGAGAGAGAGACGAGTCAACGTATGACACATAAAGCAAGAGAGTAGTGGGAGTCCGCAGACGCCGGTGGAACCTCCTCGTCGTCGCGGATGACGTGCGGTCATTCATGGAGCCCGGCGTCATGCAGCAGGAATGCAGCGGCAGCAGCAGGCATATCATGGCTGCAGCGGCAGCGGCAGTACCTAGCGCAGCGGAGAGACGAGAGCAGAGCACAGCCAGCAGCAGCGCCACGTGACACGGCCGTACCACGTGATCGGCAACGCTCCCCTCCGCTCTCTCTCTCTCTCTCTCTCGCTCCGCTCTGCTTACGTCACGGACAGCTGACTACTCGTCCGCGCGCGCGCGCTCTCTCTCTCTCTCTCTCACTCGGTTTCTCTCCAACTCCATTTTTACACCCTGCGCGATATTTTTTTTGCCTCCGAGCACACCCGCACCTCCGCAGATCGAGTTACCCACTCCTATTAATGCGTAGACAAGTGCGAGAGAAACGAGGCTGATTGCGAGCGATTTTTCGCGGCTGATGGGATGAGAGACCTGTTACCAGGCGGGATGAAAACTAGTTCCATTGAAGGGCGGAGCTCAGCTCCCCTTGTGCGTGCGTGCATTACTCCACTCTTTCCTTCGCTCCTCTCTTCGCGACCATTCATTCGAGCTATATTTATAACGCGCTCTCCGCGGAGAGCAACAATTCGCACTCACCAGAGTCGAAGTCAGCGCCGCCGGCGTCCATGCCTCCGGAGTTTCCATACTCTGCAACATGAAACATTCGAATATTCAAAGATGCACGTGCGTTAACGCGATATCGTCGTCGGCAGCGATGTGTATATTAAACACATCAGCGAGTAGCGAGAGAGCAGGTCACGATTTTAAATCTCGAGCGAGATGCGCATGCGCGCGCGCACGCATCGATTATTATATACCTGTGTGTCAAGTCGTGTCGCGCTTTGGGCCGCACGCGCGCGCGAGACAGAGCTGCGAGCTGCTCCCAATCTCGCGCGCGTGTGCGAATGTTACATCACGCGCCTTATCGCGCCAAGATAAATAAACAGTAGGTCCGCAGCGCGGCGGCGGCTCGGCGGCTGCCGCGGTTCGATTAGATAAAGCGCCGAGCAGTCCCTACAGTACATGAATTTGGAGCCGTCCTGCTCCTCGCTCGGAAATGACAGCTGTTGCGAGGCGGACAGAGGACAAAGAGTGTACTCTCTGCTCGGAAAGGAGTCCGCGCGCGCGAGAACGAGAAAAAGGAAGTAGAAAAAGAAGTATAGGAGCTGCCACTGATGCTGGTAGCAGTTATAGCTTATAGCACGGCAACGTTGCTCGCTCGCGCACGCCTAAGGGGGAACGACGGTCTCGCTCTCCGAGTCTCGGCTGTACGGGTAGTAACGCGGAGCGACGAGCGAGTCGTCCGTGCGCGCGCACGTATATGTACTACACACTACAGCAGAGCACACAGAGAGCAGAGCACACAGCGAGCGGAGGGACCGCCGGCCATCTTGAATCGGCGAAAGAGTTCCGTTGGCGAAAAATTCGGAGATTTCGCGACGCGGCTGACAGAAGCCCGATACGTCGGGCGCACCCAAGACTCGGGCCCTATGCGTCCCCTTTCCCCAGGTGCTGACAGCCTCTCCGCGGGCACTTTTCGCCGAGGGACCCAAGGACGGCCTGCGGCTGCTCTCTCGCTCTCTCTCTCTCTCAACTTGGTAACAGGGCGCGCGCGACGATGCGATTTTATACTCACTCTGGGGCTGGTCGTCGAGGCTCTCGCGGTCGGACATGTCTGTCTCCTGCTGTAGCTCTGCTCGACTGCGGGATACAACTGCTGGTTTCGCTCCTCTAATCTGTCACACTGTAGCACTCGCTGCTGCTGCTGCCGCTGCTGTTACTACTGCTTGGCTCGCTCGACCTCGTGCACTGGAGATGGAGGAGGAGCGCGGCGACGGCAGCCACTAGAAGCGCAACACCTTCGGGCCGGCCGCGCCTCTCGACGACGACGACGGGGTTTCAGCAGCGCTGAGCAGCACCGCACACTATCTCTTCCTCTCTTCCTCTCTCTTCCTCTCTCTCTCTCTCTCTCTCTCTCTCTCTCTTTCTCCTTCTCTCACACACCCTCGCGCACACACCTTCTCAGCTCTTCGCCGCTGCTCCGCCGTCCTTCATTCGCGCTACTGTCCCGCGAGCTCCCCTGCCACGATCCCTCGCGCGCGCTCTATCTCTCTTCTCTCTCACTCTCTCTCCACTCCCTCTCTGCGTGCGAGTGCTGCAGCAGCAGCTCTTCTTCTCTCTCTCTCTCTCTCACTCTGCGACTGCTCGCCGCGCTTCTACTTCGTCGCCTGCCTCTTCTTCTTTTTCTTCTCCTCGACCAGCAGCAGCAGCCGTTTCTTCTTCCTTCCTGCTGATGCCTGCAGCCGAACCTAGCCCGCGCACGCACACTACTCTCTCGCGCCTCTCCTTCCTTCCTCTCTTTCTCTCTCTCCTCACCGTCGTCTGGCTCGCGCTCGTCTCCTCTTCACTTCACGGGCCGCCGCCGCCGACAATCCGCGCACGCAGAACCTGGATAAGCTCGCTCGAGCTAGACACCGAGCTCTGCCGTATTTCGGTGAAATGGGACACTCCGCCGCTATCGGTGCTGCTACAGCAAAGTTTGCTGTCCAGAGGGCGCCAGCTCGCGACTTACCCTCGCTCGATTGATAAGCTCCGAGCCGCCTTATCGACGCAGCCAGGCGCGAGACAATTCGAATACTTACGCTCAGCTCGACTGCGTAATGCGTTACATGTGGTAAGGGCAAGATTTTTCAGATTTTCTAGATCAGGGAACAAAGCAGCACAAGAGCAAGTTTTTCGAATCGTTTTATTAATATTTTTTAAGCAAAACACAAAAGAATTAAAGTACAGAGTTATTCCTTACATTGTATTCTGATATAGTAAGTTTTCTTCATGAAATTGTACAGCAACATGACTCGTGTTCGAACGTATCGTATCGATAGGAGATGCATTATTTTTCTTATGTATACGTGTAATCTGCGTGTTCGAGTGTGTACCTTTTGCCATCCCTTGATCCGCATCGGTTTGCCGCGCGCGTGCTAGTTTGAATGATTATAATTTCAATCGTGTACTGCATGTATGCGTGTTTTCCAGCTCCGCTCTATCATGAAGGGATTCTATATCGGTGCTGATGCTTTCTCTCGCTCTCTTTGTTCGCCCGACCTGCGTTCAAGCTTTCCTGAATTTTTGTATAGCTTCTTCTTACAACGATCCGAAGAAATTCGCAGGGTCAATCGGTTAGAAAAATGGCCGCCACAGAATAAGGCACACAATTGATGCGATGCGCACTTTGATAATAGCGATATATATATAAAACCCTATATATTATCGTAACGTAAAGCACTTTGGTCGAATCGACGTCAGATACGCCGATCCCCTTAGAAGTTCTAGAGCAAAAGAACACTGATATTTGGTTTTCGAGACCCGGATTTTAAGACAGAGAAAAAGGTGCGCATGATGTGGATGCTTCTGAACTGACCGGATTATGAAGATGCACATGCAGTTAGCGGCGTATGTGTACGTCTGATATTTTTTTCTCTTTCGTTTCGTTTATTTACATACTTTTTTTTTTTTTTTTTTTTTTTTTTTTTTGAGGTATATTATGCAAAAGTTCCGCGCTATCGCTCGTTCGCTTCCTCTCCCTCACCTTTCTCCCTCTCTTATACGTCCCGTACCTCAAAGCGTGAATTATATCGTAACAAGTGCGCCTTGTGTTTTCGTTCCTGTGTTCAACGTGTGATAGTATATGCGTGAGTTGCGTAAGCAATTTCGTATTGTTTCTTCAACGTTACGTGTCTCGCGGATACGAGTGTGTCGTACATTTTTAACACTAATTCGTTCCTAAGCATGTGTGAGTGTATGTGGCGTATGTCTATGTTTCATGAATTTGTCCCCCAGAATTATTAATCAATCGCTCGCGCAAACTCCTATTATTAACAAGCTCTGCCTCTATGTACATTACCGGCTTACAGCACGTTTAACGTCTACCATCAACATCTATACGCACATTACAGCTTTTTGCCCGCCTCCTCATCGTTAATCGTTTCACATAATTATTCGATTCCATTTTTTTTTATCATTACTTTTCTCAACCGTATTAGACTTACAACGTCCTCAACTATCTTGGTTTAATTACTTGCCTAGAATTGTTATGGCTTATCTAAAAGTTTGTTCTACTTTTGTTAAAATTCAAATTTTCTCTCTGGTTAAGCTATGCCAATCTAATTTTTTTTTTATAATTAGCTGGATGAGTGAAGCATCTACGGTAAATTGTCGATATTGCTCGCGCATTGCTCGCACCGACGCTATAGCATTGTTTTAACTGGGAAATATTACACAAAAAGCAGTGAAGCAGATTTAATCATTTTTCGGCTACCAGTTAGGATGATCTCTTTGGTGGTGTATCTCGTGTATACTTCAGTGTCAACGATAGCGCAGACGAGCTTTACTTTGTAAATGTCGAACTCCCGAACAAAAACATAAGTTAAATTTCTCTCTTAAACTTCAAGATCTCAGATTCTCTCTTTTAAGAGGGTCGTACAAAACATGCTCTAATCACATACGACTCGAGTTCTAGCCTCAGTCACACTTTCTATACTTGGATCATCGATAACAAGAACGATAACAATTATAACAATACGCCGTCACATTTTTACCGCGCTTTGGTATCTTTTGTTCATCAGCCTTCTCGGACTAGCTTCTAACTCTTCTTAGCTCCATTTATATGTGCTCAAAACGAAAACTTATTGAGCTCTCACACGCGGAGACTAAATACATTAACGACTATTTTTTTATTCCTTTGCCATTTAAACTTTATATCATCACACATCTGAGACGATTCCGCGAATACTTCATGATAGAAATTCAATGCAGGATTGTTGATGTGAACAGTTTTTTGTTTTTTAATCTTTTCAAAAATGTAAATGATCTTCATTATAGAAATATTGAATAAAACCCTACAGAGACATGTATTTTGGCTATTAAATCAAGTAATAGTAATTAGGAACCTTGACAGACATTTTTCAACCGTCTTTAAAAAGCTAAAGAAATATGTAAGTTTGAAAAAACGATTATAAAGGATGCAATACAATGATTTCAACGATCTACAGTAACTGCATACAATATATACGCTAGAACTCCGGAGACCATACATTATCATGTAAGTGTATCAAAGAAGTCTTTTGTGACTTGTGGGTGAAAACGCGAACGAACGCTGGTATGCTATTTACAAACGCAAAGCTTATATTGGAACACAAAATTTTTGTCGGTTTCATCATTGTTTACTCATTCTCAACATTTCTCGAGTAAACTCCCGAAAAATCAATTGACTGACATCTTTAGTCATTTGTCAATAGCAAGGACCCCTACAAATATTCGAGCACTTAAGTACCATCAACTATGAGTTACTGATTTTCTCCCAGAAATCACGTGAATTACGTTTTGCTATTCGATTATCGATAAAATGCTCTAGATTGATCTCGTCAAAAATCGAAAAAATGGGTAAGAAACAATCAATGGTCCAAGAATCAAAAATCAGGAACAAAAGGTTCATGGTACTTCAATTCGGAGAGGTTTGACGCACGCCCAAGGCGCGCGTTTACTCTTCCCATTTGGATAGATCATAATGGAGGACGGCCATTTTCTTGAGGATTCTCCCTTTGTCATTGAATATTGCAGCAGACAGCTTTGCATGGTATAGGTCCCTCCTCGTCCCGACTCATGAACGACGACTTGTCGAATTTCGGATCGATCGAGGTGAAGGTGAGAGGTTTTCCCGTGTAGCAGCTTTCGTAAACCTCGAATGCCTCGTCGATTGGCAGCTTAGAGTCGTAGTCGGTGATACTCTTGAGATTCTCCTCCACGGGAACGATCACTGGTATCTCTTCAATGCTGCTAACGCTGTCGGTCATTGGGTCAGGAGTGTTTGGCACAGTCTTCGATCTAGACGCATCCAAATTATCGTTCACAACTAAATTATCGCGAGTCTCGTCCTCGACACTTGAAACACTCGAGTCAGCCTGAAGTCTGTAATATCTCTGCACGTGCTCCATGCCGTCGGGACCGTTGTCCTTAGTCACTAAAAGATCATCAATAACATCATCTTCGTCGTTATCGTCAGCCTCGAGCATCTTCTTCGGGCTCATGACTGGCTCGACAGTTTCCGCCTCCCAGCACTCGAGAACGTCCGGCTCCTCAATGCTGCCCAAAGAGTTTCGGTGCTCGTCTTCTAATGTGCTGTCGCTGTTCCGTCTCGCAACGTCCTTCTCCCGAAGTTCCGATGCAACCAGCAACAGTTCACCGTCCATCGAGACTACGATCTCACCCTTCTCGAACGTTTTAACCGCCTGTACGTCTCCCACGCATATCTCCTTGCAAGCTTCCTCTGGCGCTCTGCGAATTACTGTAGAATCCGCAGACTCCAGGAGTCTTCTCACGTTGATCCGAGAATTTTCAGCAACCCTCATACCCACATCTCTATCCTTCTCAGCGGAATCGCAAATACCTTCGAGCGCTTTGCCCGGTGGGGCTTTGGATGTTTCCACAGAAACTTGTGCTTGTTCTTGTGCCATATCTGAAAAAATAGAATCAACATTAAAATGAAAATTAGCGCAAAATGGAGTATACACGTAGAAGTAGTAAGTCGTGAGACCAACCGAGTTTATTTTGTTGCGTATCGAGCTTTAAAAGTTGACTCTCTTGATTTCGCCGGTGACTCTTCGCACCTTTTCTTCTGGCACCTCTAACGTTTCTGCTCCCCTTCAACGAGGGGCCGCCTGAATTGACGGCCTCGTCGTTGCTGGACCCGGTGCTGCTCTCGCCGGTCTCTGCGACTCTGCCGCGACTGGCCTCGCGCTTTTCAGCGCCAGCGCCATTAGCAGATAGTGCAGGCATGGGGTTGCCTTGCAAGTTTTTTGACGGCTCGTTGCTCATCGACGCATCCTCGTCGTCCTCCTCATCCTCGTCGCTGGTCGCCGAGGACGTGATAAAGAGATCGGGCGAATTGGCCCTCTTGAGCCAGTCGTTCACAGCGTCGGTAATAGGCCGGCCCGAGTAACCATGCTTCGACTGGCTTTCGAAGCCAGAGTCCTCGTCGGCGGCGGTGATGGTCCCCGTGAGTGTCGTCGTTGTCGTCTTTGTCGTCGTTTCGTGATTCTTCATCTCGTCGCAACAACTTTCAGAGGCGATCGGCGTCGGGCTCTCTTCGTCAGCCCGGCTTCGACTGATATCTAATCAAAAGTAGAATGGCGCACTCAATTAAATGCAGACTGCAAAACAGATTAGTAAGGAGCAACAGGTGTTAGTAATAATGCATGCGTAGCAATTGCTTGTATGACGGCACAGCTAATATTTTTGCAGTGTGCGCACGTTAATCGACACTTTCGGTACAATACAAGCTTTCCCTCCAAGCCACTCTGATAGCGTCGATTCGTGCAAGGCGGATGGGAACGTTAGTGAAACGGGTGAAAAGGCTCCAAAAATGTTGGCTGTGCGATGTACAAACATCATGAAGCTCTCACCTAGATCGGCGTCGTTCTGCGAGGCTTGCGCCTCGATGATGGTCGTCGTGCTGAGCACGCGCGTGAGTTCGTCGACGGCGACCTCCCTCTGTGCCTCTTCGTGGTTGTTCGTCTCGTCGTCGAGGTCAGGTCCGGGCGTGGGTTCGCGCACGAACTTGAGCGCTTTGGCGCTGTACTTGCGTCTGGGCTGCGTTGTGATTCCGCCGTTGCTCATTCTGCTGTTCTTCATTGCCCCCTCTTCCTCCTCCTGCTTCTCCTTCTTCTCTTCCTCTTCGCAGCCGTTGGGCAGCTTGTGATCCGTACCGTTCTCCAGGTCCTTGCTATGGACGTCCTCTGCAGTCTCGGCAGGCTCATCGGTCAGTCTTGTAGTGGCTTCTTCGTTGTCCGCGTGGTGCTGGTGGTTGTTGAGCGTTACTGCAGGACTGTTGCAGTCCTCCTCCGGGGCGGCCTCGCCATTCGACTCGGACGTCGTCGTCGTTGTCACGGCTATCGAGGAGGTGCCGCAGCTGTCCGAGAACGACTCGGGCGCCGAGTCGGCGAGGTCGGACCGCAGGTGGAACTCTTGGCACTCCGGGTTGAGCGGTCGGTTGCTGAGGCTACCCGTTGTGGTAGGAGCCGCCGACCAGGAGACTCGGGGAGAGGGAAGACCGTTCTCGCCTTCCGAACTGTAGTCTTCCTCGTCTTCATCCTCCGTGTTACCCTTGAAAATGCACGTAAGCCATTAGTGAGCAAGTAAATGCTTGTCGCAGAGCTTTATATCATAACCGAATAAATTCAAAAGCTCGTTGACAAGTTCTTTACGATATCGTTAACTTAGTCTATTCAAAGTAGCATTTACTTTTGATTTTGGCAGCTGACGCGATAGTAAAACGACAATTTAATGTAAAAAATTGTTTGAATAGCTCGAGTCAGTTCGACTTTTGCATAGCTATAGGAAATTTTCCAAACGATTTGAACGCATATATGCATGGATATAAAAGTATTTATAGCTCATCTATCGTTGTTTTGCCGTTGCTCAAAATGAACCCGAGGAAACCATCATTTTATGACTCGCTGCAAATCACTGATTCCGACCGTGTGTCTATTATCAGTCGTATTAAAATGTAAGGTCGCGATTAGAAACAAAGTTTTACATCCCGAACGAAATTTTCAACAAATCATTTGAGCAAGGTTTCACTCCGACGAGTCAACATTTCCCCGATTTTAGAAACGCAGTTCACCACGCCGCAACGACTTGGCAAGCTATAAATAAACAATTATACTGCGCGCTAAGCTCGGACGTTTTCAGCGCAAAGAACAAAACGTTCAGCTGCAATAAAAGTACAAGAAACAATAATGAGTCAACTCACGAGAGCATGCGGACGCTTCTGCTTTCTCTTCCTTTTCTTTTTCCTGCGTTTCGCGCAGGCCACCGCCGCGGTACTCGCCAGCATGTCGTTGCATCTGAGCATGGGTCCACTTTGTATCGTCACGCCTTCGTCGGGAAAAAAATCAGGCATTACTACAAATCAGAAGACTGGATTATCTGTGTCTTCCGAGTCGACTATCAAGATATCTCATTGGTTGTTATACAAATGACAATGAGTCGAAATATGACAACTATATGCTGCTTATAAGTATGTGGAAGTAGTAGTACATGATATAGGTATATAATTATTTATAACGATAGTCAAAAGAGAGAGTATAGAGACTGACGTGTGGTGCAGACAAAAATGAAACAGAAGCAACAGTTTCAGTGGAGAAGAGATAGAGTTGATTATTATTGAGACAGGGTCCGGAGGAGAGGACAAGAATATCAATCGATGAATGATAGAGAGAAAGAAAGAGAGAGAGGAAGGATCAGAGCACAACTCGCGCGACGCGCCCGAGCAACTGCGAAGCTTCGGAAGACTGCGCTTGGCTTTTTACCTTACGAGACTGCGACCGGCTGTTCTAGGATGGCTCGACGCTTTTATTTTTACTGTCTCTATTTAGAACGCGGAGCAATGCAGCAGCCTGCCAAGCGCACTCTTTCGGCTTCGTCATCTTCGTCGGCTATGTGTATAGAGCTACTCAGCTTCGCGCACATACCTATATTTACGGCAAGCCGTAACTCTGCATCGCGCGACGATTATCGCTCTGCTCCTCTCGCGCGCTATGTAGGAATAATCGATTTTTTATTTTGCTTTCTTTATCCAAGCAACGAACTTTTCATGTTTGCAGAAGTAGTATGTGCACGTTTTGGTTTGAAGACTGTGCCAAGTCGAGGTGCGTTGTTGCAGCAAAAACGTGTTTACTCTGTCTGCGAGTTTGCGGGTGTGTGTGTGTGTGTGTGTGTGTGAGAGAGAGAGAGAAAGAGTATAGGTGCATTCAGTGCGTATAAGAAGTGATGTATAAACGAGCTAAGCTAAGAGATGCTTGACAATCGCAAACACACATCGAGAGAGACAGAACGCGCCTTTTAAGCGAGATTTAGGCTTTAGACACACAGAACATTTTGATGAATTGAAACGAATGCAAATAAGTGAAAAAAGAGAGAAACGACGAAAGCGTCTAAAGAGGAAAAATCTCGCCCGGCGAATGATTTACCTTTTACCTTGAATGTGGTAGAGGTACTGCGGTTATTATACAGCAATGGTGACGATGGACAGGGCAACAGCAGTCATAAACCTGAGCACGTCCGAGACCCTTGGCCGCGCGACATCCGAGCGACACTGCTCTCGGTTAACATTAGAAACAGATACGATCAAGCCTACGGCTACGGGCTAAAGCAAGCACGACTAACTACTTATACACTAAGCATACGATCTCCTAATTTATTTGTCATCATCATCATCAACATTATCATCGTCATTATGTATCTGCGAGCGAGCGAAGATCTGTTCGTGTAGAGCAAAAATTTAGAACAATCTGAAACAAAGACGTCCACGCTCGCTCGTCTCACATTGATCGATAGTGAAAGATAGAGATAGAAGAGGAGGATGCTGAGCCGCTTGGAAGGGATCAACGGCTCGATTCATCGGAGAGATAGTAAGAGAGTAAGAGTGATGTAGTGAGTATCCGCGTTTCAGAAAAAAAGACGTGTTCAAGAACAAGACTAGCTAGCGAGAATCAAGGAAGATAACCAACCATTGACGTTGACCACCGGCGGGCCGAACATGTACTGTCCAGGGTAGAGGTAGGCGGGCTGGTGGCCCATAGGTGGAGCCATCATGTGAGCCAGGTGAACCGGTTGAGGCGCTAGCGTTTCGACGTACGGCGCAGCCGCTACCGCCGCGGCCTCCGCGTACTCCAGGCCCTCCATCGGCGCTTCTTCGAGCGGTTCTTCAGTCTCGGGAGGTTTTTCTTCGACCTCGCCACCCTCAACCTCCTGCATCGGCTCCTGCTGCTCGGGACTGAGATCCTGGTCCGGTTGATTCTCCTGAACCTGTGTCGCCGGCAGTGTTACTTTGTTGTTCGCGAGGGGCTCGTCTGCTATACTGCCGCTCGCAGAGACTGATGCGGAAGCTGAGGCGCTACCACCCGTCAGACTCGCCTCGTTGCTCAGGCCGTTCGTAGTTGGGACCAGACTGTCCGGACTGCAGATGGGCAATCCTTGAGCGTCCACCAGCGCTGCGCAATCCGTTGGCGGTGCTCCCTGGGAATTCGAGATTTTACATTAATATACTTGTAACTAGAACCCGTTATAGCGAGAAAAGAAAATATTCGCCAACCTGGTAGTCCATGTAGCAGTACTGTTGCGAGGCGAGTTTGGGCACAAAGGCAGGATTGACCCACTCGATGGGCCTGAGGGGTACCGGTGCACAAGGCATGGCTGCAAGCATGTTGGGCTGGCCCATTTCGTCGGGCAGTGCCGGGCCCACCAACATCATGGGGTACTCGTAGAAGTAACCGCTCGTGTGGTCGTAGTAGGTGCCATAGCTCAGCTGAGCCGGAGCCGGTGGTACGGCCTCCATCAACTGCGGCGCGTACTCGGCCGGTACGCCACCGCTGTCCAGGAGTTGCTGATCTTCCGCCGCTTCGCTTCCATCTGTTTCACATGCACAAAATCGTTGATTGAAATATTGGTCCATTCGAGCAAGTAGATTAATATCGATTCGATCAAAGGGGAGGGGGGGGGGGGCGGAATATTGGAATCTTTCAATATATTAAGAACAGACGACTCACTCGAGAAAATCTCGACTGACGAACCTGCGGTGGAGTGCGAGGCAGACTGGCTCTCCGTAGTCGACGGCGTGGCGCTCATACTGGCATTGCTGGGAGTCCACTGTTTTTTCTGGCCGAGGTAACCCTTCTTGAAAAGCATGTCCTGCCTGGGTGTCGTAATCCTCGTGTACTCGTCCTCGTTGAAGACGATCCTCTGCTGGTTGTGCTGCTGCTGGGTCGGTGAGTCGTGTCCATCGCTGCAGGTACGTCTCGACCTGGAGCCGCCACTCGCGTAGCCGCTGGTCGTGCTACCCGCGTGACTCGCCTGGCCGTTGGAGTTGCCGCTGCCACTACTGCCAGCGCTACCGTGGCGAGACTTGAGCCACGGAGGACCGTATCCGTTGCGATCGCTCGAGGCGCGGCCCGAATCATGGCCGGATTTTATCAGGTAGCCGTTGCGGGATCCCTCCTCTTCGTCTTCCTCACCCGGCGGGGCTGTAACAAAGCGAAGGGATGGAGTTAGTAAGAGATGTTGATGGTAACTTCATTTTCTGCGAAGGGATATATATATCATTCTGAACAGCGGCACTCAAACCGAACGAGTTGACAAAGTGTCCCGGAAGTTGCGTACCGTCTTGGTACCTGGTTAGCAGCAGGGCAAACTTGGAAGAGCCGATGACCCGGTTGATTTTAACTTGCCGGCGCCACTGCATCTCTCACCAAAGAGCATCCAAGCAACAACAACTCGTCCAAGTAGCCCTTATTCGCCGATTCGTGTCCCTCGCTCTCGCTCCAATTTAGCCGACGAACTTGTCTTCCCGTCCTTTTTTTTCCCCTTTTTTTTTCCTCCTTTTCTCTCTTTCTCTCCGGTCCTCGAATACTCTCGCGCTTATCTTTTTGCACCGAGCTCCGGAAAGTTCTCTCCGCAGCGAGAGATGGATGCCTCGAAGCTTCTGCTAGAAGCGCGCGACTTGGACTAGAATACTGCCAGAAATAGATCTCTCTCTCTCTCTCTCTCTTTCTCTCTCTCGCGAAGCGGATGCGCTCTCTCTTTCGGCGTCGAGGAGAAACGAAGGGCCGGCGTTGCAGCAGTACTGCTGCCAGGGTTAACAATCATTCGGATTCGCGCAGCTGTCCCCGTTAAAATGTCGAAAATTCGCAGCGATTCACCGCGGGGCTTCAATGAGCGCGAACCTGCTCTATTTTCCAAAAATAAAAGAAAGGGAGATGTTTTCTCAAAGTGGACTTTTACGTATGTCTAAATTTAAGTCTCTCTATAGCTTGCGCCATTTATGTAATAAACAAATATCCGCTACTGCCAGAGTAATTATAGCTGGCAGTTCCGTCGTTCGTTAGAGAACACAGCAGTTTTCAACGAGGAAAAGTCAGCTGAGCTTTTTCTCACTAGACGCGAAGGTGAAGAACCTGCGCGAGCCGAGCATTGACACCCCGGCACTAACTAGAGCTAATCAGCACCGACTACATTCTCTCTTTTTTTTTTTTTTTTTTTTTCGATTTCGACTCTAGAAATTTCTCCATTGCAGGTACATAACCAAGGAGAAAAGTGACTCACTCTTCCCGTGTATATAATACAGAGCGCGGACGACGATAAAAAAAGCCGGCTATATCGCGCGGAATAATCACGCACACGGCTTTCTTGCGTAAGTGTCGATGGCACACACGTATATACGTTAAGTGGCCGGTGTCGCGCGCAGCGGTAGGCTTCGATTTTTAGACCGACTGTGGAAAGCTCTCGTGTGTTTGCGTAAAAGCTTTCGAGACATTCTTCGAGGAAACTCACTGTAATTTCTTTACTACGGCAATAACGATAAAGCTGCACATCGTGCGTTATAGAGGTGTAGCTAACGATCTATATTTACGCGAACAGTTTTTATATTTAAAGGCCGCAGCTACGACAACTATTTCAAGTACCAAGAGTGAGAGAGAGAGAGAGAGAGAGAGCAAATAGTCGCAAGGTCGGCTAGGGTCAGTTCTTTTTCAACACGCAGCAATAGCCTGTTTACGATAGTCGTATACTGCTGATGCACCTTCTTGACGCATCAACAGTAATCTTTGGCGATATAAGAGAAAAAAAAAACAAGATTATCAACGCCGAAAGCAAATTTTCCGGATCAAGAAGAACGCGCTGAACTTTGAACCCGGCGCGCATCATCGCAGCGGGGAAAAAAGCTCTCCGACTCAAAAAACGAGAGAGAGAGAGAGAGAGAGAGAAAGACGATTGACATCCACGTGTCGGCGGGTTTCTTATTTTAAACGGGGGTCTCTCACTCTCACGTCCAACGTCCAAAATCTCATGCGAGGATTACGTAAAGGAACTATCCTTCCCCTCTCCGATCATCACCATCGTAATGCATTACATAAAGCCGTTGCTTACACAGAGACTCTTCTTCGATATTGTGCTATAATGCGGACAATCGTCATACTTGCGCGCGTGTCCTATTAATAACTCTTTCAATGATAGACGGATGAGAGAGAAAAAAATCCACACATCTTATTCATCATTTTTCCATCGAGGACGCGCGCGGAATCCGTGCAAAAAGTCGTCTGCTCGGATCCGCGCAAAAAGCTCTCTCTTTCCAGCGCACGTTAACGCTCCCGAGAAATAACAGAGGAGTGCGTATATGCGTATACGGGTGACGAAATGAAGAATGGGAGAGAGAGAGAGGCGAGTGCTCGACGTCGGTCATTTGGAGCGTAGGACCGTTATAGAACAACCTAGGAACATTGTTGAAAACGTTCGACCAACGCGGCGTGCGGTGCGGTTCATACCCCCTCGGTGCAAAGCGCGTCTCTCTTGCTTGTCTCCCGTGCCAGAGAGTTCAAGAGACGTGTCTGACGTGCGATGTGTGGTCGATGTTATAGAGCTTGGCGCGTTGACGAGTTAATTTTCACGGGGAATCGCGAGCTTTATTGTGCAAAAGCTTCGCTTGAAAACGTGAACGATGAACGAAAGAAGCGCGAAAATAACGACTCACCCATAGCAACAAGTGCACAAATGCAGTCGATTAATTATACCGTCTCGAAGACGAAGAGAGAGAGAGAGAAAGAGAGAAAAATGACGATGCCGTCGTACAGCGCATCATGATAAATGCTCGCCTATAGAACCAGACGCGGGGAAAAAAAGTTCAACATCCCGGACTCTCCCTCTCTCCACACACACACAAGCACACTACATCTGAATAAGAAGATGAGGTTAAAGTGTAGCATAATAAGATAGATAATGGTCGTCGTGCTGTGGATTTGCCGTCGCAGAAGCGTTTGTACATATACCGTCTCGACGAGAGCTGAATGTTTACTTCTCCCGTACATCTTACGTAATTCCTGTGTGTTTTATATACTTATCTCGGTGATGCAGCGATTTTTTTCTTGCCGCAAATTTCTCGACATGTTCAATTTTTGTTTCGCCGATATATAGCGGCGCGTTCCTATAACGAGGCATCATTTATGTTATGATTGTATAGCAATACTCGGAGCGTATATATTATACGGACGCGAGGGAGAGAAAAAAAAATGCAGAGATTACCAGGCAGCACAGAGAATTACACAGAATTGCAAGACGTTTCATTAATGCCGCGCAGCGCGCAGCCTCACGTCTCGAAGTTCAGCTCGCGATTGACCGTTACGTAACGTTCCCCCAATGTCACGTGAGTCCATATACACAGAGAGAACCCTCGAATTTCGTTATAGATGAAAGCAGAGGTTCATCATCCTGACGCGTCTTTAGAAATCTCGTGACACACACACACACACACACACACACAGAGCGCGAGTGCGTGCAAGCGGCTGCACGAAGCGAGAAGAAGTTTGGCAGCGGACACATGTGACCGACCTCGTGGTCGTTCACGTGAGCTATTCATAACTCCGGCGCGCTTTACGCACAAGCCGGCGTTATAGCCTCATGTGCGAAAATCTCCCTCTCAAGTGCGCGAGTATATTAACGTACATTATCCTGTGTCGAGTTTCGGATTCTTTGGACGGAGACATTGAAATTCGAAATGCTTGATTTAGCTACTGTGTGTGTATTTTTATTTCTGTATAAGTAATGTGTGCGGCATGCGTATAGATGAGAGAAAGAAACGTTCCCGCGCGCATTGGTCAAACTGCTGTATACGCCGGCTCATACACTTCGTTGCGTAACCCCGTATACGTGTGCGAATCCGCGAGGTCTACGATCTGCAGACACGTGCAACGTTTGCAATGTCGATGAGAAGTCTGCATTCTCTACTCTAAAAAAAAGACATGGTAATCATTCTATTCGTTACCTCACCTCAAAAAGTGAAAATTATAAGAGCGTATTACCAAAACAAAGCAGTTTTGGACTGGCCTCTAGATATATAATAAGCGATGTACCACCAATGCTAAAACTGCCACGTTTAGCCTGCTGCTTTGAAGCAAACGTTGGTAAAACATCGTCACGAGAACATTTCACCTTCTGGCGAAACGCTTAATTTCCTCGTCGGAAATTCTCAAACGTTGCGTTAAGTTGCGATTATTCAAAAAATCCGACATAATACCGTTGCGTTCGCGCATTTCTAACGAAAAGAAAAGAAAAATTGCATTAGAATGAGTTCGAAGCGCTGTTGCAGCTCTTACATAAGCGCCGTGACGTATCGAGCAGGTGTACGCTTTCATTCTCTCTCTCTCTCTCTCTCTTCGCGCCTTGCGCACCTTTGACAACATTTCAAGTTTACCGCTCTGTGAATTTTGCTCCCCTTACCCTATAATATAGAGTCGAAAAATCACGCGGCTATAGCCGCAAGCAACTGTCTAGGCATCTCTCTTGCGAAGCGCGAAATAATAAAGCGCGACGAGTAGAAAAGAGTCGCAAAGGACATTACCCCAGAGCGCGGCGTTTCATTTCCTATGCTAGATACAAGGCCGATCGAGACTAGAGACGCGACGGCTATCGATTAGCTTTCCGTATAACGAGTCGGCCTCTCTCTCTCTCTCTCTCTCTCTCTCTCTCTTCGCTCTTTCGTCGTCGTCTTGTCCTATAGCGGCAGCGGCGGCACAGCGGATGCCTATAGATTCGCCGATGGAAAAACTTTCCGCTTTTATTTACAGGGAGCCGACTCCTTCAAGTGTAAAGCTACGGGGGATACTTTTCTACAAACACACGCACTCGCAAAGCTCCTGAATAATCCCTTGCAAATGTCATCGTTATAAGGGAGTAGCAGACTGCCAAGCTTCGTGCTGTGCATTGAGACACTCTATATGAGAGAGAGAGAGCGTGCAGTAGCATGCAAATTACACTGGGATTCGCCTTTGCACAACAACGAGCATTGTACTGTCCGGCGACCCACACCCACTTGTTTTTCATAGCCTCATCTCGCTTTTTTGCGCAAACGAACAGACAACGTTATTGGGCCGAGATTGCGAAACGCGATTTTTCCAATCGAACGGATGTAAGGCGCATGTATATGTACTATGTGTAGAAAAACTGTTTATATTCGCTTATACTCGACATTCCTCCTGGCTGCGATTGCCGAATTGCAATCGATTCGATAAAAATTAAAACGCACGTCTCTGCCCTCGCTTTCGTGTAATCTCTAGTGTGCGGAGATAAGCGCACAGACTGATATATGGAGAAAGAACGTGGCGATAAGCGGGCGAGGCAAAGTGCAGGGGAAGGGAAAGAAAGACAGAAAGAAACGAGCGTCGTAAACATAATTATGTAAGATTATTTATCTGTGCAGCAACCTTTTTTCCGAAGGCTGCTCAGCCTCTATAACCGGATGACGAAAGCTGTATAGCTCGTCGGCAGATTATTATTGCATTTACAGTAGCTGAAACGTACTTGTAAAGCCGTGTAATAAACTCTATTTTTAAGCTTCTCGCTCGCTCTCTCGAGGTCTGATTTTCGAGATGCTCAATGTTGTCTCTCTATCGGAGTTACTCGTCGTCGCGCTGCACGCAACAACGACGATTTCCGCCGGGCAATCATCGCCGAAGAAAGGAAGAGCGGAGAGAGAGAGAGAGCCGGCTAGCCGAGCGTTATGAAACAGGAGCACGGAGACACGCCGAGAGAGAGAATCATGTAATTTTCCGGCGAATACCCGACCCTTTATCGTTGCCTATACCGACTACACACACACACAGAGCTCGTGATGCAATTCGCTATTTATAAAAAATTGGTCGCCGCGAGAGAGCTCAAAGCCTCTTTTCTCCTCGCGCCAGAAGAGCCGTGGCGATCTACCGGCTACGATGCAGGCACGTGACATCCGTCGCGACTCTACATACGAGCTTTTTTTCTACCTCCGCTGCACACACGCACACATGCACTCGGGGGAACGCAGCTGATAATTGGCCTTAAAGAGGAAGAGAGAAGAAGAGTAACTACCTATACCCGTTCTCTCTCTCTCTCTCTCTCTCCGTCTCTCGCCCGTTTTATGGATCGTACGTGTGCAGGTGCAGCTCTCTCACCGACACGTATATACAGAGTGAGTGAGAGAGAGAGAGCGGCGGTGGCGGATCGATCTGCGTGCGGGCGCGCGAGCTTGCGCTGCAGCCAGAGAGGCTAGCTCTCGCTCGGATTCAAAAGATCCCCCGCGAGCGCGAGCATTACGTCACTCGCACACACACACACACCCACATACGCATACAGGGGGTTACACAGTCCGGAACGGCCGAGACACTGCACGTCGCGCAATTTTAATGACGCTCTGATAGTACTCACTGCCGATGCTGAGGGTCCTCCAGCGTGTTTTTCGCTTGGCGCCCTTCTTGCCCATCTCTAGCGGACGCCGCCTCTACTCGGAAGCTTCTAGGAACTGGAGGACGACATGCTACTGCTCGCGCGCGCGCGGAACCTCTCCGCTGCACATTCTTTGCGCGCTATCTAGGTACTCCTGCAGCTTATGATTTTTCCTCCTTGAATTCGGTCTTCGATGTGGCGAGGAGAGATAGTACGTAGTAGGTATACTCTCAAAGCTCTCGTCTAAGCTACTCGTCTCTCTGCGCACCTATATACTCAGCTACTCAGCCGAGGAAACGTCTGATGGTGTGTACGATGCAGCGATATACACACAGCTAGTCTGGGCCATCGGAGGAAGGATGCCGCTGTGCTCGACTCACGACCGCACACTGACTACTGCTCTGCGCTCGGCCGCGGCCGACTCCCCACTACACTCGCCAATGCTCGGATGCTTTCTTCTTGGCCTGCGCGCGACCGAGTCTGTCTATAGGTACCTTGGTATACCTATACTCCCTCTGCAGCAGTGCAATGTGCATCATTCGGCGCTGTTATCGCCGGTTTCTCGGCTTCTATCACGGATAAGCCGGGTTAGTACGCACGCCAATGCGAAATTCAAATGAAATTTTTCAACTCCAGTTATACCTATAGCATGAGCGGCCGCAGCAGCCAAAACAAGGCAGTTTTAGCATAGGTATTTTTTCGAAACCACTCATTGACTTGATGAATAACTGAACGATATGCGTTCTCAGCGTTAAAACTTTCAGCATTTACTTAGTCATCTGGTATTGATTTTTATGAAATAAAGCGAAGCTGAAAGTTTTAGTTTACTAGAAAATCTAAGTGCACCTCATATTATACCATCAATTATATCTTTCCAGAATGATTTTAAATTTTGCCGCCTGCTGAGCATTAACAGTTCAAAACGTTTGTAGGTTATGTTACGTTTCTAATTCGCGTTCCTTAATTCTTGTACCAGGCAATTGGACATCAATTAAATGCTTCACATCACTTTTTTAAAAGAGGATTAATTAATTAAAAGAGAATTCCGTTAAGTGTATATATATATACTTATATATTCATCGAAGTATCGAAGTGGTTCGAAAAAGCATCCCACGGCCAATAAAACAGAAGAAGTGGTTCGAAAAACGCATATTACGTATTATACTCCTACCTTACCGCCTCCCATCGGTAAGTAAGAAGTATTATATATACATGGCAACTTTGCGAATCACTCGATGAATACAGAACGAAATACGTTAAAACTTTTAAAATCGCTTTATTTACAGCTATTTGGTGTTTATTTTATAAAATGAAGCGATACTGGAAGTTTGAGTGCATTCCATTCAGTATATTTTTCAAGCGGTTCGAAAAACTGCAATGACACTTACCGACGGTAAAGTAGAAGTCTACCATGCGGTAATTTTTTGTTGATCTTGTTTAGTTTTCAAATTCTGATCGCGGATAACCTATCACGTTTCTGTGTATGACAGTGTATAAAAGTATTAGCCGAAAATGCTGAAAGTACTGTCACTAAGGGATTTTGATCCGCCGTCATTCAGCGATTTGGCCACAGCAAGTTTCGTGCACAATGCACCCGTTCACTGCACCAAGGAAGATCTGCAGCAGGAGGCGCAGTCCTTTTGCATCTACCTGCGAGACTTTCCCGCTGTCCACATCACACAGGAGATGCTGGCTACGAGAGAGACGAACCGTACCATTGGAGCTAGGGACCTCTTTCTACCTGTGCAGGACAGTGCATTTAAGAAGGTAGTAAGTATTTGGAGGGAAAAGGGTCTTCTCGAGGCTATCAGAACAGCTGCAGCGGAAGATCCAGTGGAAATCACACATCCCATTCACTGGATCACTACCAGGTAATATAAACTTGATTATATTTTGAGTAATTGAGTAGTCCAAGGAATGTACACCTTATTTAAAATCAAAATACAACTAATAGGATAACTCGGATGCTAGATTCGATAGAAGGTGGAACTTTTTGGAGTAGCATTTTGCCCTCTTCAGGATCTGGCTCTGTTGCCGATGTTGCTGCCACCAGAGATTGGACTACAGCTTTGGTAAGTATTTTATAGCCATTAGCTTTTTAAGGCCACTTTCAAACGTGTATACTAAATCATGCTTCTTTCTTCAGATACGTTGCATTGCTTGGCATCCAAACTGTATACGCTTGGCTGTTGCCACAAGGGACGATCGCATCAGGATATTTTCTACTGGCAACATAGCTACAGCAATTCTGAGGCACAGTGCACAAAAATCTGTCTGCTGCATGAGCTGGAGGCCAAATGCTGGTAGAGAATTGGCAGCTGCTTGTCAGAATGGAGTGTTGATTTGGACTGTCGAGTTAGGAGCTGCCAGTAATTCACTTAGTCATGCTTTCATGCTGAAACACAGGAATCATGCACCTGTCACAAGTGTTTCATGGAGTCCACAGGTAATTTTTGGAATAACCACTATTTTCTTTGTTAAAAATCAGCACATTAACTTTTAATTCGTTTTAGGGTGATGTACTGGTATCTTGCTCTCTGACAGACATGAATATGATAATTTGGGATGTAGCCAAAGAAAGCGGGATTCCTCTGCGGCGTGTCGGCGGTGGAGGATTGTGCTTTGCACGTTGGTCATCTTGTGGATCAAGATTGTTGGCCACGACTTGTAGAAAAATATTTAGGTAAGCGTGAGCCAACAAATTCATGTATACTTTTTGTTAAACACAATTTCAAGTGTCACAGTAAATGATTCATTAATGTGTAGGGTATGGAACATTGGAGCAGGAACTCCGTGGAAGTCTGAGAGGTGGACTGTGCCAAATGGTCGGGTTGCTGCTGCATGCTTTGGGCCGAACTTGACTCTTCTTTTCACATCCACCGAAGATCCAGCAATGGTATTTTCACTGCCTTTACAAGAGCAAATTTTCGACGTAAAAAAAATAGGCACTCTTGATGACAACAAGGTTGCTCTACCCTTGATTGATCTGAGCAAGGTAACGTTCATGTCCAATGACGAAGATATGCAAATCTCAGTCGGAGGAAGGGTTATTTCGATGGACTGGGATCCCCTTGGAAAATACTTGGCAGTGATTTTCCAGGTAAGAATCAATCGATTACAATTTAACTAAACAGTAAACCTAAAGACACACTTGATAACGCTTTTGTACCAATTTCAGGACAGCCCGTTCGTTGCTTTGTTCAAAACAAAGATCGGCAATACGTCGAGAATAACTGAAGTCAAGCCAATGTGCCTCGTGAAAGGATTTCCTGGTGAAGTCCCGAACTGCATTCAGTTCTACCACAATTACAAGCAAAAGTCAGATGCCAGTATCCTGACGATTGCATGGAGCAGCGGCTCCGTTCAACACTTTCCAATCATCGATAGTCCACATGCAGAACCTCGGCCAGAACTTGGCAAGACTATTGGAGCCATGAACAATACCTTCAACATCACGGAAGACTATCAAACGTCGCTATACAGTAGTTTCTCCATGATTCAATAGCAACACGGAGCGTCAAAGTGTCAAACTGTAAGTTTTCCAGCAAACTTGTAACAAATTTTTACCAACGATGGAGCCACGCATCACTCAATGCACGAACATGTGTTCCAACATCGTCGGCATAGTTTTTACAATAATTCGCGACAGTATATATTTACAATAGTCTGATGTAACATTTATCGCTATGAACTCACTCGAATTCGAAGTAAGCCTAATTTGCTGCCAAATCGCTGTAGAATTATCATTGGATATTTGCAAAAACTCGAATCGAACAAACAGACGTTCGTGGGAATTATTTGTAAAGGCTTATCTAGAAAGAGTTAACATCTGAGTCGTCGCTCACAGACTTATACGTATATTTTTGTACTTTTCTACAGTTAATGAATGATGGATTATCAAAGCGCAAATAATAATTAATTTAATTTTCAATCGAATTCTCTCAGCTCATTTCCCTCGATACGAAATTTTCCGACTTTTCAGCTGGAAGCGCAACTAAAAATAAGTCATTTTTTTCCCCGAGTGTCAAGCGGTTTATTAGTCAAGGGATATGTCGTAGCGTTTGAAAACAAGCTAAGCATCTCCTCGTACTACTCGAGGCTTTCGTTACCTAATTATACGAACTCACACGCAGAGCCATACGCCCTTCTATTTTTGTGCCGGCGCGCTTGACCGAGCCCGCACTAAACGCCGAGTCCTCCAACCCTACCCTATTTACGTGAGCGTAGAGAGAGAGAGAGAGAGAGAGAGAGAGAGAGAGAGAGATGTACTCCTTTTTTTTGGAGTGGTGGGGGGGGGGGGGGAGGGGAGTATCTTAAAAAGACTTGACGGCTGATGGTTTACGAGGGTTAAGCGGAGCGTTTACGTGTTTATTAATAACACGCTGAGAAATTGATTAACGGCTCGACTCCTTCGTTCTATTTATTTACAAGAGTTTAGTGCGTGATATAATTGTAGTTTGCGGTTCGCTTGATTTTTTTCCGCTCGATTAGTGAAGCGTTTTTGTACAAGGCATAAATATCGGAATTTATAGAGTATAAACGAAGCAGTTTTGGACTGGCCCTTTCGTCACGGCCTAAACTCTCTGTGGCAGGTCAAAATAGGCACTTTTCCATCAGCCTCATAACAATATTGCTCGCCGAATCTAGATATAAGTAGTAGTGAGCCACCTAAGCTAAAACTGCCTTGTTTTGGACTGCTGCTTCGGCCGCTCATGCTATATCGATAAGGATCCATTTTTACTGTATAACGCTATAGATATACTGTCTTTTTATATCGCGTATCATTTTTTTCCCGTCGATCTACGTCAACAAGAAACTTTGCGATCGATTATATATTTAATCGCAGTACAATATTAATTACATAAACTTCTTTATTAACGCGTACTCGGACAATCGACTCTTATCGTTCGCCCAAATAATCCGTAGGAATAGCATTGAGTGCGATCGAACTTTGTTAATACTAACGCCACGATGTCGATCACGGATCCCCAATACAAGCTCTCAGAAAATTTTCCGAAACATCATAGTCCCGCACGCGCTCTCGACGAATTATCTCCTTTGCAAAATGCGCAAGAGTCTCGTGCGTCGATAATGGCGCGAAAATAACAGCGAATTTAATTTATCATCGCGCGCGTATACGATATGTGTCTCGAAATATAATGACCAATATAGTGTTTACCCCTATAAAGTGTATAAGCGCGCGGACGTGTCTATTAAAGCGTA
Organism: Pteromalus puparum; assembly: GCA_012977825.3. Classification (NCBI taxonomy): domain Eukaryota; kingdom Metazoa; phylum Arthropoda; class Insecta; order Hymenoptera; family Pteromalidae; genus Pteromalus; species Pteromalus puparum. Next base: position 47,178,827 of record CM053169.1, on the reverse strand, counting down.
TAAATCTTCCAGTAGCTCTCGTCGTTATTTGTCAATAAGTAATCCGCGCAGCATTTCGTCATTAATTCAAGAGGATGATGCTATATACTAGAAGACACCCTTATCTCCTGAAGGTTATCAACTATCTGCGCGCGAGAACGACGGCTTCGCTGCTGCACGTTTTGCGCTGCTGCACGTTAATTAAAATCGAAAGACTCGTATATTTTCACTCTGATCTTATTTTCGCAATCGAAGAATTCCGCTCGCTCTGGCGAGATAAACATTATACAATGTTATATATTTCTTATAGATAATTTTCGGTCTCTTTATAGTTGCCTCTGTCTTTCTCAAAAATGGGAGCTTCGTTGTATATACGACCGACGAAATTCCGTCAAAGTTTGTAGTATATAATCTATCTCGTATAGTGAAAAACTCGGCCTTATCAGAATTGAGCAACTATATACTACTCCTCTCAGCTTTTCTCAATATTCAGTCGTGTCTACGTATCATAGATATTATATTTCACAATAGTGCGTTATATAGATCAGGTCGATAATAAGAGTAATTATTATTTTTCGCAGTTGAAAATTCAACGATCTAGCCGTCGATGCTATCGTTCTTCAATTTCTAGCTTCGGGACATTCGTCGTCGCCGCCGCCGATAAAGCGTCGCAATTTAAAGTGCTTGCGGGTCGCGATAAATAAACAAAATAATATTTTACTGATAAGCTTATCATCTTCGCGGGGAATCCAACCAGTCGAGAGAGTGTCTTGAGACATAGAGCTCTGGTGATTGCATTTTTATTATTCGATGTTAGCTTGCTATTATCTCCTCTCTCTCTCTCTCTCCCTCTTTCGCGCACCCGCGCGAGTGATTGGGTTAAAGAAGACGCACGATGAGCGTGTAAATGATATGCCGAATATTTTCAGCGGAATAACGAGAATTTTGTCATTATGCGCGCCGTGCTATGGCTTATCTCCCGGAGGCGTGACAGTCAAACAAAAAATTGTGACTATTTTCGATAACATAAATCCGACGATAAAGCCAGATCGAATTAATGATGAAATTCGTGCGTATAGCGAGAAATATAGCTGGTTAACAGGTGGCATTTATCTCGCCGCGTTTGTTTTACAACTATTGTCGCCGAGTAAATGTTTGATTGTTGGCACAGCGAATTTCTATTATAAAAGTGTATTATATAATACACATGCAGATTTCTTTCGTCTAACACACAAATAGACGCGCTTATGGGTGCCGACACAGTCGTATATCGGGAATTCGGTCGTTTCGTAGAATCCGGGCCAACAACCTCGACACACCTCCGGAAAACGTGTGCAGATTTGCCGAATAAAATTTTTTACTCGCCTGCCCGATCGGACCGAATTTTTTCTCGAGGCTGCAGTATAGGCTGCATAGCGCGTCTCTCTCTCTCTCTCTCTCTCTCTCTCTCTCTCTCTCTCTCTCTCTCTCTCTCGCTCCGCGGGTAGTATATTATTTCAGTGCGGCGAGCACATGTGGACGCGAAGCTGCGGAGTATAGTGAGGAGCTTGACAGGTGCCTCGACAAAAAAGTCGACTTGGGGAGAAAGAGAGAGAGAGAGAGAGAGAGAGCGAGAGAGAGAGAGAGAGAGAGAGAGAGAGAGAGAGATGCACATGTGCGCGTATACTACAGCGCTACTCCTATATCACTTGACTGGCCGTATATAACGCAAGGCCCCGAGATGTGGCCATTGGGGTGCAGTATCGCGCACTTGCATATGACTCGCTTGTGGCAAGCTACAGCTTGCTCTCGGGTAAATATTGCCCTTTTTTGTCGGCTCCGCTGTGCGGCCTGTATAGGCTAAAAATAAAAGGAGACCGAGAGAGAGAGAGGGTTGAGAGAGACGAGGCGATGTGCGCAGGATTTTTCGCGAGAGGAAATTTTCTGATGATGTTGTCTCGAGTTGAGTTGACTGTTGGGAGTTTTTTTTTTTTTGTCAAATAAGCGAAATCGAGCGACGATAAATAGTTTAGCGTCGTTTGAATACTATTTTTGCAAGTCATGCTACTAATCTAGGATAAAAAAAAAAAGATTTCCCCTAAAAAAATTCACGAGTTGAAGCGTATCTCTAAATAATTTTCCAAACTTTTTGAAGGTCTCGGCTCGATCATCGCATTATCGTCGCGCATAGTTGAGAAATCCTTATCTCCCCCCAACTCGATCTCCTCGAAAATGTAAAGCACATCATCAAAAATCCACTCAAATCACGCACGAACAGCCCAATCCAACTTTGTATATTATACGCTGTATCGACGAGAAAACGCGAAATCAACATTGTACACTCTCGCAAATATTGACGCTCGCGTCTCGCTTGCGTCAGTAAGTAGTAGTTGCCGTCTGGCTTTTTAATAAACTCATCGTCAAATTTCTTCCCATAAACGGAAACAACAAGTAAATTTTCACTCGACATAATCGGTCTCGAGATCTGCGCTTACATTCTCTAACACCCAATAAAAAGACGCGCACATAGAGCAGCAAGTCCATAAAGTCTCGTCCCTCCGTGAGGAAAATGAGTCTCTCTTGTGCGGCAGCTGAGAGATGTGCGTGTGTCCCTCGGAATAATAATAAATTTCTTGGCGCGATGCAGATGTAGAGAATCGTCGCGGTATATAGTATATAATACGAGTTGCGTCGTGCGCGAGCGTTGAACCGTGTGCCAGGCGCAAGCGAGCTTTTTGCGTGCTTTTTGCTCACTCGCAACTGTCACACATGAAATTATTCGAAAAATCCACAAGGCACACGTGGTGAACACTACGTTATAACCGACTCGACGGCGACTCTCGAATTGCTCGCGCGAACCATTAGGACGATCGAGAGCGAATCGATCGTTAATTATTTCACTCGGAGAGAGGGAAAGAGAGGGACTTTGAAATATTCCTTAACGAGAGAGTGTATAGCTGTGCACACGTGCTTGAAAGCGTGTGCGACAGCTGTGGAAAGCCGGCTCAGTTTTTCCCATACACCGAGCCTGGGCTATACACGACTTTTACTTTACTACTCTCGGCTCGGTTCGTACACCCCCCCTGTGTCGTACGGCCGAGATCGCCTTCTTTTTTTTAAAAGTCAAGTGCGAGAGGAAAGCCGAGAACGGAGTTCCCACCAATTACCCCAAAACTAATATAAACTGGATGTGTAGCTGCCGTTACTGCTGCTGTGTTGGGAGGAGAGAGTGTGACAGGAGTGAAAAAAAAAATAAGAAATCGGATCCACCTGACAACAGTGTGTGTGTGTACGTACGTGGAGAAAATCGAAGAGCTTGCACACACGTGCTGCCGATTTTGATCGGCTGCTGGTGGGAAGATTTTCGAGAGGGTGTGAGGAGTTTTAACGTACTTTTCGAATGATGAGCTCACGTGTTGCTGATGCCCCTGTTACTTCTGCTTTTGCTATGGGAGTCGATTTTTCTCAACCCTTTGCTCCTATTTATAAGGTCTTATTTGAATTTAATGAAAATCGGCAAGAGAGAGACACTCGACTCAAATTTTCAATGTTGGCCAACGATCAACATTATCAGACGACGCGGTTCATACGTCACTCGGTAATGACACGCTTCGGAAATTTGACCGGCCGAGAGATGAAAAATTGACCTGATGCTCGGCCGATAGCTAATGTGTGCAGAGATGAAACATCGTTCCATTATCTCTCGTAGAGCGAAGCGATTAGAAGTAAAAAGCTCGTAAATATCGCGAAGCGCAAAATTATCTCCTCAAAACGCAAGTCACTGCGATTTCCATCATCGAATCCTATATTCGCATAGCACGAATTCACCAAACTTATGCGACGAGCGTAGACAAATAATCATCCCCCACCTCCGCATCCCTCTATGGAAAAAGATCACCAAACAAGACTTCCTCCTCGGTATCTATATACAACACACACACACACACATAGACACATGCCCATCTCTCTAAGAGGCGCGAGCCACGCGAGTGGGCGGCGCAAAGCCGAGCCTCGGTCCCACATCCACTCACGCATCACCCCAAGCGTTTTTTTTTTTTTTTTCATCTCCAGAGAACCTCCGCGCCATGGTGTTCGAGGAGTGGGGGGTTAGCATCTCTGAGCAACCACGAGTCTTCCTTATCTCGGGCCCGCTACCGCTTCTTCACTCGCAAGTCGACAGCCGACGTGCATCAACGTCTTCGAGTGTGTCTGTGCGCGCGCTCTCTCTCGCTTTCTCGCTCTCTATTATATACTCGAGTTCTTTAATGACAACCCCCGCGATCTTTTTCCTCTCGCCTCTCTTCCCCGCGAGCTGCTGATAGTATACGCGCTGACGTCGTCAACAGATTAGAGAGTAACGAGTGTGTGGAAAGAGACTCGGTACACTGCACGCGCTGCTCTCTGGAATAATCGTGAGGAGGAGATAAGAAGCCAGTTGCCGATTTCACGTTGAATCGGTAGCAGCAGCGCGAGTGATCAAGACAGAGAAATCACGGATTAATCCGGGAGCTAGGAGCTTTCTACGCTGGACCAATCGACCCTTGCTTTTGTACAAGTAAGTTACACACAGTTTTGTATCCGTATCGGACGTGTTTTTAGTGCCGGTCAACTGCCGATCTCAATCTCGATCACGACGGAATGCATACGTCGACTCGCGCACACTTTCTACAAATCAGTTATAACCTCTTACTCGTGTTTACGAACTCAAATATTTGACGTACTAGCGTATTATGTAACTCGCGCCCGTTTCGTCATTCGCTTCAATTCGGCTCCAGAGCGAGATAGTGCACGTACAATGTATACCGATCTCTTTGCCTATTATTGTACGCCGATTGAAAAAATAACGGCGGCGTATTATAGTTCAATATGTACGACAGCCACGCTCGCGACGTATATAGTTTTCGCAATAAGTTTGGGCCGCCGATCTGACCCTGAGCCGACCCCGGCACCGATAATAAACTACGCGCGTATTAATTTTCAGCAATATACAATTTTATAAGCGCCTCGCGTGATCGAGGAAAAAAACTTATCGGCTCGCGGAGCGAGATAGCGTTCACAAATTTACGAAATCTAGCTGTTCACATTTCGGGAAATGACACTCGTCATCACTCACGAGATCTGCCTCTCTAATCTTCGAATAAACGAACTTCAGGACAGCAGCTGAGATGATCCTCGACGAAGAGCTGGAGCGTGCTATGGCGCGAGTCGTCGTGGTCGAGGATTGGCAGCAGATGTATAACAATGGCAACAGTTGGAGCAACGTCAACGAGGAGCCAAACGCACCAAGACTTCCGCCCGTCGGCACTGCCTTCTCGTTCTCCAGAAGCTTCGCGGGACAGCAGATGGAGAACGCCGATTCCTGCGGACAGATATACCAGTACCCGGAGTACACCGGGCAGTACCAGGACGAAGCCGCTCTACTGTGCTTCCCGACGCTGCAGCAGTGTCAGATGAACATCGAAGAGTCGCTTCAGGCCGTCGATGATTTTGACCTCAGTCTTATCAGGTAGGCAGCATACGCCGATTTCTATTTTTACGCGAAAATCGATATCTCCGAGAGTTTTTTTTTTAATCCGACGATTAACGATGATATTTCGCAGGGGTGACCCCACGACTCTGCCGAACAACGAGTCAGTGCAACCGCCTCCGGTGAGCCACACCCAGTATACACCACTGGTCAGTGACATGGTACCACAGGTGGAAGTGCCGATCGAACAGCCGGTTTACCCGGTCGGACACCTGGTCCCACAGCCCAATCCACACATGGACGACGTCTTCAGGAGCGGATTCCTCCTGGACGATATCAAGAGCGAGCCCGTGGCTCAGACGATCGATAACCAAATCGTTATCTCCAGAAACGAGGGACTCGTGCTCACTGCCAACGAGAACTCCAGGCTCTACGAGCCTCAGGCGCACGTCTCCGAGAGGGACAACCACGATGCCTCTTACGGTAAGTTGCACACTTTGTGTATAGAATGATTGGTGAAAAATCGTATCTAATCCAGTGATGCATTGCGATTTCAGGAAGCTCTCAGTCGGACGATAACTCAACTGCAATGTACCCCTGCCGGTGGCTGGACTGCGGCTGCACGTTCACTGCCCAGCAGCGTCTGGTAGAACATATCGAGACCAGGCACGTTCGCATGGACGTCAGGTAACTTTCTGAACTGTTTCTGTTCGTCACTGAGATCTTTCAATGCGAGCAACGGGGATTAACTGGGAAATTTTTATTCAGCGCTCATGGAAGCAACAGACGCGTCCACAGGGACAAGGACGCCAAGAACAGAGACTTCAAAGGCTCCAACAAGGATCTGATACAAGATGACGGCCAGTTTGCCTGCCATTGGCAGGGCTGCTCGAGGGACAGGCCTTTCAACGCCAGATACAAGCTGCTCATCCATATGAGAGTCCATAGCGGCGAGAAGCCCAACAAGTGTCCCGTGAGTATTTCGACTATTGTTGTCCTGATGTAATTTGGAAAATTTGGACGGATCGGTAACGATTAATTCCACTTTTAGTTTGCCGGCTGCGAAAAGGCCTTCTCGCGCCACGAGAATCTGAAGATCCACCAAAGATCGCACACAGGCGAACGACCCTACGGCTGCCAGCACCAAGGCTGCACCAAAGCTTTCAGCAACAGCAGCGACCGCGCGAAGCACCAGCGCACCCACTACGACACGGTAATTGGACTAGATTTTGTAATGTCGAAAACATCCGGTCGTGAAGACGTCGTAAATATTATCGAAAATACCAAAGCTGATAAGAGGCTATTGCGTTGCCGATTTCGTTTTTCCTATGTTTATCGTTATTCGCTTACTCAATTCGACGATCTACGAAATTCATATCGACGCTATTTTTTCCCTCACAGAAACCATACGCTTGTCAAGTAGCGGGCTGCGGAAAGCGTTACACGGACCCGTCGTCCCTGCGCAAACACGCCAAAAACCACAACGATCTCACCAACGGCTTCTCCAACGAGAGTCGACTGTCCTACAAGACATCCACGAACCGACGCAACTCCAGCTCATCGAGCATCTCTTCCGTGGCCTCGAGCTACAAGAAGCAGCAGACGCCGAGCACGAGGCACCCCTCCATCTCATCGGACTATGGCTCGCAGAAAGACTCCCTCGACATGTTCGACGAGGTCGACCTGAAACCCTACCCCGCGACTGTCTCTCCCAGGGTGGACCACGTGCCCAACAACATGGACGACGGTCACGAGTACATTCCCTACGAGTCTGTCGCCCGCTTTCATGCAGTCGACGATGGCAGCCAACTGGGCTTCGACAGTATTGGTGAGTTACATCATACTCAGCTACTTACATTATACTCTCTTTCGATATTTGCGCGCTAAATATATATGCTGATAAGAGCGACTAGTGGAGCGCGCGATTATGGATCTGACGCTTGTCTTGTGTGCTTCTGGTTGATTTATACGCGCGGGGAATTCGAATATGCGCGCACGCTCGAGAACGATTATTTTTATATACGCACGCGACAATAAAACGTTTAGCGGAGAAAAGAGACTGCAGATGTGTCAAAGTGGAGTTTTTGCCCGAGACGTGAGTAATGGCTGAAGAAGCAGTGCCGAGGTCCGGTATTATACGCACGGGCACCATTTTGAATCTCAGAGGAGGTGCACTTTCGGTGCAGTTTATGTCTCTACCCCACGGCGAGGCTTAAAATAATATTCCCTACTTTTTTGGAGTATACCGTACGTAGCGAGAGAGCAAGAACGACGCTGCACGTGCCGCGCATGCCACGTGCGACGCACGCGTTTCTAATCCATTTTTATAACGCCGCGCGCTGCACTTGCACGATGTATACGTATATCGTATACACATGTACAATACGAAAGAGCGCGAGAGATGTCTCGCGATGATATCTCGCCGATCGTTTCGCATTTTGGCGTAATCGATTTCGCGCGCACACTCGTGCCGCTTTTCCTCGTAATACGAGGTGCGCTTACGCAACCGCTTACGGAACGATCGTTACGCGCTACGAGTATAATATTCGCGAGATTATTATTCAATCGACGGAATAACTTGCTTTTACTTTTACCGATTTCAATTTTTAATCGAATCGATCGTTGTTGTTTACAGGATACAGCGCTGACGAGGACATCGGTGACTTGCAAGACCTGGGCTCCGACATCGAGCAGCAGTTCCTGGAGCTGAGCAATCTGGAGGACTCGGTCTTCATCGGCGAGTAATTAATTGTCGAAGCGCACACGTGTGTTTACGAAGACTGCTCGTTCGATGAAACGATCGACTAATACTCGACTGATGATAATAGAAATGTGAGTCGAAGCCGTACACTTGCCGCGTTCGCCAAGTGCAGAGAGATGATTCAAAAGTAATTCATCATGGTGAGTCAAGTGGTTATCCTTGATTCGCGCTCTCGAACCGGACTTGGAAAGGACAGAATAACTAAGCGAGTCGCTATACATATATGAGAATCCAATCAAGACTTTATACTATATAAAAACAATCGGTATTTGCGTTAAATATTTTTATATAAAAACAACAGAAAGAGGCTCTCGCTTTCCTCGACGTATAATCTTGTGAGACGCTTTTTGTACATTTGTAAATATAGCCAAGAGTCGAATTGATAAAACGAGCGCGAATTCGATTCTTTATTATTATGTTTTTCTTAATTAAGTTATCAGCTGCAGGCGATAGCCACTGTATTTGTTAAGGATGAGATCTCTGTTTTCATCTTGGCCTCGACTCGTTCGTATCTGCTGCTCTACTTTTAATACTGACTGCAGGCGCTCGGCTTCTCGCCGTCAGGGATCAGCTGGCAGACCGTGTTAGCGAAGTTTCTGAAGGCTTCCGACTTCTTTTCCTGCAAGATTGAACAACGAACTTTGTAACTCTCCATTTATCGATTATAGGTATAATGTTTAAGTAGCGCGAATTATGTAATATGTAAAATTGTAAATATTGTACGTTCTATAATTTTTTATCTACTTTTTTTAGCCGTATCGATATATAGCGTGTAATTACGTTAGGATTAACGACGACCAATTGTATTGTCAAAGTTGAAACTTTATAAATACTTTACAATGAAAATAAAATGTGATTAATAAATTTTTACGAGCCATTGTATTACTCACCCCGTTGATGACGATGGTCGGCACGAACGTCAGCGGCGATTCGAAGGCCTTGGTCTTTTCACCGTGAGCGATGAGCAGTTGGTTGCCGTGATCGGTCCTTGCGCAGCCCTGGATCTTCTGGACGGATTCAGTACTGAGACCGTTTCTTTCTGCGCACTAAAATCGTTATCAATTAGTACTATCGTTTCAAATGATCGAACTTTAATCGAACAGAAAAAAAAAATCCGCAGATAACTATCACTGCTAGTTTTCATCGAGATAACGCGCAGTCAAGCGCAGCTGTGCAGAAGGCTAGAGCGCAACTCGTAAACAATTATTACGTTCCATAAGCGATATGTAAATCACGATGTTGCACACGTGTGTAAAACAGCACCTACCTGAAGCACAGCGGAGGCAGGATTGCGACTACCCATGACGCAATTGACGATGTCAACCTTTTTCTGCTGCTGCTGGTCTTCGGCCTTAATCGTCTGCTCGATTTCGTAAAGCGCACAAGCCTGGGCCCTGTTTCCACGACACTCGTTGGGTCCATGTTGACAGGTGAACTCGGTGCGTTTGGACTGTTGACCGACGACCCACTGTGTAACCGGTTTCAAATGTGCCAAATTACTTTCTCCAAATTTTCAGATTCCTCGCTACTATATTGCTCGCGGGATAATATAACTCACCGATGCCTTGCCGAACGGAACAAAGTTGACGTTGATGAAGCTCTTGAGATCGTTGTATGCAGGGGCCAACTCTTTGGTGATGAAGTTGATGCTGTCCGGGCACAGGGACTCGTAGTAGACGTCGACAGTGAGCTTCTCTCCGGCAGCCTACAGAATAAAACCAACTGGTAAGTTTTTACATATTCTCGCGCCGATCGCGCATCGAAAGTAGAAAGTTCGACGATCGCAACGGATGATCGTTTATTCGTTAAGTCATAAATATTGCATTAAAAAGGGCGAAATTGATCGAGATCAACAATAGAGAAAATATACTAACCGAGCTGAGGCAGCCGAAGGCGGCGATAGCCAGGAAGGCGATGCTAAGTCGACAGTTCATTTTTGCGTCCTGATGGATCGTGTAGCAGAACCCAAGTGATCGGCGATCGTGTGCTGCCCGACAGTATAGTAGTCTCTCGCAGCTCGAAAATCGAGAGGGGACTATATACGCGTAGAAAAAAAGCGACGGGAGAGAGAGAGAGGAGGAGGAAGAGGGGGACGCCGACGGCCAGATAATCGCCTGTAAAGTCGAAATGTCGCGGCCTCTCGCGATGAAACTCCGATATGTACACGTACAATCGCTTCGCTTTCAGCTTTCTCGTTGATGCTTATACTCTATCTTGCCTTTTCTCTCTAGCAATAACGAGGAGTCGCGATGATTTTAGTTGGAGATAATTTTGTCGAGTGGAAAATTTCTTCGAGTCTCAATTCGAAACGGAAAAAAGTACTTAAATTTTGATATCAGTTTAAGCGTTACTCTCGCTGCACACTATCGTATATCATGGTTTATACGCTAGTAAGCGCATTAATAACAAAACGAGTTATCGGCTCGAAAGAGTAATATTTTGATTTTATTAGCTCTGGCTTTGATACTTTGAAAAGACTGAAAGCGACTTTTGTATGTTATTGACAAACCGGTTGGACAGAAGTGTATAATTATAAAAAAAAAAACGCTTTTGGGTATTTAAAATTTCGACAACGTTTAGATAAAGTTTCAGGTAATAAAAAAATACATTAATGAGTCGCGCGCCAAATCACAAACGACACGTTTGCTTTTGTGAACGGTATATTACAACGCAAAATGTATCGGAACGATAAAGTCTATATTTCAAAAACAAATCGCATCAATCAACAATAACGAAGGAGCATTGGCACGTTAATGACAAGACATCAGAATAAACGTTTGATATGAAACAGTCTATTATACAATAAATACATTATACACACATCATCCCATCCAACAATAATCAACGAAAAAGCTACGGTTCGATACCCTGTCCGAACGTAATCTGTCTCTGCGCTTGCTTGAGCTCTCTCTCAAGCTCGAGCGCCCTTTTCTTGAACGTCTCAGCGAGCTGTTCGTTCTTCTCCGCGCCCTCGCCTCTTGCGTGCATCTGCGAGATGTTGGCACAGGCGTAGGGGTTGCCGTACTCGCAGGAGAGCAACGAGTGTTTGTAAGCCTCGGCGAGATTCATCTGGACGATGCCTTCGATACCCTTCATATAGATGCCCGCGAGGAAGAAGCAGGCCTTGTCGGTCTTATACTCGCTACAAGACTTGTTGAGCATCTTCATGCCGTCGTTCATGACATTCACCCTGTCATTGCCTTGAATTTCCGAGGACGAGATTGCGACGATTCCGGCGTTCGTGCAGCCGATCTCGTCGTTCAATTCGCAGCCCTTTTTCATGTAGGCGAAGGCTTCCTTTATGTCCTTTTTACAGCCTTTACCTGTCGATAAAGTAATTTTGAATTAGTCTAGACAGGTGGCGATGTATCAACAACTAAATCTATATAACTGATATGATAAATAATTAAATAATATATATATATAATAGATTCATTTTCAATGAAAAATAATCGCTAGAAAAGTTGCACATTATCTTTTGAATGGCAGCAATTTAAAAAAACCTGATGGATATTACTCAATTTTGTGCAACAAGTCCTGCATTGCAAGCAAAAGAGCTATATGCGGGCATTATCCGCAGATAGTTCGAATCATTAAAATTTCCACACATCGACCGATTGAATCCTGTGAAAATTTGAATCGTTGCCAGAAGCTGGCGCCATCTCTACAGTCCGTTACCCGTACTAAATTGCAAGAATCAACGAAAAACAGTGCAACACGGGAATCTCACTTACCGATGAGTTTGTAACCTCCGATCTTCGCGCAACTTCTTCCGTAATCCAAGCTATCGCAGTTTTTCTGATATACATCCGCAGCCGCTTTGAAGTCCTTCTTCAGTGCTTCCTGGTAGTCCCCCAGCAAGTGACACACTGTAAATTCAAACGACTTTAGGTAAGAGACACGTACAACTCGTACGTATAGGTTATGTTGATATCGAATGCGCTCACCTTCTGGATTCTTTTCGCTGTAACAGCCGAACTGATACTCGGTGTAGAGATTCTTCAGGTAGAGTTTGACGTCCTCTTCATTTTTCAGGTCGTATGCCATGTCTTTAATTGATGATTTTGGATTTAGAGAAAACGAAGTTTGATCGCCTACCACAACTCTGTCACGCGACGAGTCGAGCCGCTGGAACGGGATGGAATAGAACCAAGAATGAGAAAGTGTGTATATATAGGTACACACCATGATAGCTGACGACGACACGCGATGGCTGCTGTGCGCGCAGCCGTGTTTTGGATTCCGTTGACATTTTTATAAACAAAACGTGGCAGGATTGTTTGTTTATTCGGTTACTAAGGAGTACTCGCAGGATTAGACATTTTGTGCATAGCGGTGAGTTTATTAGATTATTAGAAGGTAAAAAAGCTTCAAAAGTCAAAACAATCTTATCATGAAAATTTCGGAGCAAGCTTTTTTTAACGATATAGCTTCTTTCAGTAAATGGCTTTTACTTGTCAAATAGTGGTGTACCTATGCGTTATCTGCGCTGTGTTTAAACAGCAAAAACCACTTTTGAAATGCTGAAATTAAGACTGCCTGTATATAAATACTATCTGCAGTGCAACAAGTTCCCAACAAACTTATCATTTTATTTTTCTATAGTTTTGCACAAGCGTAAAGATGGATCGCGTCGAAAATGCAGCAAATGAAACGGAAGATGCGGAGTTTGAAAACAAACTACAAAAGTTGGAATGTCCATTCACTTGGGATATGGATGACATTGATAGCGATGGCGTGCTTGCGACGGGATATAAGCCGCACGATGAAGAAGAATTTATACCATTGTTAAAATTGATGAGAATCGTCATGTTGGTTTTCGTGCAAACAAAGACAAATGAAGACTTGGATGCTATTTTGGAAAATTTGGAAAAATGCGACGACGTTGTGGACGCGATAAAGGAACAGTAAGCAAATATTGTTTCGTACAATCACATGTTTATACCGTTAAAATTTTTTAATGAAAATATCGTCCACAGGGCAGATCCGAATATTTCGATCGAAGCCGTGATGCACGTTCTCCAGGCGACGCAGTGCCACGTCTTCTGGATGCTGGACCAAAAAAACCGAGCAAAAGTCATATTCGAGGAAATAAAATCCGTAAGTGCGACTGACAAGATCGGCCAGAGTACCATAAACGCGTGCAGAAGCATGGGCTGGTCGAAATACCACCTACTCAGTGCCGAGGAAGCGGTGGAGTTCATTCGCAAGTCTCTAGCCGACAATCCCGAGTGCGACATTTGGTACTTCATTCTGGGCAAGAATCTGCGTCGAATACGTCGAGACTCGTCGGTCGGTTCTATTCCCAACAAGGAAGAGGCGGATGCCTTTCTCAAGGCATACGAGAAGTCGAAGAACGTCGTCTACGGGATATTCGTGGCGCAGATGTACCGCGAACAGAGAAGCAACATGAAAGCCATTAAGATGTACGAGGAGATTTATCGGAGCAAACCCAAGAGTCACGCTATCTATCTCAGACTCGCTTTGGGATTTCTGCAGTTGATGAAGTTTCCATTGGCGAAAATGTGCCTCGATGAGGTCGCTGTCAAGTGTCCGGATGACGTTATGTACCTACACTACAGAGGGAAATACCACATGAAGACGAAAAAGTTTAGGGTAAGCTTCGTTCAATTAAACCGATTACACGATAAATTATTTTCCTTCATATTCATTGAATGTGTCATTCTCAGGAAGCGATATATTATCTGAAAAAAGCGGCAGATAAAAACAACTGTCCCGCTGCAAAGGACTATCTACGTTGCATGTTAAAAGTCGATCCGAATTTCAATGCGACTGAATATTTACTCACCCTGGTAGATAGATACAAAGATTTGCCGGAAACGCAAATACAAGGCTTGGTATTGGACACTGCATACAGCTATCTAACCAAAGGGCAAATAGAAAAGTCTTTGAAGCACTTTTTACACAGCATCGAGATAGACCCGAAGAATCAGACGTTAACTGTAAATATGTTTCCAATCGTTTTGTAAAATACCAACCCAAAATTTATGGATGTTGAAAATAAAATTTGCTTTCAGGAATTTTATTCGCTGTTCAGACCAGGACAGAGCCAAAACGTATACAAAATGCTCGCCCAAGAAGTGTTCCCTCGAGTTCAGCAGAGTCGCGAGATTCTAGACGAGTCTGCGCTGGAAACCTACGAGGAGCTGAAGAATTACTACGACAAATATCTCGAAAGCCAACTCAAAGCAACCCAAACTGCGTTCTCGAAAGTGCGAACTTAATCGAATGCATTTTAATTTATTAGAATTTACGTACACGTATAAGCCATCGAATATGTAACGACATGATGCATTTATATTTTCTGACGAAAGATCATGTGACTATAGACTGTATATAATGTTACCAACGTTTTCCAATAAATGTTGTAGGTAAGCTCGTTAAAACCACCGAGAACATTTTCAACTGATCAATTTTCACAATCACCCAGAGCGGATCGAAACGAGCAGCCGCATTGTATATCTACAATCTTTCCAAGAATTCAAACCAAGCTCGACCGCAGCGCCGCCCGCAAGCTCTCGAGCTTGCGCGCGCTTTCAGCCCTCGCGTAGGAAAGCAGGGTGGCAGCCACCTCGTCGGATTTGCCGGCAGTACGAGTTCTATCGTTAGACCGTGTCGAGTGCGCGGCTCTGCGGAAATCGTTTGTTAGTTTCAATGACGAGACGCACGCCGACGAGGTGAGTTGTAGTGCCGGTAACGATATTTAAACCCCCACAGTCGGGGCTTTTCTATTCGTAACTATAAACGAAGCGCATCGTACGCGGCGCTCTGACGTTTTTCGCCGTTCATTAATTATTCAGGCGAGCTATGCCAACACATTGGCTGCCGTTCTGCAGCGTCGAGAGCTTTGCACAAAGTATAGCTGGCCAAGTGTTTGTGTTAGAAATAACGACAGAGATAGCGATTTCAATTCGACTCGATATTTCGCTGCCACTGAATAATATACGCACAGGTGTGCTTTTGTGTTGAAAAAAAAGTGAAGAAAAAAGCTTTCAGTGTAAATACACAGTGCGAGGAAAGAAATCCAACGACGAAGCTTACGTGTTGCTCGCACGGCGAAAGTGGAGCAACGCGATTGTACTATGTGGCGCGAGATTCGGACACGAAAATAATGTAATGTAAATCGTTGCGTGCGGCCTTCGGCGATACAAGGGGTGAAATTTTTCGTGGCGTGGTAATACTTTTACACGGCTCCATATAGTAGGTCAGCTCCAGAAGGACACTCGGTCACTCGGTCGAGTATCTACTCCTTCGAATCTTAATCCACTTTTAGATAGGATTGTTTGTGAAGTCGAGCCCACTGATAAGCATACACGCTCGTTATCGGCCGGGTGATTAGGCATTCGACCTGATTTTTATTTAACTAGGCTGACTGAATCGTGGGCTACTTTTCGTGTCGCACATAATCCCTCGACTTTGACGATTATTCAAACGAGCTTGTGTGGAAGTTTCAATCGAGCAGTAACAAGTTTTTTTTTTTACAATCGCGACAAGAGACTATAAAAGTACTATTGAAAGTTTGACATAAATTAAACGCTCCGAACGATAAATAATCCAGACATTTCAGCGCAGTCATTCATCGATTTCTGCTGCCGGGCAAGCAAACAATTATGAAAAAAGCATTATACAGAGCCCCGTGGAAATTTCGAATCCAATATATGAAACAAAAATAATAACTTGGTTCAACGCTCGCGAGCAGGTTCAAGGCCTTCGTTTCGTGAAGGGCTGGGTTATTAAACCCCGGAGAGTCGTGTGTATGTGCGCGCACGCGTCTCGAGTAGGACCATGTGTTGACCTTGATATATATCTACATGTGTGCGAGAGAGCTTTTACGTGCAGTCGGCGTGTAGTCTTCTCTCTTTTTTTTACGGCCGTCGAGAGAGAGAGAAATTTTAAGGCTACACACGTGTGACACGCGTGAGAATTTTCTCCAACTTTTCCTGAAAAGCGCGCGCGCGCGCGCGATCAATTGGTGCATTAGGGAAGATTTCCCGCCACTGCGAACGACAAAGATGAACGAGGGAAATTAATAACGCCTGTAGCTTCCACTCGATTATCCCGCGCGAGCAATAATGGAAATCGTCTAGGCTGTACGAGTAATTACGATAGGGAAAATTGTCGACTTCAATTGCGCGCGTCTATTCGAGTTATATAAAGTACGTCTAGTACGAGCGCGTAACGAGCTCGAATCGTAAATCATGCGCGCATCTCTCCGTGACAAAAATTGTCCCGGAGTCTTTGACGTAAGAGGCGAATTGAGAAAGAGAAAGAGATAAATTGTCTGATTATTTCATGCGTTTTTTTTTTTTTCGCAGATGAGCGAGTCTGTCAAGGTGGCGGTGAGATGCCGCCCTATGTCACAGAAGGAGCTCCTGAACAAGTGTCGGGTATGTCATGTTTTTGTTGGAAAATTCGCATTGATAGAGAGAATGACTTGACTTTGGCCTCCTCGATGTCAATGGCAACGATAAATGTTGATTATCTGATAAGAATCTACGACCTTTTTTTGCGAAAGAATACACGGAATCGATTAAATCGACTTAATTACATGAAATTTGTTGAAAATTGTATGTACGTTAAAAATTCACTTCATATCAAAATCGATACGGCCGTATATCTGACCTTGAATCTCCCGGGTTAATCGAGCTCTTTAAACAAATATTACACGAAGCCGTTGTAGGTATAGTAAAAAAGTTGTCGCGAGCAAAGCGACGCCGATTATCGATTTCGTGCGAGTACATCATCTTCTTCAATTACAAAAAGCTCGTGAATCATCGTCGCCTAACAGCCTTGCTATATATGCGAGAGTGAAATCGTCGGCGCTGCTCTCCTCGAAATAATTACGGTCGAAAACGACTCGAGAAAAAAAAAGAAGAGAAGTAGCTTCGCGCGCGCACGTGCGTCTCATCGCGCGGTTGCGGGCGACAAAATGCGCTATAGACACATCGGGAAGAAGAGACTAACTGTCACTGTCATATCGAACGAATGTAACCTAGCGACCGCTACAAAACACTGAGGCCGGACGTTTATCGCTTAAACCGAGTGCATGTATACCGAGTATGTGCGTTGTATGTATAGGTAGTACATGTATATACGTATATGCGTGTCTGTATTTTCGTCCGGTGTCGAGTTGTAGTGCGGCTGCTATGGCTGACACATTGCTTACTCATCTTGGGGCAAATCTTTGGTGCGATCTAGATGCCTATATGTATAACGTGCTCAACTAGCGCGCTTATACACTCCGTTACATTGTAACGATCGTCTATAAGGGAATTTGAAATTTTGTGGAGTTTTGGATTGCCGATCGATGCGACGATCTGTAGAAATCGGTTCACGCGATTATTGAATTTTACAATTTCAATAAAAAATGTTTTCTTAAGAAAAGCAACATAAAGCAGTTCGATCGACTCGAAGAGGAAAATCGGCGCTGGACACGTGCACGCGCGGCCAACTAAAAAGCATCGTTTACGTTACACATACATATATATAGGGGCGCGCAGACATGCACTACATGTGTTATCAGCTCTATACATAGAGTTCGAGCCGGCCACTTCATGTCCGTTCCGTATCGATTCGACACATATTTCGCTCCATCGATATACTCTCCTGCCACGAGCGAGCGACTCGACACCGTGAATTTATGCAGACGAGCTGTACCTCTGGCGATCGAAAAATAATCATGATATTGTTTTAAATGATAATAGCTCGTCGTGTTATGATTTATCTCAAGTTTTTGCAATTTTTGTTTTCTCGTTTATTACAACGATTGTGCAACCGATTCGTTTATGCAGACTTGCGAATGATAACGATTAAAAATAATTCCATCAATGTTGTAGTGGAAACTGCTGCGATACTTATAGTGCTTCTTGTATTACGCATACTGTCTGTCATTGATAACGAGAGTATAGTCACTCAGACACAGATTTAACGATCATTTTTGTAACTAATTAAAAAATTTCTATGTTATCAGAGCGTGATATCGGTGGACCCGAGCTCGCGCACCTGTTCCCTAGCGGAAGGCGCAAGTCAGGGCAAGAGTTACCAGTTCGACGCAACCTTTGGTCCGGAAGCGTCGACGGAGGCCGTCTATGAGGATGTTGGCTCCTACGTCGTCGAAGCCGTGCTCGAGGGCTACAATGGCACAGTTTTCGCTTACGGACAGACCGGCTGCGGAAAGTCCCACACGATGCGGGGATTTATCGAAAAGGCGCTGGAGCACCTTTTCGAGGCTACCTCGACGGCAGCCGAGGATACGAGGTACCTGGCATTACTCACCTACCTCGAGATTTACAACGAGAAGCTGAAAGACCTGCTGCAGCCCGGGAGTAACGAGAATCAGCTGCAGCTTAAGGTAGATTAAGCTGCGATAGTATGCAATTTCTGACCAGTTTGCTTTTGAAATTTATGCCAGCTCATGAGTGACTTGTCATCCTGTATTCATATGCACTGATTATAAAAACGTAAAACAGTGTAGGAACCTGATATCAGCGCTTTTTACGTAGCATACACGTTGCGGAAGATTATTAATCAGTGATTGAACGACCCAAAAGAAACTCGAGTGTTGAGTTTGCTTTGCACTTTTCTGTTGTTTTTCAATCTTTCCTCGTAAAATATCGTAATTTACGATTTCCAAAACAGTCAACAACTCTTTGAGAACCTAAAGTACCTACTTTTCATTACTTCTTTTTCTATTCAAATCATGTTCATCCCAACAGGAAGATCCAGTGCGCGGTACCTACGTAGCCGGTGGTCTCCGGGAGCTCACCGTCAAGGATGCCCGGGAATGTGCCCGTCTGGTGGAACAGGGTGATCGTCGTCGAGCGGCAGCCGCTACAAAAATGAACGCAGCCTCGTCTCGAAGTCATGCCGTCCTCACCATCTCCCTCGAAGCCATAGCTATCGAGGGCGAATCTGGAGCGGTTCGTCGAGGTCGACTCCACCTTGTTGACTTGGCCGGTTCCGAAAGACAGGGACGAACCGGAGCCACCGGTGACAGACTCAAGGAGGCAGCCAGCATAAATTTGAGCTTGTCAGCACTGGGAAATGTTATTAGCGCTCTGGCGGCTGGTAATGGCAGACACGTACCCTACAGGTGGGTTTTTCGTGCAAATGTGGTATTAGCATAGCTTCGCGCGCGAACTTGCACGCACCTACTTGGTTTCGTAAATCTGATCTTTTGCCATTTGCGTGCGCGGCTGCTGCTGAAAGTATGTTAAACGCAATTTAAGGAAAAATGTTTCACGAACGTGATGAAACGACCTCTTTTTCGTACGAAAAAATAATTGAATGCGTAAATTAATGCTCTGTAATATTTAAAAAAAAAAAAAAAAAAAAACAGGGACAGCAAGCTCACCAGGCTGCTGCGAGACAGTCTGGGTGGCAACGCCAGGACGCTGATGATCGCCTGCGTGAGTCCGAGCGACGTCGACGCTGAGGAGACCCTGAGCACCTTACGCTACGCTGCCCGAGCGAGATGCATTAAGAACAAGCCGATCGTCAACGAGGATCCCAAGGACGCGCTGCTCAGACAGTACCAGATCGAGCTGCAGAGACTGCGCAAACTTCTGGAGTCCAGCGAGAGCCGGGACCAGATCCTTACGCTGCCGGAGCCCAAGATCGCTTTCGTCGAGGAAAACGAGATGCCGAGCGTCAGGACGGTTGAGGTGCAGCCAGTGACGCAGCAGTTCAACGGAGAGAACGCTAATGGTAGGGATCGAGTGCGTTGGTATTTTGTTTGAAGGAGAAAAATATAATTGAATGAATTCTGCGGGATCATCGCCTCTTGATTGATGCTAATGCGATAAATAATATTTGTCCGATTATTTACGATGAAAATGCGATACGAATCTAACAAATTGTCGATCGATCCCAACGATTAATCAATTTCATTTGGCTTCGTGAAAACTAGTTCTAGTACTGGACTCCTCTCCGAGCAAGGAATCCGAGGCCGATCCGGAGCGTGAGGAGCGTCGCCATAGAAAGCGCGAAGCGGCCAAACAGGAGGTCCTCCGACGCCTCGAGCGTCTGACCATCGGCGGCGAGGCTCTGGGCGACGCGGAGATCCGCCGCCGTCGAGAACGTCGTCGAAAGCGTCTCCAGGCGTTAGCCGAAGCCCTGGAACGCAGCAGTCAGGAGGGCAACGGTGGAGCGTTCGAGGTCTACGGCCAGCTCAAGTCCACCGAAGACGCCCTCAAGCGCATGGCCAAACGAGCCAAGCAGCTGGAGGCCGAAGCTGCGGATCTCCAGGCCTCCTGGGACGAGGAGAGACGGGAACTGCTGCGCCGCGAGCTCTTGGCCCAGCAGATCTGCGAGGCGATGATCCCGCACCTCAGGCCCGGCTGTCCTCTGCGCGACGTCGCCGCTGTCCGAGCCGCAGCCTCCTGGTGCACCGAACTCGGTCGCTGGCGACTGCCCGACCTATCCTCTAACTCATCGAGGATACCATTGCCGCCGGCTTCGCTCCAGAGCCCGCCACCCCCGGAGCTCAAGGCCGACCTCAATAACAACCACAATCACACGAGCGCCAGCAATGACAGCAGCCTCGACGAGGAGAGTATCAGCGAGGAGCCCATCAACGAACCCGAGCCACTCCACAGGCGCGTCAATATCGCCGACGTCTACTTCAAGAGGAACCGCATCGACAAGATCCTCGCTCACGTCAGGGAGGCCAAAACCTTCGGTAAGATATTCCAAACGTCGCATTACCAGAAGCGATGATACAATTAGCCTAGAATGAAACTGACATTCTAAGCGCTTCATTTGGAAACAATCCGTAATTATACATTCGCGTGATTAGAGGCGCGTTACGAAACTCCGGCGATAACTCTGATATATAAATAAAAAGGAGCAAATGCATCGCATACATAGCGATGGCTATCCACGTTATCTTCATTTCCCTCGAGTACACGTGGTCGAGCTAGAAAAACTAAAATCTCTATCAGGTGATCTATCGGGCTTAGACCATCGAAAATTTCAGTGGAATCTTATCTTCTGCGAAGAAGAAAAAGATAAAACAATCCAGGTTCTTCCGTTATATAAACTAAAGAAATAGCCGCGTTGATTTCGAGGCTCCGAGAAAGAATTTACATAATGACCTCTCCGACGTGGATAACGCGCGCTCGGGAACAATTACCACGCAATCAATCGCGTTATCGGGAAAAATGCCGCCTGATTTCAAAGTCTATTATAAGTATCGGCTCTCTGTCGAAATCCACGAGGAATTTCAACGAGACGATTGCGATGATTGATCTATACGATGTGTACAATGCAGCGCGAAGAACACAACCGAAAATAATGTGTTCTTCTAAATCAATATTAAGCGGCTGAAATTGTATTATTAGCTCTCTCGGGCGACGCTGAATATTAAAAGCCTCGCGGCGTCGACGACGAATTTCCATTAATGCAATATGCATGGCTATACATACCGCCGCGGGATACTAATGCGCGATTCAGCGGCACGATTCTCATTTTACGGCTTTGCTGTCGTGTTATGCTAATTGTCTCAGCTCGAGAGCGAAAAGCAATTACGCTCTCGTTTGTCGCTCTCGCGCCAACGACGACGAACAAATTCTCTCATTTTCCTCGAGTCTCGCCGAGGGACGGTGTATATTATCGCGATTGTCGGAGAGGCTCGTTGGATGTAATGATAACTCCTTAGGCTCTTCATTTAAAGCACTTACGGCTTTCTCCCGTGCTATTAATCGTCTCGTTGTTAATTGCCGTTTTTACAACTGCGAATAGCTAAAAGCATCCGTCCGACCGGCAAAAAATCACGAAGGCCCGTCTATAACGTTCTCAAACGATCGAGCTCGAGACTATATCTATACCCTCTCTTTTTTTTTTGTATCATCGCCTATCCAGATGTTTATCGTCGCTCGAGAAGCGTCCAATGTCATCGGGCTTTGGCAATTCATAATTCTCGAGTCTCTCTTCACACATATATAAAACATAAGAGCATATATGGTCCCTCGCGGGAATTTCCTAAATTATAATATCTCCTGTGTGTCCTCAGATGCGTCGGGTCGACTTAGCAAGTCTGGCAGTTCCTCGGAGGATCTCAACCCGTCGCAGCAGTCCCAGTCTCAGCAGCAGGTACACCCGGTGCAGCTGGGCTCACTGGGCTCTCTGAACCTCAACGGCGGCTGGTTAGCCGAGGACCTGCCGCCTCCGACTGCTGACGTCAAAATCGGTACGCCTCCGCCGATCTTCGGAGGATTGAAGCGAAACAACCTGATCCAGCCGCTCCATCATCCCAGGATTCTCGAAGCTCTGCCCTCGTATCCCCACATAAACGCATCGGCTCTGCCTCAAAGACTCCAGGGGCCGATCTCTTGAGGGCCGAAGCTCGGGGCCGTTGTCGTCAGAGATGATGGCACAGACCGCGACGGACAATGATGTACAATCAGAGTGACAATAATGATCCGGTGTACATACGTATATATAGTTCTGATGCGCCAGAGACTGATCATGCGAGTGTACATATAATACGTAACGATTTATTTGACTTTTTACGACACGCAAGAGCGATGAGACGGGACAAAAACTTGCGTGATCCTCTCTCCCCGTTTTAGAAAAAAATTCATTAACCGAGTTGCATAAACATTAAGTTCAAGTACGAACGTTATACGCGTATTATATTTCGATTCACATTGTGCGCCGATAAACAAGTCAAAGATGAGAGTCGCTAATTGGATGAAATGTATGCGCAGGCTGTATAATATAAGGTCGTTAAGTTTCTCGAGATTTCGAGCGCGGGCTGCTCGTCTCTCTATATAACATGTTTATTATAACACGTTGACCGTCGTCTATACTATATACTTATGTGTGCTCGAGGTTGACGCAACGGCTCGAGCCTGTTTGTTATAATATGTACATAAAGGATATCAACTGTGCGCAGCGGAAAGTTGAAGAAAAAAAAATTCACATTCACATGTTTATTCATCGCTGCGAATATTATTATTTCTGATTTTCGGCTGCATAACGCTTACAATATAATGAACGTTGACATTGCCGTCGGACACACATACACAAACACATAAGCGACTGCTATCGACCAAAGTAATTTACGCAGTTCCAGAATCATCCGCGAATCCTATAGAAACAACTCTGCAAGTACGTATAATATTCTCCCACACTCGCACGTACACCTGTTGTAAATAATATAAAAAAGCTGCGTCCTGTGAGCGTGATGTATACACATGTAAATTTTGTAGATATACAAAAATAAACGATATCTTTGAATATACAAACGCATAGATTGATCGATTTATTCACCTAATGCACCGTCCAGACATCGCGATCCACGTAGCGGATCATTATGCTCGCGGCTATATCGATACATCATTGCGCAATTAATGTATATACCTACTCGCGTTTAAGCGAAACATACACAGGTCGATATGTCTCCGCCGTAAGTTTTTGTAAGAGCACACAGCGAGTTTCGTTCGAAAGTCTTGCAGCACAATGGGAAAAAGAAACTGGTTTCGTTTTTCAAAACTCGCGCGCGCGTTCCCCTTTTCGTGTATACATATGTACACACAGCTATATACCTATATACGCTAGTAATAATTGAAGCCTCGTCCATAACCACACGGCTTTCCTAAATTTTCCTCATATCCTGGGGGAGAAAGTCGCGCAGCCATATACTGATTTCTCTTTATATTCGCGCGTAAATGTAAATTTTTTGACTCTCCTATGCACATCTACTACGCGCTTTCTATAAATAGTCGTAAACCTTAAATATTGTTCGGCGTTGCTCCGAATTTGAAATTTCATTAATTCAAACGTGAAAAATGATCACAATTTCGATCGAAAGAATACAACGATCTCTCTGGCCAACCGCGACTCCGTACTTATACTTACGTTGCTGCAAAGGAGAAAAAAAAAATCGAGCGGCGGCGCGCTTTCCCCGCTCATCTACTCTCGCGAGCGAGAGATCCTTTCACGCGCGCGTTGCACTGACCCTCGCCAATCCAGCGGCGCACCGTTACATGCCCATATCAACAAAAATCGCAGCGGACTTCTGCTGCTGTTGCTGTCGCTGCTTCAGAGAAAGGAAAATCAAGCGCATCCAGCGCATGTGTATAGAAGTTTTCTATACGCATATATATACATATACACTCGAACGTATTAATCGGATCGTCATGCCCCGCAAAGAAGTGGCGCGACGGAGAGAGAGAGAGAGAAAGACGGAGCTATGCACGCACGGATGAACGATCGCGAGGCCGAGCTCTGCGGACTGAGCCAGTCGGCGAGTGTCTGCTGGCCAGTATACGCGCGCGCGCACCAGAGACGACGCAGAGCAAGAGAGAGAGAGAGTCGCTCTCTGCAGCCGTTCTGCGCGTTACACATATACCTATACTCATCATCAGTGTTGTTTTTTTCTCTCTCCCTTGCATCTGCATTTTTGCGGATTACGGCATTGCGGATGTCCAGTTATCGGGAGTGAGGTTAGCCGAGGGGTCATGCTGCGCAGCGATTCCGCTGTAATTACCTGGTAATTCAGTAGCACAGTGCGTGTTCGCTATCTCTCTCTCTCGTTGTTTTGTTTCCTTTGTTGCCGTCTGCTAGGCGACGCTCGGCCAGTGCGTTAGAACGTAGTACCCTGTATACACGTTTGACGCTTGACAGATGACTCGACTCTCGTTTGCAGGGACTCGGTGACGACAACTATACGACGAAGACGACGGCCTGACTAGTGTGTTGCTGCATCGGCTGCTGACAACATGACGTCGGTCTTCTCCAAGCTGATCGACAAGACGTCGCACAAGTACGGCATCCGTCAGGAGCAGCTGACGCGCGGAGTCGTCGGCGCGGTCACTGCGCTTTATCTCCTCAAAGTCGGCTATCCCTATCTCGCGGCTAGTGCCAAGATCTGCATAGCGCAGGTCAAGGGTCGCGAGAATGCAGTCGATAAGCGAAGCAACGGCAGCGTCCCGAAGAAGCAGCAGAATGGCACGAAGAAAACCACCGCCACCGCTGCCACCACCTCCGAGAAGAAGATCGTGGGCTTGGACAGGAACTTTCTCAAGCAGTTGCTCATGCTTCTCAAGATCATGATCCCTGGCTGGAGGACCAGGGAAGCTGGACTGTTGACCTGCGCGACTTTCACCCTGTTGGCCAGGACCTTCCTCTCAGTCTATGTTGCCACTCTGGAGGGCCAGATTGTCAAGAGAATAGTGCTGAGGGACATCAAGGGATTCTTCTGGATGATGGCCAGGTGGTTCGCCGTGGCTTTTCCTGCCACCTTTGTCAACTCATCCATCAGATACCTGGAAGGCCGACTGGCATTGAGTTTCAGGTATTTGAGTCAAGCTTTGATTGTTGGCTTATCATTGTGCAGCAATGTCATTGTCTCCACTTTCTTTGTTTAGAGAGCGACTGGTCGAGTACGCGTACAAAATGTATCTGAGCCAGCAGACCTACTACAGAGTCTCTGCCCTGGATACTCGTCTAGGTGGAGCTGAACAAAGACTGACGGATGATTTATCAGAGCTGGCCAGCTCCGTAGCACACTTGTACTCCAGTTTGACCAAGCCTCTGCTGGACTGTGCATTGGTTGGCATTGCTCTTATCTCGTTCTCTGCTCGAATGGGAGCTAGAACTGTTCCTGGTATGTCATTCGATCTTGAGCATATTATTTCTTTGTCAGTATTTTAGAGATTCTCTTTATCTGGACTACACTGTTGATTTCAATATTTCAGTCTTGTGATTGCTTATCATGTAATTAACTGATAAACTATATCAGAGCCATGTACTACTGTTAAATTAATTTCGACTTCTTGTTTGTCAGATTCACTTCAAATACACTCGAAAATTTAATCAATTTCGAAATGATAATGTTTTTGATGCATTTTTTATAGGTCCATTGCTAGCAGTTGTTGTTATTGCACTGACTGGACAAGTTTTGCGTCTCGCGTCGCCTCGTTTTGGACAGCTAGTTGCTGAAGAAGCATCTAGAAAGGGAAAATTGAGAGAAGCACATGCCAGGATAAGTGCTCATGCAGAGGAGATTGCTTTCTATGGAGGTCACAAAGCAGAGCACAGATATCTCACGACAGCGTACAAGTCGCTGATTGTACACTTGCGACGAGTTCTTGCCCTGAAATTAGGCTATGTTATGTTAGAACAATTCTTAATGAAGTATGTCTGGTCTGGAACCGGACTTCTAGTTATTGCTATGCCTTTACTATACACATCGAGCTCTGCGCTGCAAAAAGCGCGCAATACTGACGGAGACGGTGAGTCATTGACTTTGAATCCCGCGCTAATTGCAATGAAATTGCTTTGATTAACAATTATTAAAACTTCTTCAGGTGGAGTGAGTGAACGTACGCGGTATTTGACAGTTTCTAAACATCTGTTAAGCTCTGGTGCAGATGCAGTGGAAAGACTCATGTCTTCTTACAAGGTACAATACGCGTGATATTCAATCCTATATGCAAAATGACAGTAATCGTTTTTGCTTATAAAATAAAAATAAATTTCATTGCAGGAACTAGTTGCCCTTGCTGGCTACACTGCTAGAGTAAGCGAGATGTTGGATGTTTTTAAGGATGCTCGTGATTGCATTTACAGAAGAAATGTAGTGACAACTTGCCAAACTCGAACGCCTAACGGTACAACGTCAGAGGATCAAAAACTCGTTGAATTCCGCGATGGAATACCAATAATCAAAGGTCAGCAAAGATTCAAAACTTAATGGATTTTGCATAATCGTTCTGAATTGAATTTGCATAAGACATTTTCATGTTGTTTTTTTTCAGGAATTGTCAGGGAAAGCGAAGATGGTAGCATAAGTCTAATCGATGTGCCAATTGTTACGCCAAATTGTGAAGTTATAGTTTCTAAATTAACGCTCGAGGTATGCAACGATAATTTACGCTTGTCTTGATCTATGAGCGCGTATTTATTAAAACATTTTATTCTACAGATTCGACCCGGCGACCACATAATCATTACTGGTCCAAATGGTTGTGGAAAGAGTTCGTTGTTCAGAATAATTTCGGGACTTTGGCCGATTTACGGCGGTATCTTAACCAGACCCGGAGAAAAATACTCGAAGAAAAGTGGCAGACCATCTTTGTTCTACATACCGCAAAAACCATACATGACAGTGGGATGCCTTCGAGATCAGATAACGTATCCAGCAGAGGTGACGAAAGACGAATGTTCGGATGCGAAGCTACTCGAGTTGCTGGATTTGGTTGATCTTCGTGGACTCGTAGAGAGGGAACCCAACGGCCTCGACGCTCTTGGTGACTGGGATTCGACTTTGTCCGGCGGGGAGAAACAACGTCTGGCTATGACTAGATTATTTTACCATGCGCCACAGTACGCGCTTCTCGACGAATGCTCGAGCGCTGTGAGCCTCGAAGCCGAAGGAGCGATGTACGAGACTGCTAAGAAGAAAGGAATCACATTATTAACAATCACGCATAGAGTGTCTTCCCTATCCAAGTATCACCGCTTGATTCTGCGCTTTGACGGTGAGGGTGGTTGGAGTTTTGGGCCTTTGAACCCCGAGAATCTAACGTTTTTGCAGAACGGCGATAAAGAGGAGAAAAAGGAGGAGAACAAAGAGGGACATTATCAGCATTTGCAGGTTCGTGCGTTGCATTTTTTGAAATTAAAGATGACGTTTTAATTTGAAACTAACAATGCGTTGCAAGTAGATACATGTACTTGCAAATAACTAACAAAATAGAAGATACGAAAAAGTTCTTCAATTTCAAAAAATGTGTCATCTTATTGCAGGAGGTTCGGGATATGCTCAGTGATGAAACTCACATTGGCACAAGCTGAGGGTCCTATGTTACGACGACTCCAGTCATACGCAAGCTCGTGTACTTTCTCGTCCGTTGCATGCGAGTGTACATAAATACTTTTTCAACTTAGTTTTAATCTATTGTACAAAATATGAAATTTATTGCCGTATTTTTTATAAAGAGCATGTCAATTATATTAGACATTAAATTTTATCAAGACATGATTTATGAGGATCGAAATACGATATAAAAATAACGATGAAAAATGTATACTGTACAATCAGAATGACGCGAATGGATTTCATCCATACTGATAGTTGAAATTATTGGGTAATAGATAGTTTATATATTGAATCCTTCACTCGGTAAAGTTCATAGTTTTATAATCATCGAGAAGTAAATGAGAAAATAGAACTTTTGAGAGAATCAAATATTGCATAAAAGTTTTTCTCCTGAAGTAATTCTCTTTATGCATGCTATACTGCACTTTATTGATAACACATATGGATAGCTAGATAAATGATAAATAAATTGGAAAATAGAAAAATTATAAGAATTCCAAATGCAATTCTGCATATT
This sequence comes from Pteromalus puparum, assembly GCA_012977825.3. Classification (NCBI taxonomy): domain Eukaryota; kingdom Metazoa; phylum Arthropoda; class Insecta; order Hymenoptera; family Pteromalidae; genus Pteromalus; species Pteromalus puparum. The sequence continues at coordinate 47,150,275 of CM053169.1, read as the reverse complement.
TTAACGAGCAGTAATTAGGAAATGTTAAATTTAACAAATTATACAAATATTGAATGTTCAGAGTGTCAAGCCGCAGAAGAGGTTGACCACACGATAAAATTTCGTTTTCAATTGTAAAGCGCACAAACATCAGATTGTTGCCAATTGTTATTTAATAAACGTTACAATGTAATAGGAACACGTTATTTGTGTAATTTATTTGTGGACATATTTTTCAGATATAATTTACCGATGATAACTTTGAAAATTGTGATATATAAATTGTGGTAATAAAAAAATGATTTGATTAATTTATCGTTAAGATTCTTCAAATTTTTTTGCACAAAGTATTCACTATTTTTTTGCATTCCGCATATTATAAATAAATATTATGTAAATCTAAATAAAGATATTTATATAATTCTTGCCAAAACCCTTTGTGTCTTTTATTCAATACCTTTACAAAAGAATCATACATATTTGCTTGTCAATAAGTAGATTGCACATTTACCTATAATGGTTTTTACTCAATCGGTAAGTTCTCGCTTTGTTGTTATCCTTCGCGCGAGCGCGTGTGGATAAAGAAAAATAATTTTCAAGCAAACGAGGTGTAATAAAGGAGGCAATCAACAGTAATAGAGCTGCCAATTCCTTCAATCGTATTTCCGATATAAAGTGAACAGGATTTAAGAGCCTGTAAAGATGAGTTTTTAATTGAATTCATTAGACGATCATTATATATAAGTATTTAAATAAATTAGCTAGCATAATAAACTTGCATATGAGGAGACAATAAAGTATCAGTTTATATTTTTTTTACAAACGTATAGTAACTTACGATTTAAATGACTTTTATCAAGGAATAAAGGGAAAGCTGATAGGAAAAACATCCATTTCAACGCTTTGAAAAGAAGTATTGAATTCATCAGTCAATAAATATATAGATATACTATAAAGCTTTCATATCAGAATCTTGTCAGTATATAAGCGTAGGCAAGACGTAGATAGTATATGCGCTCCAATCAAAATGGCGACACTGCTCGCAGGGAGTATATAGATTGAAATTGAGTCCTTTTCCGATATTGACGTGTTCATATTTTAAGAATAAAGAGATATTTCTAAACTGTCTTTTTGATAAAATCAATTATTTAAATGTATTATTTTTGTCAATATTGTTGTTTCCATAATTTATAGGTATACACATGAAATTTTACCTATACAGCTTTAACAAGAGGTTTCTTCGCCGCTTAACTTTGATTAAAAAATTACAAAAATGCCAAAAATTTGGTCTCTACAATGATGAAACCCTTCTAACAAAGTGAATTTCAACCGCCAAAGTCAATCCCCCTTATATAAAAGGTAGAACAAACAGGTCTAGCAAAAAATCTGCTTTTCACACGGAATAAAAAATTTAGAAGTTAGAATAGAACAAGAGATATAGTCCGATATACAGAGCTCGAGCTAGAGAACTTTGAGGAGCCACACGATGAAATAATATACGTGTGGCAAGGTTTCGATTTCACCCGATGCATCAGTTTGTCGCGCCGAAGTCGATTATTTTGGGACACCTCACGGATGGCCGATTTCGCACCGTTAATCTGAGAAAATCTCTCGCAACGTGTATATAGGAGCAAAACGCGTAAACCAAATCGACTTGTTTCGAGGAACAACAGTTCCGTATACAAACAATATCGTTTGCACATCCATCGATATCAAGTTTCAAGGATTCGATACCCCTCGCGGGGCACAGCAGCAGAATCTGAAAACTCTTTTTCGTTATTGCAGCGGTGTTCGAACGAAGTCTCGTGTATTTTCAAATCACTCGGTCAAGCTCATCTCGGCTGATTTTTCCCGTCTCTGTTTTCGAAATCTCGAGTTACCCCGAAAATCGATCCATCTCTTCGAGAGAGGTATAGTCGAGTTTGGAAAAATTTAATTACACTCGTTTCTTTGTTTTGAAGCGAGACAGAGAGAGAGAGAGAGAAAGAGGGAGAGAAAGCTGCGTCTCACAGAGAGAGAGAGAGAGGCGGGAGGGGCGATTGAAATAACGCTCGCACGGGGAGGGAAGACCCGCAATTTCCGATGAGCTTACCTCCGGGAAACCCTCCAAAGGCCAAACGTCGATACGCCCGCGCGCTCAACAGCGCACCAGCAGTAGCACCAGCAGCAGCAGCAGTAGCTAGCAGCCATCTTTGGGGTTGTATGTATGTATGTATGTATGTATGTATGTACGTAGGTAGGTACGTAGGTACATACGCATAACATACCGGGAAAAGCTCGCGCGCACAGCTAAGCAAATATATAGGCGAGAAGAGCGTCGAGCGTATATGCATTATATACGCGTAGGAAGGAGTTGCAGCAGCAGCAGCAGACACTGCACGAGGGATTAAGGACGAGACGAGGACGGTTGGAAGCGGCAGCGGCGACAAGCCTCTTTGTCTAAATAGCCGATTGAATTACAGGCGGGCGCGTGCCAGCCGGCCAGCAGCAGCAGTAGAAAGGAAAAAGTATCCACACGTGTTGCGGCGACCAATATGCCGATCTTCTTCTTCTTATTCTCCACATCTCGATAATTAAATTTCCCGCTAAGCGAAGAGATAATCTCCCTGTCATCTCCCCGCATCGGTTAATCAGTCAGCAGCGACCGCAGCATCCATCCCCCTGTATTGTATGCATTGGGCTACTACTGTATGCTACCCTCCGCTACGGGGAGATAGAGAAAGAGACTTTCAGGTGCGCAGCGCAAACACAGGTGCGAATTTAATACGAAGCGAGAAAGGAACCGCGATCGGGTGTACTATATACGGCCGGGATGATCAGGGCCTAGCGGTCAGTAGTTCCGGGGAAGCGACTTCCTCTTCCGTCGAAATAGGCGCGAGCGAGCGGTATACTATATGTGAAGCGACACACAGGCATATACAGCAAAGGGAGATCGGGTTCGATCGAAAGATCGGCTTACCGATCACCGCTTAATTCCGAGCGATTGGCCCTCCGGTATTCCCGGCTTGGAAAAGACGCAAACGAAAATTGCTGACGGCCGGGCTCACCGTTGACTGGGCAATGATAATCGCCGGCAGCGGCATTGCAAGCCAGTGATCGGCACCGAGGACCACCCGGCCTCGAGTGTCACACATACGGTAATGCTATCTGGGCGAAAATATAATATCGGCCGATCGCGGGATCGATCGCTGAGTGAGCGATTAGTATCCCGTGTCGTCCTCTCTTGACTCTCTCTCACTCTCTCTTTCTTTCGCTCACTCGACGAGGGCCGGCATATACGTGTCGCGCGCGCTGTCAGTCTGCCGCGAGAGCTGGCCCAGTACGGACACGTACGGCACATATAGGTGGTAGTGGGGCTGTCTCGGCGACAAGGGATGAGAGAGAGAGAGAGAGAGGGCGGCGGTGGAAGACAGCGAGCGGTGGTTCGCCAAGTGTGTTGCTAGTGTCACGATAACTGTGAATGGAAATACATCTCTGAGCTCGTGGTGCTATACTAGCTCGGCCGAGTGTCCGATAGGTCTTCCCATAAACTGCGCTCGCATAAATCGCGTGTGTGTGCACGTGGCTGTCGCTCATTCATGAGCCGCGGGTCTGAGCTTGCCGATTTTTCGGGCTTTTTCCGAGAAAAGCTCCCGAGAGAGCTTGCGATATGACGGAGTCGAAGCTGCCGCTGCCTCACGGTTGCCAGGACAACCAGAGGGGCTGGACCAGCGCATCTCGATAGGCCGGCCTGCGCTTCAACATAGAGAGAGAGAGAGAGAGAATCATACACGTACATAATATACAGCGTTGAAGCGGGATAGATATCGCGAGTGTGTGTGTGCGTACCGGTGCGTAGCCGGCTGCGCTCGCGCAGTGGTACAGCAAGGCTGAGGGGATGTTCCTAAGGGAGGCTGACGATCATAATTTCGTCGAGATGGAGTTTCTCCAGAGCCATCATTCCGCCAACAACTCCGAGTCACCCTACACTCTCGGCGCCGGTGAGTATATAATACCTCGTATACGTATTTTTATGTTCTTTTTTGCGAAATTATCAAGTGATCGGTACGTCTTATTGTGTTCCGCCGAGTGTTTCTACCGAATGTATCGACGTTTTTTTTTACAAAATTCCCGCCCGTCGCTCGACTCGAGCTTGCAGCCATAAAGCTCTGCTTCTGTAAAAACTAGCTGTCTCCTTGAAAATCTGCCATCGCGCAGGTCCGCGAAGTAGAAATTTTCAATTGGATAATCACAGGCGGAATAACAATAAAAAAAAAAAAATAACCCTTCACCACACTCTTCCCCCCACAGGCTCAGTTGGAAGCATCGAGGCAAGCATACCGTCGGCTCTGTGCTCGGGCTCGTTAGGAGGTGAGGACGAGGCCGAGGCCGAGGCGGAGGAGCACCAAATTCATCACCACCACCACCACCACCATCACCATCAAGCTCATGCCGAAAGCAGCTTAGCCGGGCTACAGGCGAGCTTGCGGCTTCAGGACTTGCAGAGCTCGGCAGAAGACGAGGCCGGACAACAGCAACAGATTCAGCCGAACGGCACTTCCGGTGGTGGTGGTGGTACTCAAGGCCAACTGGTCGGCGAATTCGGCACCAGTTTCTGGGTCGACGACATGGCTGGGTTTCCGCTACCACCGCTGGACCTCGATCCTCTACCCCCTGGACTCTTTAGTCCCTGTTCCGGGACTTATAAGTGAGTTGCACATGTGCTCTACTTATATGTGTGGATGGAATGTATTGAAATTCGGCATCGCGTTACAAGCTTGTAATTAATCATTTCATTATATCGACTGCGAGAGAATGTATTTTGTTGGAAACGAATCTCGCTCGTTCCGAGAATACGGTGTATGGCGTTTCATTGCAATTAATACAAATGTATCGATTCCCGAACGAATACTTTCGACTTTGAAAGTGCAACTGCTGATGGATAATTCAAGCGCGGCCGCGCGTAAGCCGTACATGTGTCGTAAATTGTTGCATATATATCGCGAAAATATAAATTTTTTCACGGTACAGCTCGATAATTGTTACATTTATGAAACGTATACACTATTCCAATACAAACACACCAAACGATTAAAAGCACCAAACGCATTTAATCGAGCGTGTAAACGCACAATGACCCGATAAGATAATCATCAACCCCGACAAATAACCAAGCCAATCTCTTTTCTTCCCTTTCAAAAAAAAAAAAAAAAGTTGGGGTTGCGCAAGGGGTGACTGCATGCCTCGACCTGGCAATATGAACGGCGAGGGTATGGCTGACGTACTGTTATCCCTGAAACACGCGGTGGTCCATCCGGCGAGTCCCACTGGAGGTTACTACTCGACAAACGGGGTACCATCGCATGGATATTCACCTCAGGACTACGGGCAGAATCTTGCGGCGGCCGCCGCGTCGCATTACGCTCAAGCGCCTGCTATGTCGGTGAATGTTTCCATGAACATGACGATGAACATGAACATGCATCCTGGGTAAGTGGATTTATGTTTACTTGATGTTGTTGGGGTGGGTTTTGGGGGTGAGGTGTTTTGGTTAGTAGAAGCCGCGATGATGAGAGAGAAAATGACGTGGATCTAGTTGAGAAAACTTAAATAGAGAAAAGCTGAATTGAACATGCGAAAATAGATGATTTCACATTTCTCTATATCAACTATATTGTATATAGAAATTGTCGCGAAAACGGTTCAACAGATTACGGAGGAATCTAGCGCCTTCTCAAAACACGCTCTTTTTGAACCAGTTGGTTTACTTTTTCGATAGGATTGCTTTTATGCGTGATTGAGCTTTTAGGAAGCGATGATACTCGATTTAAAGGTGTCAGCACAAGGTTTCTCGTAAGGTTTCCACAAAAATTGCAAATCCCTCCTATTCCCTCCTATAAAAGAATGATTGCGATTTTAATGCACATAACGTCCAAATCGCTAGAGCGATATCAATTTTATCAAAACAAAGCAGTTTTGGACTGGCCGCCTAAACTCTCCGTGTCTGTGGCAGGTGAAAATAGGTATAGCGCATAAGCACTTTTCCATTAAACTCATAACAATATGAACTCCGAGTGAATAACGATTATTAAAACTGCCTTTGTTTTGAACTACTGCTTTGGCCGCTTATGCTATTATACAAGCATGCTTTTTGTCAAAAAATAAAGAAGTCAATGATTTGTCAAAGGTTAACAATAAAGCAAGTAGTAATGCTCGGAACTGGTCAGACCCGCCCGACGGACAAGTATCAACCGCGCGATTTCGTTCGCGAGAGCTTCATCTTCAGAAAAATTATTTCCAAAAACAAGAAAATAAATCACCCCACGTCACAAAAAAAAGAAAAAGCTCATCATCAAACGATCGCAGCTAATTAATTACCACACCTCATCCTCTTCGCTCGGCGTCTAAATGGCAGCAGCAAGTATAGCATACCTACATCCTCCCCCTTCTGTGTCTTTCCACAGCTACGAGCAGAACTACACAGGCGCGTGGGGCGTGGAGCCGTTACTGAGTCCCGCCCCCCAGTACGCCGGGGTCGAGCAGCAGCAGCAGAGGGTGAATCAGGCGGCGGCCAATAGCCTCGCAGCAGCGGCAGCCGCCGCGGCCGCGGCCGCCACCTCCTCTGCTCACCCCCAACCTCACCACCACCAGCATCACCAGCAACACCAACACCCCCAGCAGCAGCAGCAACAGCACCAGCAACAGCCCCAAGGGCCTGCTAACGAGCACACGCTCGTCGCTGGGCCTGGACTGACCCAACTGACCCCTGGGGCCTTGAGCGCCCAGGATGACCAGGCCAGGCCGAATCTCTGCAGGATATGCGGGAAGACATACGCCAGGCCTAGCACGCTCAAGACGCATCTCAGGACGCACTCCGGAGAGAAGCCGTTCAGGTCTTTTGGGCTTTTTTTATTTTTATGAAAAATAGCGAAATGTTTGTTTACTATTCGTGTAAAGTAATTGATTTTAACAGTTATCTCGTCAGGCAATATTTTTGCTGCTTTAATGTAATTTTATTGTTAGTTTCGCGAGAAAAAAAAAATAGAAAAATCTTTCAACTTTCGAAAACAATTCTTTATTTTACAAATCGATACAATGAAATCATCAGAATACTAGAAAAAAAAGTCTGATTTTAAGACTCGGAGTGAAATTAAGTAAAAAGGAAAACAATAGAATTAAACGTGGACAAAATAATAATACGGGAATAGCAATACTAGGACATTGTAATCAAATGAACAGTAAACGCAGATAAATGTATTGTATAAATTTTTTAATCTTTTTTTTTTAAAAATACAGTTTGTGTAACTGTCTATTCGCTGGAATTGCAGATGTCACGCCTGCTCCAAAGCGTTCAGTCAGGCGGCGAATTTGACGGCTCATGCTAGAACGCATTCAGGGGAAAAGCCCTTCCGATGTCCCGTCTGCGACAGAAGATTTTCCCAGAGCAGCTCTGTCACTACGCATATGAGAACACATTCCGGGGAACGCCCGTACAGGTACTATCTGAATTACATATTATCTCATGATTATAAACTAAAGTATATCTACTAAATATTTTATCAATTCAGCAATCCGGCGATCGAATCACCTAATACTAAAGTACTGGCAATAAAGCAAATGTTCATGCGATCATGACGAAGACAGTGTCTCGCTGCTGTTGAAAGCTTTTCATCCATAAATAATAATTTCAACAACGGCAAGACACTCTCTTTCTTTCATTCAGATTAATGTATATACGCATATTATTTTCATTAAAAAAAAAAACTCTCGTATCGCAGACTACTCATATCTCACTTCTGAAAACAATGTAAAGTAATTGATAAAATGTTTGCTCGCAGGTGTCGATTCTGCAAAAAAGCCTTCTCGGACAGTTCCACCCTGACGAAACACTTGCGAATACACTCGGGCGAAAAGCCGTATCAGTGTAAATTGTGCTTGCTAAGATTCAGCCAAAGCGGAAACCTCAACAGGCACATGCGAGTCCACGGCGGCTCTCTGACGTGACAAAGTACAACCCTCTGCATGATGGAAGCTGAATCATTGCCACAGTGCTGTCGAATACCCGTTATTCGACTCGGGACGAGCTTACAACGAAAACAGTAGAAACCTCCAACGCAACGACGTCTCACCCTTAGCTCGAGAGGAGTATCTTCCACTCGAGGCTACGATGGCGTTTTTTTTTTTTTTAGAAAAATAAATAAAAAACGAAACAAAATTTTTCTTCCAAAGAGAAAAAGAAGCGAGAACGAGAAACTGATGTCGCAAAAATAGCGATTATTGTTTTTTACAAAGTAAAGCGCGCGTGCCATGAGTTTACTTTTTATTAACGAAAAGTTGCTTCGACATTTGCTTAGTGTTTAGAATTTGTTTGGAGAGAAATGTTTGCTTCGATCAAATGTACGACATTCTAAAACGAAAACAAACAAAAAATGTGAAACTAGTCTAAAGTATCAAAGAATAAACAATTTGTGAATATATTTAAAAAAAAAAATCAAACCAAAAGAGGAGGATGGGTGAAACGATTTAGATAACAGACCTGCGGCATTCATACACCACAGCACCGTTGATTATTGTACAAATATTGTATTTATTATAATTATTATTATTAATTATAATTAATATTAATGTTGCTGTTTTCACCACTTTCAATTCTCATCTTATGTGGTTTTTTTACTCATCGCCGACTTTAAACTTTTTTTTTTATTAATTCTTCGCTTTTATTATTATTTTTTCTCTCTCAATTTCTCTTAGTCAAATCCGCGTTACTCTTATTTTGTTACCACTCTTCGTCGACTTTTTCGTTTCGCGCATCTCATATATCCCTATATTGCATGAAAAACGTAATGACATCTCGACATCGCTTAGGTAAAAATAAAACGCAAACGAGACATACATGTTTCAATATTCGTAGCGAAAAAGTCAAGGAACCAACTGTATATTTTTTTGTAAAAAAGATTACTTTTTATTTCTTAAACGGCCATAATAAATGACACGGAGTATCTCGAATTCCTTTCGTATATCTCGTGAATCGTACAATAATTTTAACGTAGAAGAAATAGCGGTATATGGTAAGTTGGAGAGGGTAGGGGGGAGAGATAAGAATGTCTTTTCTATCGTGGTTGTATTTTTCAATCTTGATTCTCATCGATGCATCATGATTTCATTGTCTACAATTAATTTGTCACATTCTCTCGATTTTTTTTTTGTCCACGTTTTATAATCAAAAATTCAAAGAACAACTCATGTTTCATCGTTAATATTTTTAAAAAAACTTTCCCTTCGTTCGTTATCATCTTTCTTATCGTGCTCACTCGTTCCGTTCATTCTTTTTTTATGTATAATAATGATGCATTTATAAGTAATAATATTCTTAAATAAAAAAAAATCGATAATATCTCTACTTTATGTACCGTACGGATGCACAAGGACGAGTTGGCCCTACATTTTTTACTCATTTGTATCGTTTAAATTTTGAATTTTTCAAATTCTATTATATCACTATATATATATACTTCAAACTGAATAAAAGTTATAAAGAATTTCAGTATTACGGGACCACCTTGTCATATAGCAGCCGTACTTATGTATAACTTGCTTTTCTTTTATGTAGCATACTTCTATTTAAAAAATGTATATGTCGCCTCTGTCACGCTCAGTTCATTCTTTTCCTTTTCTATGTGATGCTTTATATTGTTTTTCGTTCATCTCTTGCTCGTTCACATGCATACGTTCACACATCCTTTCTTTTCCTTACTTTCTTAATGGAAGAAAAAATCAATTGCATTCTCTAGGGGCTTCTTATCCAGTAAAGCTACAGTAGAAGGCCCCCGATAATGTTAGACTTTGCACTTCGACTTTAAAATTGTCTTAAATCACCTTTGATCGGGTTACTTGTTTGTATGGAATGATTTTGGAGCTTACCAAATCAATTGAATGTTTGGAGAATATTTTTTTATTTTTAATATTATTAATTTTATTTATATAAAGATTTCTTTTTTTAATTAAATAATATATATATATATAGAAAGATTTTAATGTGATCGTGTCATCTATGTCTTTAGCGCTCGGGATGGAAAAAAGCTTTAGATCTTAAAAAAAGAACAAAATTATTTTATCAACAAGTATTGTTGGTATTAAAGGTAAATACGGATTATGCTTAAACCAATATATCTAAAAATTTAAGCCACTCAGTAATTTACGACGGTTTTTCTTTTCTTTTTCAACAGTAACACTTGAAACCGAATCGATATGTGTGCGTTTCTAAAATAGATCTTTGCGTATTTATTTTTTACTCACTCGTAAATATATAATTATCATTAAAGTCCTTACTGTCGTCAACGTAGTCGTCAATGTCGATCGTTCCTTATTATTCTTTTTTTTCGTTCATAAAAAAAACAGAAACAAAAGTTTGAATTTTTAATTATTTTATCTAATTAATGCCAGTTTTAAACATAAATTGTTTGTACCAATTAGTGATAAAATCAGCGGGTACTGTATTCCAACTCTTCACACGTTTCTTTACAACACACTCGTTGTTAACTATACCAGCTCTCATTCACAGTCAATCAATTTCTTTCACCCCTTTTAAAAGCATAAAGAATAATTAATTATTCGTACTGAAAATTCAAAATAATAATTAATTCGAATTTAAAAATCATATAAATTATTCAATTATTATACTGAAACTCATAGTTATACAAAAAGTTTGTATGGAAACATATATTTCTCTAGTTTTCAGTACGAAATAATGTTCTTTGTAATCGATAGACAAGCATATCGCGAATTGTAATTGTAAAACAAAAGCTACCTCAAATCATTATGTATTTTGCTTTATGAGAATACTTGATAACATCGGTGGTATTTGCGTCAATTAAGACAACAAAGCGCCGATTTATACAACTAAAATTCTTCACTTCTTTCTAAAGACACTGTGGCACAGCTTTGATCTTTTTAGAAACGTTCGGGGTACGCTTTGACAATGCTCCTTATTTTGAAAGGTATAAAGAAGCCGCACATTATAGACATTAACGCAGTTATAAAACTCGTCACAAATGCGAAAAATTATAACAAGACTAAGACAGATATAAAATTGAAAATGAGATATTTTTTAACTCTTGATATACAACCTGTTTCAAGGTTTCTTTTTTTCTCAATTCGTAGATTGTCTCACTTCTGTTTGCTTGCAATTTTTCTTTATTATCTTAAACACTTATTAATTAAAAATGTTAATATTTAAATCTAAATTTGTGTGATTATAAAGTTTCTTAACAATGCGTGATTGGGAGCATACGATCGTACCTGCATGACAGAACCGAACATGCTTATAATGAATCATTGACACAGCGGTCTTCTACTTGAAGAAAATAATAAACTTAGAAGAAATTAGTTTATAGATAAACAGATAAACTCTTGACTTGACACCATGAACCCCCTAGAGAAAAATTAAGTCAAAATTTAGACTCCTACGATACTCAAAACTTTGTCAAACTAAAGGTTATTCAAGGAATACACAATGAGTCGCATCGCAAAGCATATGATAAACGGCTCCGTGCCACTTCGACTTGAGCACAGCAAGTCTGCCAATCAATTAATATTCACAATTGCAATGTAAAACGGTATACAACGCATACGGTTCAAAGTATATAGCTTTAGTTAAATAATAAAATGATAAACAAGTCCTGGGCCATGTAACGCGCGCGATCGCGGTCGCCGGCACGGAGCACTTGGTCTCGTGTACGCGAAACATTCTTACTAGAATCTCTTGCTCTATCTTTCGTTCCATGTCACGTGTCTCGATGTGTGTGACTGAGTGTTTGTGTCTGTGTGGGACATTGTTTGTATACATGTGTGTATTTGTGGGCATTCTCGACACTCTCACTCTGACTTGACAATATTTAGTCCACTCGTAGCAGCTGCTGCTTGTGATGATGGGTCTTGGTGTGACGGTGACGATGGCGGTGGCGGCGACGAAAACGAAGATGACGACAGTGTCCAAGTAGCAGCAGCGACAATAGCATCAGCATCGGCAGCAGCAGTAGTAACAGCAGCAGCAGCAGAAGAAAAAGAAAGGAGAGACAATGATGTGGCCGCTAGTGCTGCTGGTATCTTGGTGGTTTCTGTTGGCTTGGTTTGATATTGCAGTCGACGGTGTTGGTGTTGTTGCAGTTAATAGTTGTAGATGTAGTTGTAGTTGTAGTTGTGGCTGTGGTTGTGAATGNATTCAAGGAATACACAATGAGTCGCATCGCAAAGCATATGATAAACGGCTCCGTGCCACTTCGACTTGAGCACAGCAAGTCTGCCAATCAATTAATATTCACAATTGCAATGTAAAACGGTATACAACGCATACGGTTCAAAGTATATAGCTTTAGTTAAATAATAAAATGATAAACAAGTCCTGGGCCATGTAACGCGCGCGATCGCGGTCGCCGGCACGGAGCACTTGGTCTCGTGTACGCGAAACATTCTTACTAGAATCTCTTGCTCTATCTTTCGTTCCATGTCACGTGTCTCGATGTGTGTGACTGAGTGTTTGTGTCTGTGTGGGACATTGTTTGTATACATGTGTGTATTTGTGGGCATTCTCGACACTCTCACTCTGACTTGACAATATTTAGTCCACTCGTAGCAGCTGCTGCTTGTGATGATGGGTCTTGGTGTGACGGTGACGATGGCGGTGGCGGCGACGAAAACGAAGATGACGACAGTGTCCAAGTAGCAGCAGCGACAATAGCATCAGCATCGGCAGCAGCAGTAGTAACAGCAGCAGCAGCAGAAGAAAAAGAAAGGAGAGACAATGATGTGGCCGCTAGTGCTGCTGGTATCTTGGTGGTTTCTGTTGGCTTGGTTTGATATTGCAGTCGACGGTGTTGGTGTTGTTGCAGTTAATAGTTGTAGATGTAGTTGTAGTTGTAGTTGTGGCTGTGGTTGTGAATGTTGTAGTGGTGGTAGTTGTTGGATCTAAGGATGATCGCGGCGCCGCTGGAGTGGAGATGCTGCTGCTGGAGGCTCAGGGATGATGACGTTGTTGCTAGGCTGGATAGTTCAGGGTCAACGGGGACTCGGGGCGGGCGGGCTCGGCCGTGGGTCGGGCTCGCTCACTATGCTGTGTGGTAGACCGGCGAGTCCGGCCGGTGGTGGGGCGGAGGCTGGGCCCCCGGAGCCGGCACCGCCGACGCTCGGGGCCGAGGGTCCGGTCGGGCCCCCGCCGCCTCCCGAGGAGTTGGGTCCACCGGGACCGGCGCCGCCGCCGGCGACAGAGTGGCCGCCCGGTGGCGGGGGCGCCGAGTCGTGCGGGGTCGTCGAGTGGGCCTGCTGCACCGGCAGGGCGCCCGGGTAGTAGCCGCCGTTGATGCCCTCCGGGTAGCTGCTGCGGAGAAAGCGAAAAGAAATTGGCCACTTGGACTTTTTTATGCGAATTGCTCGGACGACATCTCTCATTTGCTTGACAACAGGTCGTGTCAGCCTTTTTCCGACTTTCTTTTTGCTTTTCTCTCCCTCCCGACTGACTGACTCTCTTATTCTTATTCTTATTCTTATATTCTTATTCTTATTCTCTCACACCCTCACTCCCTCTTTCGCTCACATTTACATGACTTTGTCTCTTTCTCTCTTTTTGCTATTTCTTTTGCGTGTCATTGCGTGGGATATCTGTATATCTCTGTTTGTTCGTTTATCTGTTTCATTTCACTTTCCTCGCTAATACGAGTCTGTGTCTTAACATCTGCTTGAAAGTCTGTTTCTGCAAAAATTACGGATTGCTTTTTTTCGTTACCGGGCCCAAGAGAAAGAGCTAAGTTTTATCTAGTGGCTAAGTTGCATTTAGCGTTTCGGCGGTTAAGGCGTGCATGCTACAGTTGTCATGAGTCAAGTTTTTGCTTTCTCTACGTATTACGTTTCTCGCGACTAGCTTTTAATTTAACAGCGCCGAGGCTTGAGCCGTTAGCGTTTCTTGTCTTTATTGTGAGCTTCTCTAAAACGATCAAAGTTTTCGTGCAAATAAGGAATTCATTTTCAGAGCGTCTAAAGCGGTAACAGTTTCATTTGGTTAGCAATTTAAGTAAGAAGTAGTTTTCCAATAGATTTTATTCCACTTTTTTAACAACTGTCACTTTTCACTGCGTATTCCATATTATTAATACCTATGTACAAATTTTTACGTTTGACACAGAGAGCTTTTGTTTCTGATGCTTGTTCCGTGAGCAAAGAAAAACTGAACTCTTCTGGCTTGATTGGCCGATTCCGTTTTTCTTTGCTCGGAGATACAAAAGAATCGCCTTAATTGCTGTATTTACATTAATCTGACAAAAATTCTAAACTCGACGCTTGACGACTGTACTAGTCGTAGCGAATTTCAAGTATCGAGAGAAAATTCCTTACCCAGTAGTTGACAGGAAGTATTCTTTATTGACGCAATTTCTCAAACAATCTGGTATACGACCAACAATTGCTCGTCGTATTTCACTCGCAGCCATTTCACGAAGTTCCGTGCAGCTAGCGTCACTGTAGAATGCAGCATGAGGCGTGCATAACAAATTTGGTGCATCCTTCAAAGGGCCTGAACAAAAACATAAACAAATTGAGTTACTTTAAGAACCCGACGTATGTAGACACATAGAACACACTGACTCTCTCGAATCGTGATGAAACGTAGTGTTTTTCGAAGTCGTGGCACGATATGAAAAATCAAACGATCCACATTTTTTTCAGAATGAATGAATGAGCGAACGCCACATTTTTTGACTGTGTTGATAACGCTCATAGAGCACAACATCTCGAGTGCAAAAAACATTAATTGGATAAAAGCAAGCCAATAAGTCAAGCAGGAAAAGTTAACTACAGGGTGAAGTAAAGCATTTGGTTAGATATGACTCACATTGCGTAGACTGACCCTGAAAGACATTGTATGGTTCGTTTTCGTGGACATCAAGAGCAGCTGCTCGAATTCTACCCTGTTTTAAAGCAGCGGCTAATGCATCATCATCAACTAATCCACCACGTGCTGTGTTTACTAAAAATGCCCCTGGTCTCATCTGCAAAAAGAAACAGAGTAAAATGAAAAAAGGCTCGCATGATTTATTCGTGATTGGTTTTTAAAGTAAAGTGCATACCTGTTTGATAGTAAACTCATTGATTAGATGATGATTGTGCTCATTCAAGGTACAATGTAGAGACACACAATCTGATTGAAACAGTAAGTCCTGGAAACAATACATCAATTAGACCACAGAACCACGTTAATCATTGATGTGCATAGACGAATGAAGCGTCATACAAACCTGTAGTGTATAAACCCTTGTAAGGCCAAGGGACTTTTCTATTCCATCGGGAAGGTATGGATCATAAAATATAACATTAAAACCAAAAGCTTTTGCACGCAGAGCAACAGCTGAACCAATTCTGCCTAATCCTACTATTCCAAGTGTGTCTCCTCGTATCCTAGCACACCCTTGTGCTGCTTCTCTCACCTGGTAAAAGAAAAAAGCCATGTAACCAACTATTTGTTACAATGTAAGCCGATTTGTTCACCAGCTCTGTTCATTCACAAAAAATTGACATACCTGCTCTGGTCCTGTGAATTTTTTGCCTTCGCGAACCATGTTCGCTAGCCAATATGTACGTCTATATAGATTTAGAATGAGGCAAAGAGTGGTGTCCGCTACTTCTTCAACTCCATAGCCAGGCACATTGCACACTGCGATGCCAAGCTCACCAGCAGCTTTGACATCGATGTTGTCAACTCCTGAACCAATTCTCACAATGATTCGCAGGGTCTTGAACTTTTCAAGGTCTTCCTTGGTCAGTATAATGGTGTGCCACATGAGAGCACCTACTGCCTCGTTTAGGACCTGGAAAGAAGCAGAGGATAGCATCGTTAGGATCAGTTTCAGTTCTGCGAAAGTAAAGGAACCAGCAGTTAGAGTACCAACCTTTTCGTGTATTTCAGACGTGGACTGTGCATCACAGAAGGCCACAGTGGCAACGTCTTTGAGAATGGGCATCTCGATGGAGCAGTCTCTGCCATCGAGAAGTGCCACCAAAGGTCTGGTTTGAATGGGTCCATTGCTGATGGGACCCCTGAGGTTATCCATACGAGGGCGTTTGGGCAACATCTTCCGTTTGTCCATCGGTCAGAGAACCCCCCCGAAGTGAATGATTTTCAGCTATCCTCTTGGGCCAAGAAGAAGACTAAAAAAAACGGCGGCTGTTCAAAGCAGCAGAATCCAATCTGTCTGTTGCAGTGTGATAATTCACGCTCCTTTCCTGCGGCTGTCACACCAACTGTCCTGGCGAGGCTGGCTTGTGGTCGGTTTTAGGGCAGGAACCGCCGAACCTCCAATACATCACGGCTCCGTAAACGCTGCCACCTGCGAATCGGAAAACTCGGCTTGAGACACAGTGCATGTTGTACAACAGGCGCTTGGGTTATGGAGAGCGAGAGAGAGAGAGAGAGAGAGAGAGGGAGCGCGCGGAGACGCACCCGCACACGCAGGCAG
The DNA here is from genome assembly GCA_012977825.3 of Pteromalus puparum. NCBI lineage: Eukaryota > Metazoa > Arthropoda > Insecta > Hymenoptera > Pteromalidae > Pteromalus > Pteromalus puparum. Next base: position 47,133,818 of record CM053169.1, on the reverse strand, counting down.
GAGGAGAGGGAGCAGGCGAGAATTGGAGGTTAGAGTCGAGCGACCGTACGAGCAAAGCGTGTGACCCGCCTCGTAAACGCTCGAATTCGAACCTCGCGAATTCCCAGCAGCTAACCTCGGGGAGAGACGAGGATCCAGCCTTACCCGAAGCTCCGTTACGGGGCGAGCACAAAACGGGAGAAAGGTTGCGAGAGGAACGCGCGCGCGAACGGCTCTGCCAGAGGCGTCCTTTCGGAGCTCCGCGAACACGCACTCGAGCGAGCTGGCCGCAAGCAGACTCGTATTGGAGTAATGGAGTATCGGAGCAATGGATCTCACGCACACACAGACACACTGCACTCGGGATATAAGTACTAGAACGCACTGTTACGCGGAAGTTGCGCTCCGAGTCCTGGACGGCGGCGCGACGGAGAGCTGTCTCTATCCTACAAGATTCCGGAGAAGGAGCGGCGACGGACTGCTACTGGCCGAGAGAGCGGCGTCGTGTCTCTCCTTCTCTCTCACTCTCTCTCTCTCTCCCCCGTATTGCCGCTGCACGAAATCACGTTGCGGAGGAAGCGGCGGCGCTGTGTCCCACTCTCTCTCTCTCTTTCTCTTTCGGAGACGCGCCGCCGCTGCAACGCTCTCTCTGCACCTATACCGAAAACGACGCTCGACTCTCTTTCTGTATAACTCGCTCCGAGCACTTGCCGTGTGTACGCTGTATACGTGTACTTATATACTTATGCGGGTTGGGAGAACGCACAGCAGCCGGCTATAGAGTGCGCGCGCGCGAGCGCAGGAGAGCGAATTTATAGGTTAAACCTCGATGCCGGTGATGCGTGTGTGCTAGGAGAGAAGCGAGCGTACAAAGTATACAGCTGCGAGGATGGCCCCGTCTTTCTTTCTCCCTCTCGGCGTATAATACAAGAGACGCTTACGCACAAACGGAGAGTTAACGTGTGATCTTCCCTCTCTCTTTCTCTCTCGCGGTCTCGGTCGCACTTTATACGTTTTCTCTCTGTCTCTCTGCGGCTGGGGCAAACGTTCGCAGGACGGTTGATATAACACAGCGAGCGCGGCGTGTATGTGTGTACGCCGCCTTGGTCACTGGGTCGACGTTTTCAGAGCATTTTCGAACTAATTGTTCGGCCGCGCCGCCGCCGCGCTCGATATCTCTCGGCTCGCTCATCCATCCGATGATGCGGGGAATGAAGCGGCTGAGCGAGAGAGAGAGAGAGAGAGAAAGAGGGAATGAGAGGAGAGCGCGAGCAGCTTATTCATGAATGATGACGATGACCGAGTGTCAATGAGTGCGCAGAGCAGAAGCGGCACGTGTTTTCGAAGAGTCTGTCAAAGTGCGCTGCAAAAATATAATATGCGCCCGTGCAGTCGTCGACATATTGTTGTTCATCCACGGCAGCGATGCGGCGAGAAAGTCAAGAGAGCGATATGTGGCGCCCTCCGATGCGTAGAAGCTTCTTCCAATAATTGCAGGAGGGACGAGTGTATGACGACGGGAAGGGGAAAACGCTGCCGTGACGATTCCGCTGCTGCTCTGCCGATGCCGCTGCTCTGCTGACTCTCTGCGTAATAACGTGCGTACGGCTATTCGCGGAAGCAGCTCGATTACTGCTGCACATGCAAAAATCGAGGACCTTTACTTACGGACTAATCTCTCTCTCTCTCTCTCTCTCTCTCTCGCGCGCGCCCGATGACGCTGGCTTCAGCTTGGTGTGCGGGTATATATAACAGCGCTGTATTATATAGATGTATAGACGTAGGTATAACGGAGCCGCAGAGAGAAGGAAGTTTCGAGCGGTGGGAGAGATGCTCCGAGGGCCAAGTTATCCAATTATTGTCTAACCTGGGAGCGAGAGAGATAGAGCAACTTTGCGCCGAGTTGCCGCGGAGGAGGGGGGGGGCTGAGCGTGCGGCTCTTCAATCGAGCCGCGATAAAGTAAACTTTCTTTCGAAACTCTCCGCGCCCCGACGACGACGACACGCTCTCTTTCTAATCTCGTTTTTTTTCTATTTCGGTATACACCCATCGAGATTCGCGCTTACACGACGATGTTTAGACGAATGTACGGATGTGAATGAGCGCGTCGATGTGTGTATAAGACTGTGAGTTTGTACTGTGTAGGTGGCTGGCGACTATAACGGAGTTCGCGCGCGCGGTTGCTCCGAGAGTCTGCAGAGAGAAGCAAAGTTTCGCGGGCAATGGGAGGGGGCAGGAGAGAACTTAACTGAGTTAACTTTGCTGCCGAAGCAAACTTTCCGCCAACTTTAAGTAGTCGCCTCCGTCTCGCTCTTTCGATTCCCCTTCCTCTTTCGCTCTCCCGACCTCTTCTTTTCTTTCGCTGGCTTTCTCTCTCTTTCTCTCTCTTTCGTGCTCGCGCTTTATTTCCTCATTTTCTCGTTCTCCTGTGCTTCCACACTTTCCTTCCGCGCTCACGGACGCCTCTCCCGGAATGACTTTCGATCAAATTTCCAGCAACGACTGTTGTTCTCGACGGTTGGTCAATGAACGATGCGTGCGCTGCATTTTTTGCCAATCGCTTCCGCATGCAGCGTTCGCCGCTTACGGTTACGTCAGGCGAAAATTCTGCAACTCTTGCGAAAAAGAAGTAAAGAGCCGAGCCAGCACCGTACGCTTGTTTATTTACCCTCGAAACGGCCGAAAACAAAAGCCGAGATTTCCCAAACAAAAAAGAAGAAGAAGAAGAAGAAGAAGAAAGAAGAACAGGGATTAAACAACAAGTCCCGAGAGCAAATGAAATTCAAGTTGGATAAGTGCGGAAGATTCGGGGCCGCTGCCGCTTCGGCAAAGTATATATAACCCGTTTGGAAGTTGTGCGAGCTCGAGGGGAGAACGAGAGAAGAGTCGGGGGGCAGAAAAGAGAAGGAGGAGGAGGAGAGCCGAGTAAATGAGGTGCACGCAGACATGCAGCAGCAGGAGACTCGTTCTCCTCCCCTCTCCCCTTGGCTCTCCGGAGACAATATATAATACAAGCTGCGAGGAGAAGTTTGAAGTTCGAGATATTTGACCTTCGCTAGCCACGGCGTTGATTTTTCCCTACGTGCACGCGTATATGGCACGAAGAAAGCCTCGCGCGCACACGGCTATACACGAGGAAGAATGAGAGAAGAACCGGTCGTGGTAATTGCCGCTCGCGAGCGAGACAGCGAGAGAGAGAGAAAGAGAGAATAAAGCAGCGCTGCAACGGCACGGGACTTTGCGCGGGATGGCATCTTGACTCCTAGTGGCAAAGTGCGCCGGCTGAAGCAATGGCCGGCGAGCCGCCGCCGATCGATGTCTCGCTTCTCTCTCTCTCTCTCTCTCTCTCTCTCACTCTGTTCCCACCCTCGCGCGCGCCGGGCTCTTGCTTGCTTGCCCCCTTCCAGCGCGTGTTATATACACACAACTTTACTCCCTTCCCAGCTCGGCTCGACGGCAACTAAATCAGCGAGCTGATCGTGTCGAGGCATTTACCCGCGCGCGCGCCCTCCGAGCTTCCTCTGCTCTATGTGTGCGCGCGTACGTGTGAAGAGCCGCCGCCGAGTACAGATATTGAAAAAGTACATTGTCGGTGTCAACGAAGGATGGCCGAGTATATATGTGTGTATGTGTGTGTATTACACATGCGGGGATGCGCCGCGCGACGCCGACGGATCGATGCCTTCGTATCAGCTGAATCGAGCGGTCGCTGCTGCTGCGGCTGCAACAAGGGACACATGAAAATACACAGCGCTGTACCGCCGCCGGCGGTTAATGCGCACCTCTGAGAGCGAGAATACATACGAGTCGCCGGGAGCTGAGTAAGCGAGAGCGTTACGTAAGAATGACTGCGCTCTCTCGCATAAGTAGTGGTGCGGATTTCGTAATGCATCGCGCACTGAGCTCTCGTGTGTATATATATATATATATATATATATATATACCGCTGACGCCGATGATCGGCAGCGCGCCGCGCTCTAGTTTTCGACGAACGCGTGGGTATATTATGTAGGTATATAGAGACATTAGCGCGCGAGCACGTGCACGCACGCGCCCCCTCCTCTGACGGCTGTCTGGTTGCACCGCGTATTATAGTCCTGCGCGAGAACGCCGGCACGTGTATGGGCTCTCCGCGAGAGCTTTGCATCCTATTATCATCCTCCTCCTTGTCGCGGGGGTGAGAAAACTTTTCCGAGCCGCCGCGATATTTTTAATCGTCTCTGCGCTCTTTTCCGGAAGCGAGAAAGTTCGCGCGGATCGTAATAACCGCTCGGCAACTCGTAGCTTTACACGACCGGCCGTGTATACTGTATGTATGTATGTACGCGCAGTGGGTACAACTCGGAGTAGAGCTAACTACAGCAGCACAGGTGCATATAGTCGTCGCGCAAACTTTCCGCAAAGTTATATCGTACCGTCCGTAATTAATTAGGAGCCAGCTCGACGCTCAAGTTCAAGACACTTCCTCGCTCGCTCATTCGCTCTGATGTCGACGAGGCAAATCAAACAACAACAACAACAACAACAAACAGCGGAAAAAGTTGGGCTCGCGATTGAAAAAAAGTCTCTCGCAACATCGGACGAAGAATCAAGTTGTCAATTGGCTTGTGGAGCACGCGCTCGTAAATCACTCGATCTCGCCGTTCTCGCTGTTCTCTATAGATATACCTATAAGCTATATACACCGACGCACACGGAGAGGGAGAGACGCGCTCTCGGTGGGAGAGAGAGAGAGAGAGCTAAGCTGTGCGCGAGAGAGACGGAAGGATTTCGTGAGCGCAGAGGGACGCTGCTGCGCGCGAGGACGCTTCTGGAATACCATTCATTTATCAGCCCCACCTTCCGCGGCGCGCACGCATCATCTCTCTTTCTCTCCGCTTCTTCCTTCTCTTCGCGGACTGTGCGCTTCTGAGCGCGTTGTATGTACGTAGCATGTCGGGGGGAGCTCTATCCTATGCGTTTCGCCGTTGCGAAATCCTGCGCGCGCGGAGCGCCGATAAGTGCAATCGCCGCCGTGCGAGGAGAAAGTGAGTAGTAGCTGCTGTGCGTGTGCTCACTTCCGCCGCCGCTGCGAGTATTATATATCGCATGTAGCGGAGAGAAAGAGACAAAGAGCGTAAAAAGCCGCGAGAAGAAGGGATTCCATAAAGCGCAAACAGTCCTTTGCGCCGCGCGCGAAGGTCAGCCATGAACTTGGCTTCGTGGAAAGATGGCTCTGACAAAGAGGGAGGCTGCGCCGCTTTTTTCCCGCCCTCGCGCGTAAACAAACCTGCGTGTCTCGTATCAGCGATGCGCGCGAGACGACGCACAAAATCGAAAGAACCACGAACAGGTTGGCTGTCCCGCCATGTCCAAACGCATCTCTTTCCCCTCGCGATTGCAGCAGCCGTAGCTCTCGTCGTATAGGAACCTACCCGGCGGAGAAAAAGTGCCGGCGCGCGCTGCTCCCTCTCTGTCTACGCGCGAGAAAGACTACTCTCTCCTACTCTCATCTCTTTCTACATGCATACGTGTATTCGCATATAGCGTGTGTATCACTGACCTGTCGGATGGGAAAGCGCGAGCTGCTGCTGCTCTCCTCTCGCTGCACTGCACACTCGCACGACACAGTTATATATATATATATATATATATATTTTATACACACGCACGTACACCGCGGGCGCCGCGTGTCAGCCTTCAGAGCTGCAAGGACTCGTCTCACTTGATTATCATTACCCGCGCAGAGACTCCGGGTATGTGCGCCTATCTGGATTTTGCCACTTGCTGCTACCGCTGTCGACGATGACGGGGACGATGTTGCTCTTCTTCTTCCTTCTTGTTCCCTCCCTCCCACGACGGCGACGACGACACGACTCGGTGCTGCTTAGCGGCGGCGGCGGCGTTTTCCGTCGTCGCAGCAGCACATCAGAGAAGAGTCGCACACGCACTTTCTCCCCGGCACACTGTATAGAGCACGATGCTGCTGCTACTGCTGGCTCTCCTCGTTTACTAACTCTCGGAAGATTAGTGGCGGCGCGAACGAAGGAGAGAGAGAGAGACGGGCACACACTCGCACCGACACACGACGACTCTCAACGAGGCTTGGAAACTCACGCTCTGCTGTCTCTCTGCGGCAAACGGGCAAATATTAGAATCCGATGTCTTCGAGAGCAGGCAAAATGGCGGCAGCCGGCGATCGCCTCTCGCTGCTCGACTCTCTCGAATCAGCGTGTCCTGTAGATCGCTCTCTCGACACGACGCCGCGCCGACGACTGCCCTCCCCCACTTCTCGGCATTGGCCGCATCAGACGACGCTGGCGTCATCGCTAGTCCAACGGCTCAACTACCTTTGAATTGTCCCGCGCTTTTCATCGATCGCTAATACGAAACGCCCTCCTCTCGCAATCTATAATCTCGACGCGCGGTCATTAATCGTATCCCCGGCTTACGGGGGTGATTATGCATCCTTTTTTCATGAACGCGCTGACAAACGGAATAGTAATGCGCGACGAGTCGGAGCTAAGTATAGAGTTGGCGGGTAGACTTGCGACCAAGGATGGCTAGATCGTTCGCCAGCTTTGACGAGTACACGTTCCTCAACAGATGGGGCCTTACCTTCTTGGGTATATGGAAGAGCGACGTGGAGGCTCGCGGGGGCCTGCTTTGGAGGTCTTTGCACAAGCTTCACGTGGCTATCCTGTTCACGTTGCTGTTGCTGCTGCTGGTGCCTCAGTGGATGGACCTGTACGTCCTCTGGGGAAACATCGACGCTAACGCCGAGACTTTTGTACTGAACGTCTTCACCATCACGGCTCTGCTGAAGCTGTGGTGCTTTCTCTCGGCTCGGCAGGTTTTTGAGGTAATTCCTTCGCCTGAAAATGTGCTTTTTTTAATTTTTTATCGTAACGTATGACTTCCTGTGCATGTAAATAAAACTTCGTTTTATCTAAAAATCCATACTTTTATACGCGTTTTAATTCGAAATAAAGCAAGTTGTAGGCACGATGAAGAATAACTGGAGAACAACGATGAGCGGCGACGAACCGGAGCAGAAAATACACAGAGAGATCCTCCTGGACATGGCTGGCAAAGCTCGGGATTACACGAAACGGTACGGGGTGTTGATGTACTCGACGGCTACGATGTATTTCGTCTCGCCGTTTGTAGGGATGCAGCGGGATAACGTTCGAGTCCGAAAGTACCCCTTTTTCGGCTGGTACTATTTTGATCGGTTTTCCAATCTGTACTACGGGATTTGCTATGCTTCTCAGGTATTAAAAAAAAAAAAAAAAAAAAAAAAAAACTGATACGACTACGTGCTTTGAACAACTATCAAACCGTGAAATTTGACACCTTTAATCAGGTGATGATCGGCATCGTTGTGGGGACATCCAACTACGCTATGGACAGCATATTCCTCGTTGCGATCTACCACACCTGCGCGCGACTGCAAATGCTTCAACACGATTTGAAGAAAATCGGCGAGGATCACAACAACCGATCGTCCGACAAAATCGTTCAGCTCATACGTCTACATCAACGGGAAATTTTGTAATACAGAATCATTATTGGCTTTAACGATTATAGGTATAGACTCAATTAACGAGTTTGGTTGCAACGTTTGTATATACAAAAGGAACGCGGAAAAGCTCACCAAGATCTTCAAAGGGTCAAGCTTGCAGCAGTTGCTGGTCAGTTGCGTCATCATCTGCATCATCGGGTTCAAATTGATCATAGTGAGGTTCTATGCTGGCAGATTATTTTTGGAATTTCTGTATTTTCTGCGTTAAATTTGTAGGCGTTAAACGACGGCGGCTTTGAGTTTCTAGTCTACGTCGCTTTCATGTTCGTCGCACTTCTTCAGATCTTCCTCTACTGCCAACCGGGCGATGAGCTGATCGTTCAAGTAACGTTTCCACTGTAAAATTTATTATCAATAATGATCGATTGATTGAAGCTATTAATTTATTATTCGCAGAGCACAGCAGTCGGATACGCAGCTTACCAGTCGCACTGGACTTCACTGGACTTAGATTCGATTCGGAAAATGATGTTCATAATCTTGCGATCCCAGACGTCGCTCAAAATGACAGCTGGAAATTTGTACATACTGTCCTTGCCTAATTTCACAATAGTATATTTGAATAACTATTTTTCAACCTTTTCAAATCAGGTTTCACCTGCCGTTCGTACCTGTATGCGTTTTTGTTGCAGATCCTGAAGACGTCGATGTCATTCCTGTCGCTTCTACGTGCCATGTACAGAAAAAGCGACGATTCCAGTTGATGTAACATAATGCAGATTACGTTTATTTTTGTAAACACAACTTATATCAATAATAAAAATATAAACCTCGCTTAATTATTATAATTACCATAATAACCTCGTTAACGAACTTTCATCCCCGAAGCGTTACTCTCAAAACAAATGCCGATCAAAGAAATAGCTGTATAAGCCGCAACAAGTGCAACACGCATCAAACTCGAAACAAGTGAAACTCGAAACAAAGTTTCCCATCTACTCACACATAAACTCGGCACAACTTCCACACCGAGAGAGATTATCATACACAGTGTCGTATATATAGTGATACGACAGTACGGCCGCAAAGGAACATCGGAACGCGGAGCATTGGCGCGCGCGGATGGCTCGTAGCGCCATCTACTGAAAACAAATATGGTGGCCGGCAATATGCCCTATGCCTAGCCTTGCTATGGCACGCCAAATGCTTCTTTCGTTGCCTCGGCTCCCGGGCCACATTATGTATTTCTCGTCTGGCTGAGGCTCACTGCCCGACCGAATGTGTGATCCGCGTCCAACGCGTTTTCTTCGTGCGCTGCGCGGCTGACACCGAATCTCTTCTCTCCCACTGTCGTAACCAAGCAGGATATAAGTATAGGTGAATGATTTTCTATCGCGACGGTTTCTCTATGCGCCGTTGATAATATATACTCCCGCGAGAGATCATCATAACTCTCTCGCGTTAATTTCTCGCGGTTTGGCTTATATAATGCTCGGCTCGATGAAACTGCATCGATCTCTCGGGATGACACTTATGATGTGATCGACGTTTATGACGTCGGCTGCACACAGAGGGTATCACGTGCGTGATATCCTCTGGCTGATTGTAATTTTCTTAGTTCATATTGCTTGATGTGGTTAGGCAGACTGACGAGAGGTCAAGGTTGAACAGAGGGATGATTGTAGGGTTAAGGCTTCGAGGAGGTTAATTTAGCATGTACTCAAAGGAGCTTTGCTTTTCTAGACTTTACGTGCTGTTATGACTGATCGAGCTCGAACGATGGGACTGGAGCCCGAGATGGCTGCTCCTCTGCACTTGCAGCGCTTGGAGCGCAGCTTGAATATACAGCCTTTCTTGAGTCAAGTCAACACAATCTTTCAAGATCAAATCAGGTATTGTCGATTTCACTTTGTCATTTGTTGCACTACTGTGGATGTGATTGTTTACTTGGGTCTTGTGCTTGCAGCGACGAGGACGAATCTTCTGAGGACGATTCGGCTGAATCGGATACTGATCTCAATGAGTTGATATCACAGAAAGATGGTTTGTTACCTACTCTTCAGTCAAAATATCATCGCTACTTTGTGAAAATACTTATGATTTATCTTACCTTGTAGAAGAGAGAAACAACAAACTTAGGTTGTACAATATGAGTAATGTGGGTGAGGAAAGACGGTGGCTACAGGATATATTGCTGAGCGATGGTTCCGATACCTCTTCCTCCGAGTCAGACTCAGATAGTTCAATTACAGAAGAAGACTTCCAAGAGATGTTGAAGTTTCACATGTTAAAAAAGAAATATCAAGCCAAGTTTTATCAGAAACCAGAGGTAAAACCATACCTTTCTCGCTATCATTTACTCAGCATTCAATCATTAATTGTATTCCATGATCTTGCAGAACATACAGTATCAGTATTATGGAGCAGGTTTATTATCCAGCCACGACAGGTTCTTAGAACATCAAAAGCTTATAGTTGGTAATAAAAAGAAGAAAGAAAAGAAACCAGAGAAAAAAGTAGTGAAAATAAAGAAAGAAAAAGCAATGCACAAAGGAGGCCACGATGTCAAGGTAACTTTTTATTTTCAAATTAGTTCTCAATACAGTTCTGCAGCAAAATTAAACTATTGTTATACATAGGATCAAAAATATGCCAATGATAATTGGGATAAAAGTACATCTCAAGAAGATCAACTGGATGAATCAGAATTGGAATTAGTTATGAAACATCAACCACGTGGACGTGGTAGGAAAAAGCATAACAACAAAAGTCCAGAAGTAATGGCAATGAGAAGACGAAAAATTTGGATGATGATGTCTAAGAAGGAGCTTGGTAAAGTTCAGAGAGCCAAGACCAATAACCACAAAGAAATGCTGATCAGTTGTAAAAAGGTAGCACAGCATTGTATGAAATATTGGAGGCAGAAGGCTATGCAAGTGAGTTTTGTTTTTATTTCATTCATTCTTTATATCGTATAAGAAAGTGTGTAAATTCTAATGAAAATTACTTTCCATCAGTCTCAAAAAAATATGAAAGAAACGATATGGAGAGCAAAGAGATTAACGAGAGAAATGCAGTCTTACTGGAAGCGTTATGATCGTGTTGAAAGGGAAACTAGAAAAAGGCTAGAAAAAGAAGCTGAAGAACAGCGAAAAATGGACGTTGAGCTGATAGAAGCTAAACGACAGCAGAGAAAACTAAACTTTTTAATCACGCAAACGGAATTGTACGCGCATTTTATGTCGCGCAAATTAGGAAAAGCTTCTCCAGAAGAACAATTACGGATCTTAAATCAACTGGATGAAGAAAAGAATCCAAGACTTGCTGGAATTGATGATTATGACAGGTTTGTCTTTAATTTCTACTTATTTGTACATTCAAATGTTTGAACAACGTCGCCAATTGCTAAATTTGTTCATTACCAGTGAGATTATGAAGCAAAAAGCTAAGAAGAATGCAATGGACGCGTTCGACAGCGAAAGAGCGAGAACGTGTCAGTTTGATCCATCAACCAATCAAGAGTTGCGATTAAGTGATACACCAGAAACTATGGAGCACCCTCAACCTTCTATTTTCAAAGGAAATCTGAAAGGTTATCAATTAAAAGGAATGAATTGGCTGGCTAATCTCTATGACCAGGTTTGATACAGTTTTACTTATAAGTATTGCATCGTAACGTCAAAAATAATGCCATATTCGTTTTGTAGGGTATCAGTGGAATTTTAGCCGATGAAATGGGTTTGGGAAAAACCGTGCAGTCGATCGCTTTTTTATGTCATATTGCCGAAAAATACTGTAAGTCTACGATTTTAGTGCATTTACAATTGTATTTTTTTAACTTACGTTTTGATACGATTTTTAGCTGTTTGGGGTCCGTTTCTGATAATATCACCTGCTTCGACGTTGCACAACTGGCAACAAGAAATGGCGAGATTCGTTCCATTTTTCAAAGTAGTTCCTTACTGGGGTAATCCTCAAGAACGGAAAATCCTACGGCAGTTTTGGGACACCAAAGATCTGCATACGAAAGAAGCGTCGTTTCATGTTGTCATAACAAGCTACCAGCTAGTTATTACTGACTATAAATATTTCAATAGGATAAAATGGCAATACATGATTCTAGATGAAGCACAAGCTATAAAAAGCACAAGCAGGTACATTGTGAACTTCTTTTTTTGATATTTTATGATCTGGATTTAAGATTCAACTTTCCTTCTGAAAAATTTCAGTATGAGGTGGAAGCTTTTATTAGGATTCAGTTGTCGCAATCGTCTTTTGCTCAGTGGAACACCAATTCAGAACAGTATGGCTGAGTTATGGGCTCTGCTTCACTTTATTATGCCCACACTTTTTGATTCCCACGACGAATTTAACGAATGGTTTTCAAAAGATATCGAGAGTCACGCAGAAAATAAAACTGGGATTGACGAAAGTAAATTACAGACGTTTCTTTGAAAAAAATCGTCTTCCATCATTATACTTAATTTTATACATATCTTTAAATTTCAGAACATTTATCGAGATTGCATATGATTTTGAAACCTTTCATGTTGAGAAGAATAAAGAAGGACGTGGAAAATGAGCTCTCCGATAAAATTGAAGTAATGGTGTACTGCCCACTCACAACAAGGCAAAAACTGCTTTACTCTGGTAAACAGCAATCGTGCAATATAATTTTCGGAGATTAAAATAAAATAGTCAATTAATATGATTATACTTGAATTTTGCAGCTTTGAAAAAGAAAATCAGAGTAGAGGATCTGCTACACTACTCAGTTGGGGATAGTGCAGCTAATGATAAAAATTTCACATCAAATTTGATGAATCTAGTCATGCAATTCAGAAAAGTAATTTCATTTTTTATATAAACAAGAAAATTGCCATCCAGCGTTGTACCATCTGCTAATATAAATTTTTCCAACCAGGTTTGCAATCATCCAGAACTTTTTGAGCGTCGGGATGCAAAATCGCCCTACTTCATGCACACTGAATCGTTAGAATTGCCATCTCTTTTGTATAAAGAAGGTATTATAAGCTCGGCTGTGCCGTCCAAAGACCACTTACTGTACAATAAACTTTTTATATTTGCTACTGAATACATTCATCGAGCGTTATATGGCGAAGACCAAGAATCGAGAAATTGCTTCTCATTTAGTAGATTTAGTAATCTATCATCCCAAGATATGAATAGTATTTTCATTACTGGTATAATATTCAGGTAAGATGGAATCCTGATTAATTTTCAAACGAAATACATTTTCTAGGCTTATTTAAACAAACAATGTGTTTACAGGTTGTGTCACGCGTGGCAACTGAAAAAAGTCATGAATGTTAAACAGCACTGGGAGGATTGGCCAGAGAATTCGAGTTTGATTTCTCCCAGTGTTATGTGGCTACTAAATGAAAAGTTCAACACGTCTTCTGAAATCACTAGTGATTTGAATTTCAGCAGAAAAATTCTTCAAGGCGAAACTGTATATACTCATGTGACACATTCAATTCACTCGATGCCGGAGACGGTTGCTCATAGGATATTACGTAGTAGTAAAAAAGCTAATCAGCCCATCAAACTCCAGAGATCCGTTTGTTCCGTAAAGGTAGAGCAGGGCGAAGATCTAAAGGTTCCCTTATTACCCGAACATCCGCATGTCCCGAGAGCGCCAATTCTGAGGCATTGTCAACCCACGACCCTGCCCACGTTTCTGTGTGATAAAATTCCTAAGGTACTTGTATTTTCATTTTACGCTAAAAATCATTCAAGCCTGGTGGCGATTTTCAATTTCACCTTCGTCTTTTCAGGTTATTGCTAATTCAAGAAAAGTATATATCAGTCATTGCGCCGCGTCTCGCGAGTGGCAGAGACTCGAAGATTGCGGCGGTTTGCTTGCCAAGAGAATTCTGTGGCTCGGCTGTGATTTAGCTCAAAATTTACCTTGCAATAGAATACACTTGCGCGCCACACTCCCAACGCAATTCTCGTATCAAGAAGTCGGTGGTTTAGCGGCGTGCAGGCCCTTGAACGGATGGTCCAATATTATAGTACCAGACAAACAGACGTTGGTGACAGATGCCGGCAAGTTATCTGTACTCGACAATCTTCTGAGGCGACTCAAGGAACAGGGGCACCGAGTTTTGATATACTCGCAAATGACCAAAATGATAGATCTCCTAGAGGTTCGTAATTGATTATAAAATATCACGCTTTACAAAAATGAACAATCCGAATAAATGCATAACTGTTTCCAGGAGTATATGTATCACCGGAAACACACGTTCATGAGACTAGACGGTTCCTCCAAAATTTCCGACCGTCGAGACATGGTCGCAGACTTTCAGAAGAGGTATGTATAACGTACTTGCCAAATTACGTTACGTTATGCAGTTCATAAATCTAATCGAGAAAGAGATTTTCCCGACGAGCGATACGCGCTTTCGTAGCTCATTAAGATTAATTAAAGCGAAAAATGATAAAAATCGCCGCAACGTCGCCGAGCGTATACGAAAAAAGATGGTAATCGTTTGTGTTTCAGGGCGGATATATTTGTCTTTCTGCTGAGCACGAGAGCTGGAGGTTTGGGAATCAACCTCACTGCTGCGGACACGGTAGGTGAACTCGAACCGAAAATTCGGTTTTATACCGCCCCCGCCGCTTCCGTTCCGCTTTGACTTGAAAATCATCCGGATTTTTTTTTTAGAACGGAACATTATGATCCAAGCTCACATTGACCTCTCCTTGCACTAATCACTATTATTACTTTTCGGTAGGTAATATTCTACGACAGCGACTGGAATCCAACGGTCGATCAACAAGCCATGGACCGCGCTCACAGGCTGGGCCAGACGAAGCAGGTGACGGTCTACCGGCTTATCTGCAAGGGCACGATAGAGGAGCGCATTCTGCAGCGAGCTCGCGAAAAGAGCGAGGTTCGTAACTTTCTACTCCGAAGTAGAGCTTCTAAGCTTCGAGTTTCTAGGAACATTTGACGAAATTGGGTGTCGTTGCTTTGCAGATCCAACGCATGGTGATTAGCGGTGGTAACTTTAAGCCGGATACGCTCAAGCCGAAGGAGGTAGTGTCGCTGCTGCTCGACGACGAGGAGATCGAGGCGAAGTGTAAGTGGATGCTTTCTTCACTCGATATATCCGCGAAAAGTGGCCAAGTATCGGCCGGCGGCGCAACTTGATACCCCGCCGATACCTCTTCTTCTCGGAAATGAAACCGAAACCGAGTGCTATACATATGCCGCTCGTAAACAATACATGCCGTGTTTTTCTGTTCTGTTTGCCATAAAAATGGACATTATTGTTGCGTATTGCGCACTCGAGAAATGCGCGCAATTTCATTATCTGTATATGTTATATGTATGTGAATGCGAGTATGTATACTGAGCGAGCGCACGTCGCCTGCGCGTTTTACAGACAGCCAGCGGAGCGAGGAGAGAAAGCAGCACGCCGAGGAGGCCGCCCGAGCCAAGGCGAGCGCCGCTGTTGCCGCTGCCGCTGCCACTGCTGAGCCGAGTCTGCACCACAAGGAGAGGGACCGGAAGAGGAAGCAAACCGCGCTTCCGGTCAAGGTGAGCTAGCGCCCCTCGTCGCGCGCGTGTACCCTTTTCTTGCACGCAGTAGTACCTTCTTCTTCTTCTTCTTCTTTCTTGACTGGCTATCTTTTTAACATTTTATTCCCCTGTATATATTTTCTCATGTGCCTTGGTGTAATTATGCTCGTTACGCGTGTCGGCAGAACGAGGCAAAAAAGGCCTGCATCGAGGAGGGAGAGTGGCCCGGGGCCTCCATCGCAATCGAGGGATCGACCCAGCAGCAACAGCAACAACAGCTTGGACTGGACGAGTTGGGAGTTTCGGGCCCGCAGAGCCCCAAGTCTGAGGTAAATTTTGGGGAAGATGCAAATCAACTTACGTTGCTGCGTATTCTTTGAATTTAAACTTGGCATGCTTAAAATTATTGCTAATGATTCAAAAAAGCATGAGATAACATCCTGATTCGCCCCGCAAAATGCATTTCCCTGCGAATCCCACACGAACCGTTCCAGACGAAAGCTTTACAAAACCGTAAGTATCCGCGCACACGAAAGTTTCTCAGCAGATAATGACTCTGCCCACAGGACGAGACGAGCAACGAGGGCCTGGTAGTGGACGTGGACGGTCCGGTGAGCAGCGGGCCCTTCCCCTCGGCTTCGCTGACCCTGCAGCAGTACAGTCAACACCGCAGCGGCAACTTCGGCTTCGGCGACGGTACGAGAATACGTCCGATGACCGGCCGCGGGGTCAGCAAGCGTGGCAGACCTCGAGGCTCGCGTCGAGGTGGACCCATCGGAGGCAAGGCGAGAGGCATGTTAGTACTGCAGCCGGGCGCCAAGGCCAACTCCAGCGGCGTCGGGGGTTTCACCACTCCGGCCAACCCTACCGGTATGTCACCACTTTGCGGCTTGAGAGTCGTCGTCTCCCCCGCGAAAGTATCGCGTCCCATGCGAGCACATGTGCGCTGCCTCCCATGAGTATACGTATGCATCGCGGAGAGATAGAGGCTTTGCCTTTTGTATCGCGAACGATTCCCGAGCGAGCTAGCGCGTAAGCTCGGTTTCGCAATCGACTAACGAGGAAATATGTGCTGCAGCAGGAGCTTCGGCTGAATAGCGTGCATTGTACATTTAAAAAGCGCACTGTCGTATGCATAATGCGCTCGCGCGCTGAGGGAAATCGCAGGGGCAGGGACAATTACCGAACGTGTCAAGTACACGCGCGCGGCTCAGAAAATGGGTCTCGTGAGCAAGTAAGCGAGTGAGCGAGCAGCCGCATCGGGCATAATAGCAGGTGCTGAACGAAGACGGCAGCTGCGATCGATGCTCTTCTTAAGTTTTTGGAACTCGCGCGCGCTCTCTCCCTCTCACTCTCGCTCCCTCCTCCTACCTGTCGCGTGTGTGTACCCCAGCGTTTCCCCTGGAGAGTTTATAAATAAAAGGAGAGGCGGAGCGCGCGCGACGACGACGAGGAGGAAGAAAAAAAAAAGTAGCGGAGAAAAGGCAACGAGTCATAGACCTGTCGCGAATTCACTTTCAAGGGAACCCGAAGCCGAGATAGCCTGAAGGGCTCGAGACATGAAAATTGCATTGCGGGAGGGAGATAAGAAAGAGAGAAAGAGAGGAGGGAATCGAAGAAAGCCGCCGACCCGTCGCGGTACGATAAGGCACGGCTAGGTACCGTACGAACCACCGGCGTCTCGCCCCTTCTCGATATATACCTTCGAACACGATATTTTACTCGACGACTACGGCGACTCTTTCCGATTCGCTTCCTATAGCGTCTGCATCGATAATCCAGCCGCGTTTTTTCTTGTTTCCAGGCAGCGCAGCCGAGACCTCGAGTCAGCCTCAGCAGCAGGCGCTGCCTCACCAGCAGCAGACGAGCGGCCTGAAGACGTCCTCGGGAATACGGCGGGGTCCGGGTCGGCCGAGGTTGAGGCCCAACGGACCAGGCAACCAGGGCTATCGAGCGCCGAGTCATCATCCGATCGGCGGTCATCCGCATCAGCAGACGCATCAGAAGAAGGCCACGGCACCTCTGCCGGTGCCGATCCGCGTGCAGCCCAAGCTACCGAGCATCTCAGCGCAGGCGTCCGGCAGCGCAGCCACGAGCAAGACGAACGACAGCGGCCGGCCCTTCGGCTTCTACACCCAGCAGGTGCAACCCGGTGGCACCTAATTTCACGCCCGAGCTTTCTTGGACGTTGATGAGCATTTTTTCTTTTCTTTATGGTTTAGCTCGTTGTACATACGTTTTAGGGACTCACCTATTCTACTTTCTTTTTTTTTTACTGCGTTTTTAGCGACGGATAGCCATCATATATTTATTGTATAAGAGACGTGTAAATTGTAAGTACAGAGTTAAATTGTTGAAATTTATTTATATTTCTCAAAGTTTCGACGCGCGCCAGATGACACGCCGAACTCTTCTTTTCTACTCACGATTTCTCACCAATTATCATTACGATTACTATTGCTACTATATAATAGAGAGTAATTTTTCACCAAAGTCAGCTGTAACTGCTATAGGATATATAATAGCGCGAGAGTGTATAAAGAGGTATTCTTTGACCACAGAATTTGTAAATATAGGAAAAGGACATGTACATTGTTTTAATTTCTCTTAAGTTTAATAAAAAGCCAAGTTGAGCATAACCACTGGGAGCACATACGTATATATATATACGCACCACTCCACCATCCGAATCTCCCTGCATTCGTTCGCAAATCTCGACGACACCCCGGTGCCGCGTATACTCGAAAAGTCCCCAGGCGACGAAAATACATTATATATACACAGAGGACTGTAAAGGCGCTCTCTCCACACGCTCTCGTCCGGGGGAGCGAGCGAACGTGATGCGGAATAATCAACGAAGGGAGAGACAGAGAAGAAAGATCTCTCCGGGGTATTATGCCGGATCGCTCGAGTGGACGCGAATTCACGCGTTAAGCCGACGAGCTCTTTCTCTTCGCACACACACACACACACACTGCAGGATGCGGACACGTCCGTTATTGCGCTTATGTATAAAAACCTATTGCCGAACTTTTCACTCCCCGGCTTATATTGTTATTTATTGCGCTCGTAGTTCTGTTCGAGGGGCTGCTGCGAGCAGCCGCCGATGACGTGTCATTACTGCATGTACGTGAAAATTTTTTCAAATTCACAGAGACTCGACGACAGTCTCCGAAGGTATAAATTACAGAGTTTATATACGAGGCTCGAGCTCGGCAATTATCGCGAAACTGTCGCAGCGTTCATTAAGTGTACTTCTCGTTCTCGAGAATTCCCCCGCACGCCTGGAATAAGTAATTCGATCGATATAGAACAACGGCGGTGGCAGCGGCAGGGAGAAAGAAGCACTGAAAAGTCCGCGAGAGAGAGAGAGAGAGAGAGAGAGAACGTTTAGAAACGAAGTTGCGTCAATTACGCGGGGCTTCTAATTTCTCCCGACGATCATTAATCCAGGCTTTTCATCCGGCTCGCTCTCGAGAAGACCTCTTTGTAATTAGTACCTCTGTCGTATACGTTCTTCGTTCTCTTCTCTCGGTATTCCGTATTTCCGTATAATAAGCGTATGCGGCGAGTATAGGCGAGAATTTTTAAGTGCGTCGGATGAGCCGCTAGCGCTACATCAGAGAGAAGCGAGAGACAGCAGAATGGAATCGACTACGGAGGCGAGCGGTATAATGCGACAGTACGACGATTGCATATTCCTGAACAGATTGGGCCTGACGATTGTGGGGATCTGGCCGCTAGAGCACAATGCCTCGAGGCTGCGCATTGTCCTAAGGAGGATCCATCTCGGCGTGATCTACGTCTTGATGTTGTCCGTGGTGATTCCACAATGGTTCGACATCTATTGTCTCTGGGGTAACATCGATGCCAACACTGAGACCTTCATGTCCAACGTCTTCATGATCGCCGTTATGATTAAGATTTCCAACTTTATGAACTCGATGCGCCTGTTCGAGGTTCGTTCTACTTACTGCTATTATACACATTTTTACGAATATTCATTTCAAAGTTTGGTTGGTTAAAAGGATGTGCTGAGAACGATGAGGCTCAACTGGCTGGACGTCATGGGACTGCCGAACGGCGAGGAGAAAAAGGAGATAATGCAGGGCCTGTCGACGAAGGCTCGCAGTCGCGGTACCGTCTACGGTCTGGTCATCATCATCACCGGGATGATGTATGGCGTCATGCCGTTGATCAGTACCAACAAGGTCGCGAGTCTGCGAGATCGGAGTTATCCTTTTTTCGGAAGATACTACTTCGATAGGAACTCGGACGCTGTTTACACGCTGTGCTACTTGAGCCAAGTAAGATTCTGGTCAGAAGTATTATAGCTATAGGAAGAAGAACCAAAATAATTGTCGTTCGACAGCTGATGTCAGGCTCGGTAACGGCCGTAGCGAACTTTGCAACGGACGCGATCTTCCTGGTCTGCGTCTACCACTTTTGCGCCCAGCTACGTATCCTCCAAACGGATCTGGTCAGACTGGGCAGTTCCAGGCTCGACACTCGAATGGCCCTCATTCACCTGATTCAGCGTCACCAGAAGGAGATCAGGTACTGTTCTGTATCCGAAATCCAAAGCGAACGATGTTCAATATACTGTAATACGCAGGAACGTGCACGCGCTGCAGTTGCTCTTCAGCATTTCAAGTCTGCAGCAACTGTTCGTGAGCTGCCTCATGATCTGTCTCAACGGCTTCAAGCTCATAGTCGTGAGTAATTATATTGATCGAGATATTGTTATATGAAATACTATAACCGATCGTTCCATATAGTCACTGTCCAACCGAGAGGTCGACATCATGATGTACATAGTTTGCCTACCAGTGACGCTCTTTCAGATTCTCTTCTACTGCCAGCCGGGTAACGAGCTCATCGTCCAGGTGAGCCAATGCTGTTATAATATCGCAGACATTCGTGCACCTCGACGAAGCGCGAAGAATCCAACTCTCGCGTAATCCGAGCGAATATACTTTGTCCGAAATTGAAACATGCGCGCGAGCTGCCAGGCGCCCCGAAATCAACAGGTGAGTTTGCGTATATACGTATATAAAACACGCGTCAGGTGCTACCACCACCGCCTGCTTCTTTTTACGCTCGGATTGATGAAGCGCTCGCGTGGCTGTTCTTAGAGAAAGGCATCACTTTCGCAAGGAGTATAGCTTGTATACGCGAAGGCTTGTTATTATACCGACTGGACTGGACTCTATCGGCGTTATTATAGCATCGGTTACGCAGTCAAGCTGTCGCAATGACGCTTGGACTGTGTTAGGAGCTAATGAAATGAAGAGGAGGCTCGGACTGATTACACGACTTTGCACTCGAAGGTTTTTTTTTTGCCTTCATCGCTTAATTCAATCTCGTCGCGATGAGGGAGGAATGAAAAATCGGAAAAAGTCGAGAGTCGAGGCTGAAAAAGTTGGAACTCACTCGAGCGCGAAGCGGAGTACTCGTCGTTGGCCGTTGGCCAATTCTGATGCGCTTCTTCTGCCTCTTGGCCGTCGCAGTCGAGTATATACGTTATACGCGAAGAGCCTGATTATCGGATTTTTCTGCCGCAGAGCCAGTCGTTGGACGAGGCCATCCAGCAGTCGTATTGGGTGAATCTGGATCGGCTGTCCAAGAGGCACCTGCTTTTTATGATACAGAGGAGCCAGAAGCCACTTGCCATTACGGCTGGGAAGATCTACGTGCTGTCGTTGGAGAACTTCATGAGGGCAAGTTTTGTTTGGCTTTGGCTCGAGTCCGCCGTCCGTTGAATTTTTTTTTTTTTCTCATCCGATTGCTCGATATATTGGCTGATTGAAATTTCGTCCTAGAAAGTTTGCGCGATTCCACATAAAAGCCTGAGTTCGTTATACAAGTTTTCAATCCATGTGAGCTTTGAAAATTACTTGTCAAACCCATAATTAAAGAAAAAATCGTGGTTCATAGACCGTCTCATCAAAACTCACTCGTGTCTTACGCAACGCGTTCACTATATAATACAACTAATGAGGGACAGTTGTGCACCTATTATGTAAAGTTCACTTTCGCATTTCTCAGTGTCCAAACTTTTCCTTGCTATCATAAAACTATACACGAATTTCCAGATTGTCAAGACGGCGATGTCAGCTCTCTCGGTGCTTCAAGCCATGTACCGCAAGAACGACAGCTAAATCACGTCTCTTGTTCGCTCTTCAGAATTATAAGAAAAATATATTTCCCATACATAAAAGACGCGTGGGCGTACATTGACGTTGTTATAGAGCCGCACCTACTTAGAGAGTACGTATATAATGTAGAAGATAGACGTAAGACAAGAGCGAAGCATTGGCCGGCTGGCCAAGTTCATTTTCAAGGATTTCTCGGGAGCAAAGCGTATATACGCTCGCGCGTACTCTGGCGCACCGAGCGTGCTTCCGCTGGCTCGAGCTGACCGGAAGTCGCGAGTCAGAGCCGCCGAGCCGACGTTACGCTTCCTTACGCGCATCTTGCCCTCGCTACCGCTGCTACTCCGAAACTCTACAACTCCTTCTTATATACCCGTATAGCTCTATATACTGTTGTTGCTTTTATTTACGTTTTGTTCTCTCTCTCTCTCTCTCTCTCTCTCTCTCTCTGGCAGTCGACGTACGTTGTACGAGCTATTGACTCTCTTTCTAGCTCTAGTAATTATTGATATACCCTCTGCATTCGGTCGCTTTTTTTTTTCTCTTCCTACTTGGCTCTCTTCTTCCTTCATCATCTGCCGCCGCGTCGCATGAAAGGGCTATTGTCTAGAGAGGAATGGGTAGGTAGACGTGTCACCGGTACATACGCGTGTGTATGTAGAGAGAGAGAGAGAGAAGACGATGCGGAAAGAGGGCGGAGTAGTAGTCTCTTTGTAGCAGTCGTCTCTGCAGAAGAAGAACCCTTTTATTTGTCTCGTTTTTCCCTTCCACTGGCTGACCCACTGCACCTTTTCTTCAACACACACATACGCGCGCATAGCTCGCAGCAGTAGTCTTAGACGAAAAAAAAAAACAAGAGCTGCACGAACATATGCCGGCGTTGCCCTAAAAGCACAATAATTTGCCTATCCGCGAGAATTGGGTCGACGGAGAGAGAGAGAGAGAGAGAGAGAGACAGACGACAGAACGAAATATACGTATATACAGCCTGATGGCACGCGTATGTGCCGAAGACGGATGGTAATGAGTTAATCGCGCATTGTGTTATATATACCTATATGTGGAAAAGACTGGTATTTTTTTGCCACGGAGAACCTCGCGGAGAACTTCTTGGACAACGGGATGTTTAGACTCGAAAATTGGGGGGTCATTAGTTTATTTTGCAGCCCGGCGTTTAGGGACAGATGTGCGGGCCGCAAATTAAATTAGACGGATTTTTATATGGGAACGTCTTCGGAAAAAAAGATTGAATACACAAAAGGATCGATCGGCATAACCTATATACAGCAAAAATAAGGAAGAAGAACTTGAATCTCCAGGTAAAATTAAACTTTTTTATCATATTCGTTCCCTCACGCCACTCGATTGGTCAACAATCCCTCTCCCGATGACAGCATCAAAGCCACGCGTCGCAATCCCTCTCTCTCTCTCTCTCTCCTCGTGCGTTTACCGAGCTTTCTTCACCAAAAACGCAAACAACAAACACAATAGCCCTCTCTCTCTCCTTTGCTCGGCACACACAGGTCTCTCTCAATCACACACGCACAGCGCGCGTGCCACTCCTGGAAAAACGAGGAAGAGGGGGAGTATAGGTAGTATAGAAGCCGGCTCAAGAGACTTAAAAAAAATAAAGAAGAAGGAAAAAGAGAGCTGACGACGACGACGACGGAGGCGGCGAAGGAGGGGAGACACGGCGCGTGGCTTCGGATGCCGCCAGATGTTAGAGCGCGCGTCGGGGCAGCTGTCTCTTTCGGCGAGCATCTCTCTCTCTCTCCTCGTGCTTTTCCTCACAAGCTGCTCCTTCTACATCGCTTTCTATAGCGGCTGCTGCATCAGGCTCCTTGAGAGCGTATCTCTCGCAGGAGTCTGCCCTCTCTCTCTCTCTCTCTCACTCTTGTTTTGGGAAAAAAACGAGCACGCGTTCAGAGATCCCCGCTGCGCGCGAAACGATGATGCCAAGCCCGCATAGCTTATCAGTGTATTATATACGCGCACACTGTTCTATCTACGTAGGTATATAGGTACACGTCTCTAGCGCAGGTCCAGGTGCGCGCGACGCTTATCTAATCGTCTGTTTGGGTTTTCGCGCGCTGTGGGCTTTTCCGTGCGTATGGGTGTTATACACACGCGTAAGCATAAAGGCTGTGAAGGACCAGGTGCAAAGTGCATCTAGAGCGAGCCTCGAAATTTCGTGCAGCTCGAGAAGCAAGTAGCAGCTGCGGCGTCATCGCTTTCTTTTTCGCCTTTTCTCAAGACTGCACACGCGCCTGGCTGTGTATATAATGCGGGAAGATCGAGTACAAGGCGATGTGCTGTGTGTCGTGCGTTACTCCGGTTATTGGATAATTGTGCAGTTACGCTGCGGTTAAGCGAGTCGGCGGGTGTCGTGAAAATTGGGATTACAGGGGGTTTTGCCTCGTTCTATAAGCGAATGTTCTCACCCTCCAACTGAAAAATCCATCAAAAGAACGTAGTTACTCAAAATAATAGCTTCGAACGCCACATTTCCCGGGGACACTCCCAAAAATCCGAGAAAAAAAAAATCAAGTTTCAAAACCGTCCCATTCCGGCAAACTAAATGAAGTGTCCCACTCGCTCGTCGAATCCCTCTCTTCTCGCAGTGCAATTACAGCCATGCACACATCAACTCAAGCCACACGACGACGACGACGACATCAGAGCAGCGGCGCGTGCAGAGGGAAGCGGATTTGGAGGAAGCGAATATCCTTCCTCCTCCTCCTCCTCCTTCTCCGGCTGTGCCGCTCCCCCGAACACGCGCTTACGCAGCTGCTCTTTAGGATTTGAGCAGCAGCACGTGCTACAACCACTGCTCGACGCACCTTTCGGAGCTTCTTTTTCCTCTCACTATATGTATGCACACACACTCGGAAATTGCTAGAGTGGTTGGAGATTTTGTTTTTTTTTTTCGAGCTGGCTCTCGATTGATTTTCGTTTCGCACTTTTTTGGGGGGGCACTTGCTTTGATCGTATATACATGGGTGTGTACGCGAGGAGAGAGAGCCGAAAAAGGGGAGGTTCCTCTATAATACAGTATATAAGGGGGAGATGACGGCTACTTGTTCGATGCACCTTGTAATCGCGTCGCGTGTACATTTTTCCCTCGTTATTGTGTGTGTATACTCATCGCTGCAATTACACCCGAAACCGGAGAATTGAGCTCGTACTTACTCGTAATCTCCTTAAATGCCTTTTGGCGTCTGGCGAAAGCAAAACAATCTCTCCCGAAACTTTTACCACGCTTAGCGTCTCTCCTCTTTTTTTTCACCAACTTCTGGCTCGTTCTCAAAACAGTAGCGCAGAGAGAGAGAGAGAGAGAGAGAGATTCTCTTTGAAGCCAGCGCGCATTGGAAAAGTTATATTAAAACTTCCCTCGAG
The DNA here is from genome assembly GCA_012977825.3 of Pteromalus puparum. NCBI lineage: Eukaryota > Metazoa > Arthropoda > Insecta > Hymenoptera > Pteromalidae > Pteromalus > Pteromalus puparum. The sequence goes on along the minus strand of CM053169.1, from coordinate 47,109,228 downwards.
CTTAAAGCCTATATACGTTCTTCGGCTCCAATTAGCGACTCGAACGCATTTTCAAAAGCATCTCGCGCGCGTAAACAAGCGCGAAAGCGCAGCAGCCTCCGGAAAGCCGATACGGCAGAGTAGCAGCCGGCGGCATCTTAAGCCTCTCCGCAGCCTGCTGCTGCTGCAGATCTCGATCGAAAGATGACACGGGGGAGGGAGACAGCCTCTCTCTCTCTCTCTCAAGAAAGTAGAGGGGCAGCCGGCACGTGCCAGGCGCGCGCGCGCGGCTGCTGCTGCTGCTGCATGCTTATACACACTATACATGTATACAAAGAGAGCGACCTGAGCTGCAGCATCCGCGCAACCATCTGTTGCTTTTCTGACATTTTTATTTCGAGTCTCTCGTTTGCGCTGCTGCTAATACTGACGGCAGCCGCTCTTTTTCTTGAAAACGCATATCCAAGAGCTTAATTAGCCACGCGCGTATGCGCTGCTTTCTTCTTTACGATTCTCTGCACCGCAGCGCAATATAATATACGATGAATCACGGAAACGACGAATGGGCACCTGTTGATTTCCGATGCCGAATAAAGCGTTCGCTTAATGCCTACCTATATATACGCTTCCTGGCACGCGTACGCGCGCGTGGCCATATACCACCCCTTTTCTCTCCCTCTATATACTATAGACACAGTCCACTGCATTATGCGTGTAATTACTGAATTATTCAGCGAACGTCGCATCGAGAAGACTGATAATAGAGCTTTTCATACACAGAAGCTTCGTACGAGGAATACCGATCTCGGTGGTGTATTGTGACGGTATATACAATGATTCCCTATCACGGCATACTCCTCGTTCAAGAAGAAGCTTTGGCGTAAAGACGATGAAGAAGGAAGAGAGAGAGGGGCGCGAGCACCGACGTCGACGAGTAAGCAAGAGAGAGAGAGACGGAGAAAGATCAAATGTGGCAGATGGCCCGAGTTTGCAGCCAAGTGGCAGCGGGCACGCGCCAACTTGAACATCTGCCGTCGTGTTCCTTCAGAAATGCTCGCGCGCGCGAGCGCTAGACAACGGAGCGAGGCACATAGCTGTGTGCTAGAAAGAGAGAGAGAAAAGGACAAAGACGAAGGAACCACTGCTCGCTTCCTGACCTTTTTCACCCTCGCCACCTTTTCTTTATCTCTCTCTCTCTCTCATACCTATACTGCGGCAACTGCTCCGCGCGAGATTTTTCGGAGAACTGAGGAGAGAGAGAGAGGATGTAATATATGCATGCGTCGTCCGCGTATATGTATATGATGATAAGAGGATGTTGTGAATCCGTACGGAGGATGTTTACCCGAAAGGTCTTCGCCCGGGTGATCGAGAGGAGGGTAAAAAATCGCTTCCGATCTGGAGGGATTTCTCGCACCGCGTACAAGTTGCGAAACCTCAAATTTTGCAGGCCTCGATTAATTGGCTATTATTAAAGCCTGCGGTGTGTACTCCACGCATCCGGTGCGGGGGCGAGGAAAAATCTCGAAGCGTTCTTTCTTTTTCTTGCTTTTTTACAAGAAGCGTTGGATTTTTTTCGTTTTTGAAATTTTTGAAATTTTGAAAACCAACCCCTCGTGCAAAAAAAAAAGCCCGTATACGCATCAGGTGTCGATGACGCGTCGGTGAAAGTATATATATTTTATCCCCCCAGCCTCCGTACACAGTGTACGTATAGAAACGCGAGAGTTATAAGCTTTCTTCGGCCGGCTGACATCTGGCACGACGTCAGTATACACCGGCAGTCCAAACATGCTTTTGTCGCGTGCTTTCGCTCTCCTCTCGGCTTGCAGCGCAACCTCCCGTATACCGTCGTCTCTTGCTGTTGCTGCACCTTCATTTCATGCGCCTCATACCTGCTGTCCCCATAGTGCGTTCTCGTATATAGGTATGTTTGCCCCCCCCCCCCCTGTGCTCACTGTGCTGGTCTGTCTCGACATTATATTCGGCTGTACAGCGCGACGAAAGGACGCGGCCTTTGGCTCCTACTTGCGGATAAACATTGACGTTTTATCCTCTTTGTTCCCGGGGATACGATTTTTTTTTTTGTTATTCTTCTTTCGAGGGGGAAGAGCTTGGAAAATCTCGGCGGGTGAACGAATTTCGCAGCTGGATGTTTTTTGGAGCAGCTCGAGGACCTTATTCGGATGCAAATTTTTCGGAACGACGGAAAGCGTTAACCGATGCCAAAAAAACATATACACGGTTGAAGCGATTCGTTAACAAACAAAAGCTAACCTGACGCGCGGTGTGTGAATATATGTGCGCGTAAAACTCCACCCCTGAAAAGTCGGATAGATCGATGCGACACCCCATAAATAAAATCTCTCCACACACTCGCGCATTATTGACTCTGTGCTCCCGTCAAACACAGCATCAGCCATTCTATTATTCTTCTCTCAGAAAGATCGAACGATGAACCGATCAAAGCGCGACGACGCGCCAGAGAGTTGTGGAGAAAAATCGATATAGTCTCCGATCGTAAATATAAATAAATTGAGCGCTCGACAAGCAGCGTTTGATTTATCGATGCGTACGTATGTATACACAGTGAGAGCCATTCCCCCCCTCCGGAGATGTTTTTTTCCATTTCCTTTATGACTGAAAAACCTGCGCTCGATACAGCTGCGCGGATATCCTCCCGCGCGCGCTTTCGTCTATTTCCTCTCCCTCGTGCGTATAACGCATTTTCGGTACTGAATTTCACACAGCTTTGAGGACTTTCCGCACAGTACTCGAATTTACATCATAGATAAGATCAAAGCTCGTGCAAGAGTTGAATTCTAAAATTAAAAGCTCTCCCGTATAAATCACCCGGTCGAAAGGAGGTCGGCCGTGATTTACGAAGCGAGCGACGATCAATCCAACCCTGTCATAGGCAAACAACAACAGGCGCGAATATAGCATCCGTTGATGAGAAAATCCGCATATACTGTAGTCGTAGCTATATAGGCTGAGAGTTTTTCGTCGGCAGTGAAAAAAATGATAGAATCCAGAAGAGAGGGAGGAGAGGTGAAGCAGCTGTCCCGGGCCAGGCGGCCCAAAAGGGAATCGCTTTTGAAATCGCGGCCTGTCTTCCACAACAGGCCTCTCTCTCTCTCTCTCTCTCTCTGTCTGTGCGTCCTTTTCCATAGCCATGGCTTTTCCGTGAATTTCACACTCTCGGTTCTTCGAGTCTCTTTATGTTACCTTCGCTGGAAAGTGTCTCTGACTTCTTCTCCTCACAATACTGCATACATCGAAAACCAGAATATACTTCAAGAAATCGGTTAGTTACAGCTACTGTAAATCGAGGAATCGGCGATATTTTTAATTTCTCGCCTTGTCGTTGGCGATTCGTAATACAAAGCCTCAACGCATCACGTTACTCGCGCCTCGGGTACGCAAACAAACGCTCGGATTTCGATGATATTACGCAAAAAGATAAAAAGACACCCGATGCTATACGCAAAAAGGAAAAAAAAAACAATTCATTATACCTCCACACGCCGCAGATTTCTATATTGTAGGTCAAGAGTATATATACGTCGGCTCCGGAAGCCAGTGCCGAGATACTCGCCGATATACACATTCGGAGGGTGTGTATATGCTTTACGGAGGCCTGTTATTTGTTTGCAAAATACGTGCGGAGGGGAATCTCGCGCAGAAGGCACTCAGTGGTTGGAATGGCGAGTGTATATATATATAGCAGCGGAAAGACGACAGATTGCCGACGACGACTGTGCAGCAGGCACGGTAGAATTGAAAATCTTTTTTTCGGGGAGTATATATAACTATAAGTAGCCGAGGCCGGCAGATGAACATCGACGCTTGGCTATATACCTGCGCTCTCTCACTCTCTCGAAAAATCGGCCGCAAGCTCGACAACATCTGCCGATCGCAGGCCCGAGATTTTTTCGGGCCGATTTCGGAAACGACTGCAGGCACCCTTTCGATGCACCTTTCACTGCAGCGTTTCCGGTGCAGGTGCTTAGGCGCAAAAAAAAAATCGCCGCGCGGCTTCTGACAATGGAGTGATTTCTTTTTTTTTTTTTCTGTGTATAAAATAGAGAATCGAGCGGCAGCCTAGTTTTTCGGCAATCAGAGAAAACGTACGCTCACGCAGCTGCCCGTTGTTTTTGCCTCTAAACGCCGGCGGTGTGCACAGGTGCCCGTCGTGCGCGCGATACGCAATCGAGCGCGCGATTAGCCGAAAGAAGAAGCATCGGAGACACGTTCGCGCGCGTGCCTCACGTCAGTATATATACGCAGCGTCGCGCGTATATCGCCTTGAGCTCTCTAGCGGTGCGGCAAAGGCACATGTGCGAAGGGAGGCGCGGCATCTGTTGCGTCGCTCGCAGCTCTCCACCAGCGCTCTATACCAGGTGCCATAGCCACCTTCCCCTCTCTTTCTTCATTCCCGAGATTTCCACCATCTGCAGCTCAAGCACCTTCTGCTCCGCAGCCCTTGATATAGCTGTGCTGATGCGACGTCGCTTCTTCTTCTTCTTCTACCTACCCTTTCTTCGACTCTCTCTCTCTCTCGATCTATGTTATTCTGTGCCAGTAGTGGCCAACTGACGCGCGATTTTTTTCTACGTCCCTCTCGCGTATTTATATTTCCTCATAAGCAACGTTGTTTGCCTCCGCAGATTGGCGCAGGTGACGCAGCTGCGGCAGCGATTCTCTTGCGGTCGAGAAACCTCCCCCTCGCGCGCTGTATATATAAGTACACGCGAGATTTGTTTATCGCCGCAAAATTTTTTTTTTTTATCTCTCTCTCTCCCCTCCCGCACAGGACTCTATAAGAAGCTTTCGGACTTTGTGCGCACCGCGAGCTTATATACTATATATACGGGGGGACACTATCCCCAAGCGCACACGTGCGGACGCACAAGTGTCCAAAGAAATGCGATTATGGTTCGATGAACGAGGAGTGAAAGCGACGTATGTATATGCAGTACGCGCTTTCACGTCTGTATTATAACATACTGGCCACCGTTTTCGAGTATATTCACATACCGCTCATCGCTATATACTTCCGTCGATATATTGCGTCCGTCGTGTATAATTTCGAAATTAAAAATCAAACCGCTCGCGACCGCAGATTCCTCGATACATTTGTGTATACCATCTGCCGCTATACGCAAGGGATGTGCATGACTCTTGAACTTCTTGTGTGTTATTATTATTATTGTTATTGCTATATACTCAAACCGCGTGGCTAATTGATCACCGCTGAAAAAACAGAGGCGAAAAAAAAAGCGAAGGTTCTCGCGTGACGCGGGAAAACAGTCCCGGATTAGATTTTCCGTTATATGAACGAGCGCGCGAGGGACGACAATTTTTTTTTTTTCCAGAGTAAAGCGTTAAATGCTCTTATTTACTGCTGCCGCGTTAGAAGAGGGGAAACTCGGCTCGCTTTTTTTTTTTTTTTTTTTCTTTTTTAAGCCGCTGCAGGAAAAGCTGCGGAGGAGAGAAACGAGATGACATATGCGCCGGTGAAAAATCCCTTTGCGCGCTTATTATTACGATGCCTCTGTAGTATAGAGTATAAAGTCGTAGTGTATGCGTATGGGATCTAAGTAGAAAATCCGTTTGTATGTGCAGAGACGGTTACGACACGCTGCATCTGCGCTATACTTTGTATTAGCTAGGACGGCTGCAGGCATTTATTCTCGGACGCGATATTTCGCGGGAGAGAGAAGAGCTCGAAGGAGAGTAAACAAAAATAAGCGATTTTCCGCGCGAAAATGCTGGACACGGGTAAGATGAACTCGTTGGCGAGATTTACTGATGACCGAAGGAACTGTTGGCAGAGGTGTCCGGGATATGAAACGAGAGACATGAGAGCGGGGAAATTATTCATCTCTTTTCGTTATTGGCGACGGAGTGTGCATTTTCTTGCGGTGGTTGAATGGGTGTTTTTTTTGTTAATATTAGCGTTTTGATGTACTGCAGTGACACGTAAAGGCTGCTAGGTAGCGTCTTATTTAAAATAGGATAATACCGTGGAGATAATCCACAAGAGATCTCTGTATTTGGAGTAGATTATAAGAAAGCCTTACTATATACAGAGGCAACTGCTGCGTTCTTCTGCGTTTACTCATATACGTTACATGCATACAAGACAGAAGAACACTGTAGTCCAAAGATCATTCCTAAAAAAAAAACGAATATTTTTTTGTGAATTATTTTAAGAAAAAAAAAAAGAGAAATACGCGAACTTGTAAACTACACTGTTTATAAGACCCTCGTATACACATCATTTCAATATGATTCACGCGATGAATTGAATCCGTTTGAACGGCTGTACAGTCATCAGATATAATAACAAGGTTTGATGGCCCAGATGTCCATTTTACATGTTCTTAAGTTTAGTTGCAAATTTGCCGACTACAATATTCTCAAGCTGTATACCGCACGTATTGTTTGAGGATTTTTAAGAAACCGAAAAGGAGCTCGAGTGATTCGTCGCTTTCGAAGCGATAGATATTTTTAGTGCGAGACGGCTCGTAATGACCGAATTTGTTTTCGAATGATTTATTGCTCTCTGCAATCGAAATAATTACATCCCCGCCGTCGAGAGGACCAAAATAATTCTGAAATAAATGTCTGCACGACTGAAAGGTGTCGACAAAAAAATCTTTAAAAAAGCTTGTAACGGAAAAGCGGTGGTCTTGGCTTTGATCGAAAGCGCATGCAACAAACATTAAACAAAGCCTAAAAATAAAAAGGTCTTCTTGGTGTCTCGAGCCAGTTTCTCATATGATTTAAAGCGATCGGCTGAAAAAAAAAGAGGAAATTTCTTATCCTCAACCGCTATACCCGCCACACGAATCAATACGAAAGTGAATATAAATTTTCACGAAATACCTCTCGAGCGCTTGCGCGCGAGTGTATCAATTTGTTTTCTCAACCAGCGAATACCCGATAAAAACACTTCTGAGCGCGCGCGTAGAGCCGTTCAAATATAGAAGCTCTCATTCCCGAAAGAGTTATTTCAGTAATAACTGTTCGATCACTCAAGTCGCTTACGCGCTCATATACTCATTTCTCTCTCGAGTGAAATATTCCAAAGTATAGCTATATGACTGACGATCGAAAAACACATCAGGTTAAAGTTTCGCAAGGAGAGAACACTGCATATACACACAACTATATATCTTTATTTCCGGTCTGCGCTCCTAAAACGTTCACCCACATAACGCTTCCGTTCTCAAGAAAGCCAAAAAGGTGAGTATATTACGTGAGAACCAGCCGAAAGCAGCATCCCTCGCGTATAATATACGCGAGTATATATATATGCACACACGCCGCGTGTTTTCTCTCTCGTATACACATCCGCGAGTAGACAGACGGTCGGGCAGGAGAAAAAAAGGGGCAGAAAGAAACGGAGAATAAGAGAGAGAGAGAGAGAGAGAAGACGTTGTGCGTTCACGCGCACATGGTATATGTGTGCTGCAACGTTATATAGAAGCGGCTGACTTTTTCCTATACACCAGCTGACCGAGTATCAACCCCTTCGCGGACAGCCTTGAATTTTCCCGACGCGGGCGCGTGCAATGCTATACATATAATATAACGTATATAAGCGAGTATATAATAGTATAGAGAGATACCGTCAGTGTTGCGTCACGTTCCCCGTAAACCTAAGTTTAAACTCGAACCGTGTGCGCGATATGGTTTCTGGAGTACGGCTCCAAAAATAGAGAGTAAAATCTCGAGCCTCTGCTGTTATATATGTGTGTCGGCGTCGTCGCCGACGTTTTAATAAAGTTCCGCCGACGAGTCGTTGCATATTTTGCAACGCTCTTCTTTTTGTTCTCGTATATTTAGATTTTCCGCATATCCGTGATCACATATGCGTATTATAGTGCCAGTAGTCGCAGGTAGACCACTGCTTGCTCTCGAGAGTTACTGCTCCGCTGTATACAGCACATCCGCAGCGTGGGAAGCTATGGCAGCTGAGGAGAGACGGCTGCTGCTATTGCTGCTGCTCTGCTTCCGTTCCCGAACTCTTTGGGAAATCGATCGTTCATTTTTTCACTTCCTATATGTGAGCCGAGATGTCAAGTGGCCGCTCGATGATGTTGTGTATATGGAAAGTATATGCTTTGATCGATATAGCGAAAAAACGATTGCTCTTCTTTTTTTTGGTATATACATATATCCGGAAGTATAACATCGCGCGCATTATTAATTGTTTGAGTTCCTGTTCAAACATCGCGGGCTTGGGATTAAGTTCGACTGCGGTAATCCGCGCCGATCGATGCTCAGTGCCAGCCGTCCCCATATAACGTTGCACAAATGCGCGCACATGTGTGTGTTTATCGAAGGATTACTTCCTGACATATGCAGAGAGTACCGAACGGAAGGACGAGCGATTCTCTCACGAGAAAACGAACGTTAATATCTATATTGGAAATGCCAGGTATGCGTATACACACAAAAAGCTGCACAATGAGAGCTGAGAGCGATTGATCGTGATTATTTTCGCGGCAGTGTCCGTGTGCGTATATATACATACAAAGGAAGGTGAGGAAGACGAAGACGAAGACGAAGAAGAAGAAGAAGAAGAAGAAGAGTTGAATACCGCGTGTGTGCGTGCTAGAACACGGCGCCAGCGTATATACGTATACACTTACATGAGCGAGAGCGAGAGAGAGAGAGAGAGAGAGAGAGAGAGAGAGAGAGAGAGAGAGGCGGAAGTGGCCCGTACAAGGAGGCTGTAACCACCTTGGCTTCCGCTATATTCATCAGTCCTCTCGCGACCACCTTGTTTTTTCTCTCTTCAGCTCGCATCCCCTCGTCACACACGTGTTCTTCTCGCTCTCTCGGAGCTCCTATATACGCATACACGCGTGTTCCCAGTAGCCGTGTTCCCGAATAAAACCGATCCACTTCCTTTCCCGAGTATTTCCCGCCCGTTTTTGTACACGAGCTCGTCGCTCTCTTGAGAGAGAGAGAGAGAAAAAAACGACGAGGGATAGCTCCGCTCGGATGCCTTGCGCGTATTATATTATACTTATAATGTGCTCGCGAGCGACTATTTTCGACGGTCCGCCTTTTTTCAACCCCGGATAGGCTGCATAGAGAGAGAGAGAGAGAGAGAGAGAGAAACAAACGAAGCCGCAGATGCTCATTGCCTGCCGCGATAAATCCGTTCGGATCGACTGTCTCTCGTTTATATACGTTAACCAGGCAGATGCGATCGTATACACACAGTGTATAATTAACGGTTGCTCGATTGCGCTTTTATCGGTGTAAATCACGATGCGTAATGCTGGGTTATTTTCACACGCGCTAATTGCCGCCTTTCGCTCAGATTGAACTAAGTCTTTATGATATAATAGTACTATACAGCGGCGGATAAATATACGTGTTTGTCTAGCAGAATGAGCGTTTATGAAAAAAGCTCACGTATAGCGCACAACAATCGGGTGGTCCTCGAGATAAAGGCTCATCCTCTTTTATTATAATAAGCCCCTCTGTGGACATCCCCCTCGAACAATAACGGAGGACATTTAGCATTCGATCTCCGAAAATCAACAACAATCTCGGCTCGAAAATTCGAGCTTCCGAAAGCGGCTCGTCGCGCCGCTTGGAATCTTAAACAGCGGCCTCATTGTTCTGCTCGTATAAACACACACACGCGGAAGCGAGATAAGCGCCGGCGTGTGATTCAGTCAAAACAGACGCTCTCTCACTCTCTCTCTCTCTCTGTCTTGGATGCAGCTGCACAAATTTCGGAAAAGCGTTACTCTCGCACACTGGCCCAGTTTTCTTAGCTGTCTTTCGCGCCTAAAGGGGTTACTGGAAAATATAAGAGATTATATAGGTGCAACGCGGGGTCGATCGATCGATACAGCGCAGCCGGCGTATACTGCTGACCCTCGTTCGGATTTGAGGGATGATGACGAAGCGATGCGTTGCGTGACGTTGCGTACGCGCCGATTTTTTTTCCTCTATTATACCTATAGGTATATGGCTGCGTGTGTGTGTGTATAAAATTGACGCACAAAGGACGCGCAGGTATATAGAAGAGGAAGCGAGAGACACTGCAGGCTTGCACAATACACACGTACGAATCTCTGTCCGGTTTGGTATTAGTCTTAAAAAGGTATATTATAAGGAGCCGCGCGCAATCGGCATACGGGATCGACCACCAACGCCGATGTTCTTTACGGAAGCTTTTATCTTCGTCCAGGGGTAGGACACGCGTGTCTCCTCGGCGTGAACGTGAGTCGCATCTTCTTCACTGGCTTTTCCTCTCCACCGGATACGTGTTTTACGTATATAGTCCTATATCCTTTCTCGGGGGTAGTAGGTATAATCATTTGCATGCGTATATATATATGTAATATACCTGTGTGTCTGGAGTCGGACGGGATTTCCCATAGCCCGATAATTACACGTTCGCTCGTTATTGACCAGCGCCGTCTGTTCGCTTCTTTTTCAGCGCAACGAACTTGACCCTGGGCTTTTTTTCGCTCGCGCTCGGCTGTCGATCTATTTCGAGACGCGCATACGGTTGGCTTGGGAATAACAGATTTAGTTTTTTTTTTTTCGAATAAAAGATTCTTTTAATACACCACGAATGATTCGACGATCAGAGAGCACAATGGGGGGAAACTCGAAAGGATTATCGTTATAATATGCGTCCTGCATCATCGTATATGGCGAGTTGATCGAGACGTCTCAATAAATCCCCACATGACACGTGTGTATATATACACGCCTCCGCATCGGAGAAAGAATCCCCGGTGTTTAACCCCTAACCGCAGGACGACGCCGCTCATCATCATCGTGCGCCACACGCCGGGCCTATTAATTTCGAATTCGATAGCTCTTAGCCCGCAGAGAGAGAGAGAGAGAGAGAGAGGCAGAGAGCAGCAGTGAAGCGTCACTGTGGCAGCCGCCGCTCATTCCTTCGCCTGCTGGACGTCTCGTAAGGAGAGCAGCTGCTGCTGCTGCTGCCGTGAGGAAAATGCATCGCGGCAGAGAAGTCAGCCGGTCCCTCCTTTCTTCGAGGCGCTTTTCCCTCATCTCAGCTGGGAAGAAAAGCGCGCGCGCGGCTGATGCGAGAACAGATGCAGCTCCAGACGGCTCTTCTTTCTTTCCCAAAGTTTCTTTCTTCGTCTCTCTTTATGCGCGGCGTACGCGCCAACGAGATGCTGCAGCAGCCGCAGGTCAGAGAGCTATATGCTACGCGTCTGTGTCTATGAAGAGAGTCGGCTCTTTAGCTTTATTCTTGGGACTATGGGCGGGAAGATTTTATTGTGAAGGACTTGCTGCCTGCTCTCTCTCTCTCCGCGAGGCTTTCCCGAGCGAGCGCGCTCTCGCATTTTTCTTCCGCCCAATTAACTCTCGACCACAGAAGCGAGACGCAAAAAATCATCTCGCCTTCCATTGCAAATATGTATATATATATATATACATAAGAGACGAGAGGGGAGAAAAAAAAATTACGCGCGAAGCTACACAGCTTGCGAGCCACCCGACACTCCTCGGACGTCTCCCTCCCCGAAAAATTCGATCCGAAAAAGCAGGCCCATATGCAAACGCGACATATACTCGCTCAAGTGCATCACACCGCGCACCGAGCGCGTATAGATTCGTCCGTATTATACGCGTGTGCACATCGCGCGGCAGCTGCAGCGAACTCGCTCGCGCAGATTATTATCGTACCGCTGCGCGCACATATATACATGTATATACAATATATACATCTATACATGCTGCATAAGTGTAGAAAACTCGAAGCATCGGCACGGCTGCAGCATAAGCAATTCGGGGCGGCTCGGCGAGTTTCGGGCGCGTGCCGTCGCTCCCCACTTGCCCCTTGCGACGCGACCACCGCCAAGCGCGTCGCTTCTCCTCTCTATACTCCTTGCCCCTACCATACTCGCACGCTTTTTTTTCTCTCTCTCTCTCTCGCTCTCCTATACCGCCCCCACTCCGGAAGCGCCGGGCCCCGATTCTGCCGGAAGCGATCGACCCGTACACGCCAATCTTTCGAAAGAGCTTCGGCTTCTGTGTGCCTATAATGATATGGGTGTGTGTGTGTGTTAGTGTGTGCAAGGACCCTCTTTTCGGGCATAAGGCCCAAGCTCTTTGTCCTTGAGCTTATTCGCAAGAAGCTCGGAGATTTCCATCGGCAGTGGTTTTTGGGGCGACGCGTATAGGGCTGTGGCCCTAAAAATTATAATACGCGCGCGACGCGACAGTGACAGCTGCGAGGCAAAGAGAGCTGCAGGCAGATAGTGGTCGTAAACGCGCTATAACAACTCCCTTTACGTATTCCGAAACACGCGCGATTACCCGACCTTGATTTTTTCCCTCGCGCAAAAGTACTCGATACTATATATTGTATAGAGATTCCTCTTAATTGCTCGGGTTTCAAAATACTCGACTCTGAGATTCTCACGAGGGAACATAACAGCTTGTGTGTTTTTTTCGGAAATCGGAAGCAAAACAAAGCTGGCATATATATTTGCTTATACCTCTCTCTTCGCTTGCTCTGCCTGCCGGCGTTGTTTTCGTGCTCGCGCTAAAAAGACTGCTGTGCTGCGGGTACAAGGACTCCCGGACAGGACTATAAGGGCCTATATAACCTACGAGAGCGTCTACATACGTTGCATATGTGTGCGCATACTTCCGGTCACGAGGTGGTTCAACAGGTCAGAGTGACGGAGAGCCAGATGGAACCACTTCCGGCCCTAGCGCGCCCCCTTTTTCTCGCTTCTCTCGCTTAGACGCTCTATACCTCGAATATATATATATATATATATATATATATATATATAGCCATATACCTACACCAGGACATGCAAGTAGCCGCGATTTCTTCGACAAGTGCGCTCGGGCTTATTATTTTCGAGGGAACGATCCGTTGCGGAATTCGGCCATCGACGCAGTTTGTGACCTTAAGGGCCTGGCTCGAGTAAATAAATACACGGTTTAATTGCGTGTTTGACCGGATTCCCGGCGTCATACGAAAAATTGTTGATATTTTCGATTGCCGTCTGTGACGTCTATACCACCAGCTTGCCGAAAAGATCAAGAACCTCGTAAAAGTCGAAATTAGTCATCACGCCACGACGGAGAGGGAGATAAACAACCCAAGCTCCACAATCGCCTTCTTTTCATCCCATCCCGGCAAAGTTTTGGTATTCCAGGACATGCGCAAGACGCGTTGCACAATGAGGCTTTCTTCTTCTCAATGAATTTCAGCGGACAATTAAGAACTGAGTCCTCTCTCACTCGTACAATCATATTCACCGCGTATGATTCATTCATGCATTCAGCTCTCCGCGCGACGCCTTTAAACTGCATAAAACCCCGAGAGCATTGTCTCAGGGTTTCTTTTTTTCTCTCTCTCGTATATACTCATATACAGCGGAATGACGCTGTTTGTCAATTTCGTATATACGAGTGCGAGGGAATTAATTGTATCCTCTCCGTCTCTTCAGCCGTCCGAGCGTAAAAAGTTCCGATGCGATTTTCATCCCCGGCGAATGAAGTCATAAATCGCTGCGGGAAGGTAAACACGCTCTTCTGTCCCTGCATGCAGCGTAACAAGGAGACGTCCACACATCTCACACAAAGTATACGACATAAAGGTATCTCCGCGAGAGCGTGCGGACAGTGCAGCGTCCGCACTCGATGCACCCCTCGGCCGGATCGAAAGAAAGAATCAAGCAGTGGGTGAGGAGGTTACGAAAGCTGCGTCTCTCTCAAAAATCCCCTCACTGCACACACACACATGCGTGTCTCGGTGGTATTGGTATACTTACCCATAAGCAGCGAAGGAAGCACATCGGCATCATCGTCGTCATCAGCGGCGGCGGCGGCGGCAGCAGCAGCAGCAGCAGCGAAAGGAAGGCGACGCGTGGCCCGGGTCGCGGTGGTGGGGGCGGCTGGCGCGTGTGCAGCCGGCAAAGGCAGCTGCAGCTGCCGGTGTGATCTCCCCCCTTCGCTGCAGCAGCGGGCAAGCTACCCTCTCCCTACGCGATTATAAGTAGGGGTGCCTGCACCGCGACTACCTCCAGTCGAGGGTTGCACTCCGATCAGAGCAGAGAACTCGCGTGCGCGCGCGCAGATATTAGTGAGAGAGAGAAAGACTACGCAAGTTTTTCAGTGGCGCGCGTGTGTATGTATAACTATACTACTACGATCCTACTCAGCTCCGCAGTGAAACACATAACTATATATACGCGAATATACACGCGCAGCATAGAGGAGAGAAGAGAGTTGCAGCCGGTCCGCCGCGGAGTGGCGCCAGGTGTCTCGCGTTTTACAGTGACTACTAGCGTATACCCCCTCTCCGCGCTCGCTCGCAGTGCTCTCTCTCTCTCTCCCCGCTCGTCACAGTGTGTGTTATTCGGCGTATAGCGTCGGTGTGCACTGCAGCGGAGGCGCACGGTAGCCGCAGTTTCTCCCGGAGCGCCGAGCGACCAACAACTCTCCACGCACTCGCTCAGCTTGCTCTCCCGTCTCAATCTCTTGCAAGCCTCCGACTATAACATGAGACAGTGTGCAGCGGCAATGTATAAATAAATTACAAGAGAGGGAGAGAGTTCGACAAGTACCGAGTAGTGTTCGCGAGTGTGCAGTGTGTCGGATATACGTATATCTGATAGTATAATAGAGAAGCAGGCCTGCAGCGCGCGGCAAGCCGGATCGCTCCCGAGAGTGCAAGTGTCATGCCGCGCTGCTGTTGTACTACATCGGCCGTCGTCGACAGGAGCTAGTAGTTAGTGCGCCTGTGTGCTGCGACTGAGCTGCATCATTGGCTTCTTATCATCGGGAGCAGGATCACCGAAGATCAACGCAGCGCTTGAGACAAGATGACGCTGCTCACCATCACGACGACGACGCTGCTCGCTAGCTGCTACTGCCTCCTCCTGCTGCTGCCCTCGGTAAGTTTGCCGGTTCGCCGATCCACGAATAGATTCTCTCGGCCCGTAAGCCTCTCTCTCTCTCGCTCGCTTATAAATATACCTATACTCGCAAGCACGGTATTTGGTCGACGGCGTCGATTCTGTTTACAATCAACGCGCAGAGGACGCGTACTCGCTTGCGCTAAAGAGAGAGAGAGAGAGAGAGAGAGAGAGAGAAAGAGTTTTACAACAATTATAGAGAATCTAGTCTAATATCGACGAATTCGCGCTATTGCAGGTGGTGCAGGCCGCGGGTGTGTTCGAGCTGAAGCTCAAGTCGTTCGCCAACGAGAACGGCAAAGACAGCCTGGGCAAGTGCTGCTCCGGTGGCCAGCCTAGCAGTACCGGAAAGTGTCCCGGTGTCTGCAGGACGCGATTGTTCGTCTGCCTCAAGCAGTACCAGGCCAACATCGACACCACGACCAAGTGCACCTACGGCGAGGTCGTCACGCCGGTCCTCGGCGACAATGTCCTCAGCAACCTCAGCGACGCTTCTGCTGTCACCACTGGCTTTGCCAATCCCATCAGGTTTCCCTTCGAGTTCACCTGGCCGGTGAGTACTCTTACTTCTTTATACCAACGTTCTATACACCCAGCATAGCACCCATGCCCTGCGCGCTAGATTTACGAGCGAATCGCCTGTGCCGGTGTCCCTCGTCCTAGACAAAGACTCTGCTAGACTAGGAGCGACTCTGCGCGCGTAGAGCGTGTTGTACTGGCTCACAGATGGCCGACGCTTGTAAAAAGGGATTCGCGCCCCATGAATGGATCGGCGTTGGTAGTTAGCGTTTAGCATAATTAGGGAACGGCGGCAGCGTCCGCCCAAGAGCGAGTGAGAGAGAGAGAGAGAGAGAGAGAGAGAAAGAGGAGCAGCGAGCGCTCTCTCACTCGCGCTACTCGTGTATTTTTAGCGTTTTACCGCGAGCTATAAAACCCAAGCGCTGCTTCTGCTGCCGCTGCCGCCGTTGCTGATGCTGCAGAGAGAAGATTGACCTTCCTCCTCTTTTTCGTGCAGACTCTCGCTTTTCGTCTCGTCGAACGTCGACTTCTCTCCCTAAATGACAAGCTTCTGCAGCAGCAGCTACTCTCGCTTTTTCTCGGGCCTTATTGCTTTTCCCGAAACGTAGCTCTACAAAGTACACGCTTCGGGGAATCAAAGGGAGCGAGAAAGAGCGAGAGCTCGGCTAATAACGGTGAAATGGCTTTGTGTCCCGGGGCTGCTTCTTCTTCTTCTTCTTCTCCGTCTCGCTTTCTTCTCGTTCGCGAGTTGGCTGCTGCTGCTGCTTCTGCCGTAGCGGCCGCTGCTTCCGAGACGGGAGCAGAGCATAAACGTGAGAATGGTCCTTCCCTTAGGCGCGACACGTGCTCACTGTCCGATCAGCTGATCAGCCATGGCGCAGTCCTCATTACCTCCTCAATTAGGNCCTCCCCCCCCCCCCCCGGGGCTGTTGTTTCGTTTTTTGCTATCTCTCCGGCGCCTCCGTAAATACGCGGCGAGGACTTTCCCGAAAAGTGCAGAAGACTGCACTCGGTGCGTGCGCGCGGATATACAGGAGCGAGAGAGAGAGAGAACAAACGTGGGAACGCTCGCGCGTCTTTTCCTGCGCGCTGCTGCTGCTGCTGCTGATGCTCGGCGCTTTTTTCGCCGGACATTGTTCCCGGGATGCCGGGACGCGCTGCGCGCGGCCTTTTTGCCGGCTTAATTCCAATCTCTGTAATAAATTAGCGGCCGATCACGGTGGCATTTGTCTCCTCCGTAATTTATCTCCTCCTCCGGCTACTTTCTTTCAGCGGCCAGCAGCAGGAGCAGCAGCAAAGTGTGCTGTCCTTGCTCTCCTCTCGCGAAAGGCCGATCCTTCCCTCGTCTCGCCGCCTCCTTCGCCCTTTCGGTGTCTCCGTCCGTGTGCAGCCTCGAAAATACGCGCAAACATAACTCACTTGCCTGACAAATGTTTCGCCGGGACATTCTTCGGGATTCCTCGCTCTTTATTCGCCTCCTCCTCGTCCTCCTTCGTTCTCCTCCCCCGGCGCGTTTCTCTCTCTCTCGCTTCTGTTATAGGTATATAGGTATATAGCTACAGCCACCCATCCCCCCCCCCGCGTGTAACCACGCACTTAGCATGTACATCGATAGAATAATCATTACAATGTGCTAATCGTTTTGCAGGGAACCTTCTCACTGATCGTCGAGGCCTTCCACGACAACACGGACAACGCGACGCATCTCACCAGTGGTAAGTGTCATCTCGTCTTTTCGATCGCTGCACACGCACACGTGTGTGCGGAACGGCATTGCGGGAGAGCGAGCGCAGCTGGGAGAGCTGGTGCTGCAGTGCGCGCTGCGCAACTAGACCGCGCGTGCACGTGGCCCGGGGAGCGCTAGTGTTTCCTTCCTTCCTCCCTCCGTCAGTGCATGTGTGTGTGTGTGTGTGTGTGTGTGTCGTCGCTTTGCTGCAGCAGCGGCGAACAGCATCACAGCCTAGTGTTACCGCTAGTAACTCGAGAGCGCCTTCCTCCCTCTCCCACATGTATATACGCGGCGCGGTGCACTCTGTACAGCGCATCGAGAGACATGTGTGTAGTGGCTCGAGCTTCTGCTCCGCTGCACTTGTGTGCACGCGTGTGTCCGCGATGCTGTCATAATGCAGAGCCGCGGTGTAGTTTCGCGCATTCCGCTCAACACACATACAGTATCCTATATCGCGAGCAGCAGCAGCCTCTTTTGGGCCCGCTTTATCGCGAGCTGCACAATGTGTGCAGTATACAGCTACACACGCACGCGCACACACACACGCGCGGAGCGGTCTTTCGGATGCTGCTCCTGCTGCTGCTTCCTTTCTCAGGCCTTTCGCCCGGTTTCCCCTCCGCCGAAGTACACCTGCAACAACATCCCCCACCTCTTCCTCTCCTCCAGCGCCGCAGCTATTCCGGCTATCCTCGCTCTCCGCGTGCCTCGCTCGCGCGCGGAACCGGGCCTTTGTCCCGAAAACCTGACTACATGCGCGTACAATATAAGACAGTATATAATGCACACACGATTCAATGATTTTTCTCTTATTGCAGGCTCGAGCGCAGCGGATCGTGTGATAATCACGCGACTGGCGACCCAGCGCTGGCTCGACGTAGGACCCGAATGGATTGAGGACGAGCATCGCTCGCAGCACTCGGTCATGCTCTATGACTACCGGGTGACCTGTGCTGCTCAGTACTACGGCAAGGGCTGCGAGAAGATGTGCAGGCCGCGCGACGACAACTTTGGCCACTACAGGTGCTCGCCCACCGGCGAGATTGTCTGCCTCTCCGGGTGGAAGGGCGACTACTGCGATATCCGTAAGTCTCGACTCCGATTTCATCCTTGTCGCGGGCTTTGCATTAGAGATAGAGGCGCATCAGAGAGAGAGAGAGAGAGCTTTCTCACGCGCGGTTACGCAAGCGCCAGCTCGCGAGGAAGATCCTAGAGAGGGAAAGAGTGTCTGCTCTCGCGGTTGCTAGGGGACGCGACTACGGCTGCTGCTGCTGCTGCTCAGACACATACCTGCAGACGGAGCTGAGCAGAGGGTTGTGTGCGTCCCGTACGTGTGTGTAGAAAGAGAGAGGCAGAGAGAGAGAGAGAGAGAGAGAGAGAGAGAGAGAGAGAGGAAGACAGCAGGCCGGCTGAGGTAGGCAGGCCCGGCCTTACCGATGCTGCTGCTGCTGCTGCCGCTCGGCGCAACTTCCCACGCTTCATGCGCCCGCCGCCGACGACTCGTGCACGCTCTCTCTCTCTCTCGCTCGCTCGGGCCTCTCTTTTCTTTTTCGCCTCTCTCGCGGCTGCTATATACGTGCACACGTACACGCGCATGCAATCTCTCTCTCTCTCTCTCCGGTCCGCTCACGGCTGGCTGGCTCCGACTACCTGTCCGTATAGCCGTATACGCGAGCGTGTGTAGGTACTCTCTCTCGAAACTACAGGCGAAAATTCGACAAAGGGGGGACCGCCGCTCCTTCTTTACGCCGCGCTCGTCCTTTTTTTTTCTCTCCTTCGCAACCCGGACTATATCGCGTCAAATCAGGCCCGGCTATTGCGCAACGACGTAGAGAAGTGGGCCAGTTCGCGCAATTATCATCGTAGTAATCCTCAGCTTACTTTCTTCGCGTTGTAGTCGTCGTCGTCGTCGTCAGCGTCGTCGCCGAGTCGCAAGGAATCGAGTTTCTGCCTCGACTCGCCGCCGCCGCCGCCGCCTCGGTCGTTGCACCTGCTGCATGTATGTGTGTGCGCGCGCGCTCTTTCATTCTCCGCGAGTCTCCTCTCCGTAAGCTGACCGACAAACTCAGCGAAGTTCTCTCTCGCTAGGATCGACTGCATTATACATGACACTACTACTACTACTATACTACTATACTACTACGTCGTCTATACGCATTAACGGTTGCGTCGTCGCGTATACACAGGAGCGAGAGGAGCAAAGAGAGCAGGGGGGAAAGGTCGGTGCGTTTCGGGGCAGCTGCGGATCGCCGGCACAGCTGCTACGGCGCTTTAACCAAACAGCTGCGCCGACACACACGCCTGCAACTTTTCCTCGATTCTCTCTCGCTCACTCGCTCCGTCTCTCTTGCAACCCCCTTGTATATATACGGCTCGAGTCTGTGTGTACGAATCCACTTGCGCGCTTGGGTATTTCCTAGCGAGCGGTGTAAAGGACCTCAGCTTAGTCTGCACAATGCCTATATGCTGCCCCGCGACTCGGGGTGTGTGTGTAATAAAAAGCGGCCAGTTGGGAAAAATCGATAAGTCCGTTGAAAGCGCGCCTTATACGCGCTCCGTTATATATACACGCCGCGTACTTGCTCGTCTTCCCCTCGAGGCGGTTTAAAGGGCCGCGAGAGACAGATCAGTCATTTAAAAAAGCTCTTGTCTCTCGTTCGCGACGAAAGCTTCCTTTCTCTATATCCCTCTCGACAGAGTCGTATGCAGAAATAAAGAAGAATTCGCGGGCCGGATTTTGGCTCCGATGACTTTTTCTTCTATTTCCTCGGCTTGGGACAACGACAAGGGAACGACGACGACGACGACGACGACGACGCGATCGGTGGAATCCCTGCGATTCGGCCATTCCTTTCGTCGATCTTTCTCTCTCTCTCTCCCCGCGCGCGCGAGCTGTATAGGGGACTATAAATACCGGAGGGACCTTTTCGTTCTCTCTCTCTCTCTCTCTCTCTTTCTCACTCGAGTCTCTCTCGCTGCGGTATCAAGGTCACTCAGACGGATTTGCCCCGCGTCGCGAGCACTTAAACTTTGCATCCGTATAATGCACGTACGCATAGAAGTCGCGCGCGCTCTCTCTCTCTCTCAGCAGCGGCTGAGATGTATAGATGGATGCACTTTCACTGCGCGGTGCAAAGAGGCATAGCTAAAAAGTCAGCAGATGCAAGAAGCTGCACGGCGCATCGCGTATAGAGAGAAAGGGCCGTATAGCCTCTCTCGCGGGCTCTCTATAGCTATGCATTCTTGCGCGAGAGCGAGTCGTGAGGTACGCGATCGACCTCTCGAGAGCCGGGGCGAAATAGCTGCCGCCGCGAATGTATGTGTGTGTGGATGTGGATGTGGATGTATATGGAGAGCCGCTTGTGCTCTCGCGCGCGCAAGTATATAAGCCTGGCTTTAACCTCTGGATTTTTTTCCTCTTGCCTGTTTCAGCCCACTGCCTGGCCGGATGCGACGAGCAACACGGACACTGCAGCCGACCCAACGAGTGCACGTGAGTATCAGTCGTTCTGTACTGGATGGAGATATACAGCACACGCACACTATCTATACACACGACCTGCAGACGGACCATTTGATTTTCGCGCGGGCATCAACGGGTTCTTCACATCAGAGAGAGAGAGAGAGAGAGAGAGAGAGAGGGCTATACGATCCTCTCGATTGATTTCGGAGCGCTTACTCACACTCGACAGCTCCGTTTCTTTTTTTTTCTCTCTCTCCTTTTTACTCGTTTCATTTCGTCCGAGCTCGGATTCCCGTCGCGTACTCTTCCCCGAAATTGGCGCTGACGCGGAAATACGCGAGCGCGCGAGTCGGGACGTGTACAACTCTTGCCGTGGGATCGGTCCCATTCAAATTCCGCGGCGGCAACACATCAGCGAGTAAAAATTTCGCGCATCTCTCTCGCTCGGGAAAATGAGAGGCGGGACTGTGTGCATTATTACACACGCACATACGTTAATCGAAAACGCCGGCTACTCGAGCGCGCAATTATTATGCATACACATCCCATCAACGTAGCAGCTTCCTTCCTTCCTCTGTGTGCGAGTGCGGGCGTAAAGATCTGCTTGGAATCCCGCGAACAAGTAGCTGCTGCTGCTGCTGCTGCGGGGAGGATAGACCGGACGACGAGGTGTATAGGTCTCTCCCTGTGTATGTGTGTCTACACACACCTACAGAGGAGTCAGAGGGGGCCGTTCAGAGGGAGAAAGGAAAAAAAGGACGAGAAGAAAGGTAGAAGCAGCAGCAGCAGCAGCAGCTCCTCGCGGATCCTCTCCCGGTGTATATGGGATTTAATGGTATAGTCATGCGACGAGAGAGAGAGAGAGACTAGTCTTGGTGGTGTGTGGAGAGGGCTCACGTACGTGCATATCTCCTCCTCTCTCTCGCTCGCTCGCTCGCTCGCTCGCTCAGCAGCAGCAGACACACGGAGAGGAGCGTAACCTTTCCTTGACCCGCATACTGAACGGCTCTGCCGTGCGGCTCCAACCGTGGGAACACTACTCGCCGGCGACTCATCCCCCCTCTCTCATCCCCCTCTCTGCCATTTTCCTTTTCTCTTTTTCGCTCGGACGGCTAGCTTGCTCTCTCTCTCTCCTCTTCTCAGTTCTCCCTCCTCGTCCTCCTCCTCCTCCTCCTCCTCCTCCTCCTCTTGGGCCCCCGCGTGCTGGACAAAGTAATGGCCGACCGCCACATCCTCTGCTGCTGCTGCTGCTGCTGCTGCTTCTTTATACCCACCGCCGCTGCTGCTGCTGCAGCTTTTCTGCGCTCTCTCTCTCTCTCTCTCTCTCTCTCTCTCTCTCTCTCTCTCCTCTCTTTCTGCCTACCTACCTTTCAAAAGCCAGCGGAACATACACCCGACTCTCCTCGCGTATAACACGAATCGGCCACCGACACATACACACACGCTGTACACGTGAATCTCATTCGCGATTTGCCTGTGCTCGAAATTTTTTCTTTTCTCTTTTTTTTTTTGCTCCTTCTGTCAAGATCGCTAATGGGATCTTGCGAAAATTTCGAGCGCGGCTGTAACAGTGAGATAAAACGCCCGACGAGCATGACTAATGATGATTGTTTTGTTCTCGATAACGCAGGTGTCATAATGGCTGGACGGGACCCTTCTGTGACCAGTGCGTACGCTATCCCGGCTGCCTCCACGGCAGCTGCCAGAAACCTTGGGAATGCCTCTGCGACGAGGGCTGGGGCGGTCTTTTCTGCAACCAGGACCTCAACTTCTGCACGAACCACAAGCCCTGCCGTAACGGCGGCACCTGCTTCAACACCGGCCAGGGCTCCTACACGTGCGCCTGCGCCGCCGGCTTCACCGGAACCGACTGCGAGACCCCGATCCTCGACTGCCAAGCCAACCCCTGCCTCAACCAGGGCACCTGCATGCCCACCAACGAGACCCACGCCGACGAGAGACACATCAGTCGTCGCTACAAGTGCGCCTGCCCAGCCGGATGGCGCGGACGGCACTGCGAGGTCAGCTCCAGGTCCTGCAAGGACTCGCCCTGTGCCCGCGGCGCCACCTGCGAGGACGACAGCGAGAAGGGCTACAGCTGCAAGTGCCCCGCCGGCTACACCGGCTCCGACTGCGAGAAGCAGATCGACGAGTGCGCTGAGAACCCCTGCGCCAACGGAGCCACCTGCACCGACCTTATCGCCGGATTCAGCTGTACCTGCCCGGCGGGCTTCAGCGGAGAGCGATGCCAGCACAACATGACGACTGCCAAGGCGAGCCCTGCCTCAACGGCGGAACCTGCGTCGACCTCGTCAACAAGTTCAGGTGCCAGTGCGTGCCCGGATACACGGAAGACTCTGCCAGGACAAGGTCGACTACTGCCTCGCGAAACCATGCGCCAACGGCGCTCCTGCGTCTCCACCACCAACGACTACCGTGCCTCTGCAAGCTCGGCTTCTCCGGCAAGGACTGCAGCCTCGACGTCGACGAGTGCAAGAGTTCGCCCTGCCAGCACGGCGGAACCTGCCGCAACCGAGTCAACGGCTTGGTCTGCGAGTGCCCGACGGATGGCGGGCGCGAGACCTGCAGCGAGCCTCCGCCCCGAGCCGGCCTACTGGTCCCCGCCGCCGTGCAGCAGCAACAACAGCAGCAGCTGCAGCCGTGGCCGCCAAGCCGAGGCAAGACACGGCGCGCTCCGCACGAGCACGTCGTCGTCATCGCGACCATCTCGACGGCGGTGCCGGCGTTCGTGGCTGCGTCGCACGCTCTGGCCCGTCATGTGCATGAAGAGGCGGCAGAAGCGCGAACAGGCCAAGGGGGACGAGGAAGCGCGCCTGCAGAACGCGACGCCCCACGCCGTGCACAGCAGCATGAGCAAACGCGCGCGCGGCGGCGCTCTGCGAACGACCCGGCGAGCTGCAGGCCAACGGCGACAGCCACTGATCAGAACACCTGGACGGCGCAGTCGGCGGCAGCGCAGCCGCGGCTGGGTGCGGCCAAGGACTCGAGCACAGCTCCAGCACGGGAAGACTGCAGGCCAAGAGCGTGAACAACGCGGCGGCCGCAGCGGCCTACGAGGACGGCTACAAACCCGAGCCGGTGCAGGACGTGCGGCAGCGAAGCGCCGTGACTAAGCAACTGAACACGGAGGCGGCGGCTCACCGAGCCTCGCAGCAACTCTACCAGAAGGAGAAGGAATGCATGCAGCGGACGAGCCCCTGCCAGATGATGGACCCGAAGCGGGCATCGACGCTCATGACGACGGACAACAGTAGCTGCTGCTCGGCCCCCAGCTGCGGCGACTTCAAGAGGCCGAACACGTCGTTGACGGAGACGAGGCCGCCGTCGCCGCCGGACGGCGAGGCTCCCCTCAAGGACTCGGACACGCCCGGCTGCGCCGTCTACGTAATCGACGACCACTACAGGCACGACTCGGCGCTGGCCGCGACGCTCGCCACCGAGGTCTAGCCACGGCGGCTCCGCGACGACGAATTTTCAATTCCACTGACTGACACTTCTGTGCTCTATCTCTACTGAATCTTCTTACTAGCGACCACTAGCCAGCCCCACGGACTTCACACACGCGACTTCTTAGATTGTTAAGGCAAAATCAACAAATGGATGCTGTGTGGGCGGATCCCCGTGTTCCGCCTGTCTTTAGCTATTAAATAGGTATCATGCTCGAAGCGCCTTGTACAGAACTAATTTATTACTATTATTAATTGTTATTTTCTATTATTAATTATAATATTATTTTTATAATTATGCTTATCCAATATCTTTACGACACTCATTAATTACTACTACCGGATAAGATTATCTAGCGTAACCGGATTCTGTCGCCTGATTATCATTGTTCCGCCAAGTTTTCGCGTGTACGAGGGAAAACGTGTCTTCGTTTCTGCGCGTATATTATGCGTTTTTGTATACTGTCCGATCTGTGTGTGTATTTTGCTGTTATATATAAAAAGAGACATTCGCGCGTGACGCGAAAGAGAGAGACTGGAGCGCGGCTACGAAGTGACTGTGTTTTTGTTTTCTGTATATGTATTCGTTCGATGGACAAAAGAAGCGCATACACTGGCGGTCTGTCGCGAGGCGAAACGACATCGTTCCGGCTATCGATATGCCGCTTTTTGTAATTCTCGTCCGACCCTCGTCTCCCGCACGAGCTCGGATGGAAATTGCACAAAAGCGCGTGTGCCTTTCTGGCTTTCGAGAAGCTCCGCGGACGCTGACTCTCCTCGGGACAAAACGTCGAATCGCGCGCAATTCGATCGGGACAGGCCCGTCAACAAGTGTGATACTCCCTTTTTTCTCCCCCTTCGGGAGAGGACTTTCTCTTTCACTCAGCGCGCTCGCGCGCGCGAGTTCATTGACAGTCTGTGTTGCGAGCGATAGTAGCGTCTTGGAATCTAAAAATACGCGCCACTCGAGTGCTACCCGAGTTAAAAGAACGGGTGAGCGAGGCGCGTCGTCTTTCATCCGAACAACACGCAGACGCGACTAGAGCGCGAGAGGGAGAAAAATAGGGACTGATGCGAGCGCGCGAGCTGACCCTCCCGTCCAGACAGTTTTTCGGCGCCAACCGCTGGAACAAAATCGAGGATCGTCACCCTTTCTTTGATAGCTTTCACTCTTGACGATCTCGTTTACGGTCAGCAGATGTTTTTTTACGCATTATCATTTTTGTTTTTTCATTTTTTTTTTCTTTTTTTTTTTAACGATCAGTTCCACCTCACTCATCATATGAACAGCTGGCGATTCTCGATTTTTCCGACAAATTGCCAGTGCGTGTATGCCAGCAATGGTTTCCAAAGTCCGGCATTATATTGTGCTATTAGCGGTTGATTTCGCGCGGCATGTGAATGGACACGGTGCCAGCAAGCTTACTTCGTCGCGCATTTAACCGTTCGATGTATGAGAATCGACAATTCAAGACTTTGATGATTATCTTGCTTGCACCGTCCCCGTGTGCGTATCGTGTATATGACAAATGACGACTGTTTTGTTATGATACGATGATTCTCGATGATTAACTATTTATTTATAAATATACAAATAACGATGATATTGTTGGTGATATAATGATCATGACGATGTTAGATGATATGGAATATCGGACAACGATGATACTAGCGACGACGAGATTGATATATATCGATGATGATGATGAACCAAGCTTCATTAATGTTCCTCTTAAATTATTATGATAAATATTAAAGTCAGACTTGGGACTTTGCGCGGATCGCGAGCGATGCCGGGGTCCTAAAGCCAACTCTCTTCATCCCTCGTTCATTCGAGAGCAGCGAATGAAGGATACAAGAAAGAAAAGTGATCATGCAATTTACCAAGACAAGACGATTATGCGATTACTCTCTGGATCTTCGTAACGACTTTCTTGTCAATTTTTTGTACTTACATCTCTCATCCTATATTTATCCGAAAAAATCTCTTCATCTCGCACACACACACACACACACACATGAGCCGGACCTCGGCGGGAAGAGACTCATTGCAGTCGCGCGCGGCAAGGCCAGCTCTCCGTTTCCAGGAAACGGAGATCGTCCGCCGAGGAGCGACGAACTTTTTTTCCGCCGACGTTCCGCTCCTTCTCACCCCCCGCCCCCCTGTTTCCCACTTCATTATCGGGGAAACGTTCTC
>CM053169.1:47069886-47082149 GCA_012977825.3 Pteromalus puparum | reverse complement strand
ACCTTTCCTTCTGTCCCCCCCCCCTTTTCCCCTCATTTCGGAACTTCTTTCCCCCCCCCTTCCCAATTTTGGTCATATGTTTCATATTTTAAGTGAAAGCGTGTAAAGGAATTCCGTGAGATCTGAAATTTTGTAAAGGAAAGATGCAAATCTGTATTGTCAGTAGTCCTGGTTAAAATTATTGGGGATAATGTTATACCATTTTTTATATATTGTATTCATATTATCAAAACCATTGGTAAATAGGACGGAAATTGTCAATATTAAAAAGCTTCAAAAGAGGCGGAAAGTCAGTGACTGTATAATAACGATACTATTCAAAGATAACCCACGGTCAATTTTATTTATCATCTCTCTCACCCCCGAAACCCTATATCCCAACGCTGTTCCATTTCCCGTGGTTTGCCCGCTGCCGTCAACGCGAGGGCAGTGAGCCTGCGCGCGCTTCCGGAGATCCGAACAATGATGAGCGACGCGAGAGAGAGAGGAGGGACGCGAGAGCATTCTATATACCAGGACTGCGGCTTCAGGCATCGTGCGTCCGGGACCGCTAGCGGCTGGAGACGGAACCACGTACAGCTCGATACAGAAGATAGAAAATAGCAAACGAATCCGTTACCGCCTGGCGGTTGAGAAAATAATTTCCGAGATAATATCGGTCCACGGTCGTTGGGCCCCCCCCCCTTCCCAATTTGCGCATATGTAATTTTAAGTGAAAAAGCGTTGTAAAGAATTCGTAGATTGAAACTTTTTGTAAAGAAAGATGCAAATCTGTATATTTGTAGTAGCCGTGTAAAATTATGATTAATTATTATATTATATTGTATCATTATATCAAAACCATTGTAAATAGACGAAATTGTCAATATAAAATGTCAAAAGAGCGAAAGTGAACGATTAATAACGATACATTCAAAGATAACCCAGTCAGTTTTATTATTTCATCGTCGACCCGAAAACCTAATCAACGCTTCATTCCGTGTGCTGAGAAAACAAGCGATAAAAATAGAAAAAGCAAACGAATCCGTTACCGCCTGCGGTTGAGAAAATAATTTCCGAGTAATATCGGTCCACGTCGTTTGCACGAATAATAAAGGGATCAAAGGGAAAGAGCGCGCGCGGGCGTCATGTTCTAATTCGAGCCTGTCGGCACGGACGAAAGCGCTTCCGCGGAAAGAGAAACGTCGCGGCCAATAAAGAGCAAATCAATAAAGCGGCTAATTGTAATTTCATTCGATAAACCATACAATATGTCTTCATCAAACTTTTACGACTCGCATGTGTGTCAAGCCAAACGCCGAAAACTCGAACGAACACTCGTGGCTATAGATAGACGCGCATTTGTATTCGTGAGTTATGCACCTCCGGGGAAAAAACGTTACGCGTGTGCGTATATAGGGGAGAGAGAGAGAGAGAGAGCTTGAAGTCGTCGTCGCCGCACATGCAGCATATAACGGAACGCGCGCGCGAGAGGCGTATATAACAGACAGAGCTCGATGGGCCCGTGTAATTTCCAGTTATGTTAATGGCTAATTTTCATTATCCATATGCGCGCACGCCGTTGACAATGCGCTATATTCGGATATATAACGTTGTATCGTATAATAATGGCTTCCGATGTGGCCGCGATCGTTTCTTTTTTTCGGCGCCGGTATACTTAATTGATCAATTTCGACGTTTATGGTAACGACGAGAAATTGGCGAATCGCGCGCGCGCGCGCTGCGGGAGAGCGGAATTATAACCGAGCTGGATATTTTGTAAGCTCATCGGTTTTGCGAAATATCGCTCTCAGGACGTTATTAGCGTAATTCTTTGAAGAAAAAAAAAAAATTAGAAGGACAAAATGGAAAATCCAAAAAGTTAACCCGACAACGTATACATATACATCCGCATATCTCTCTCTCACTCTCGCTCCCCGCGAGATAAAGTTCGATCGCGCCGCGCGCTCGGCTAATATATTCTCACGCTATATATACAGGCGAGTTTTTCGAGCTACATAGAGGCGCGAGTCGAGAGAGTTAGCGGAGCCCACATAATAAAGCTCCGCTGTAGCTGACTGTTATAACGTACTACAGTGTGCAAACTTCCTCGAGTCTCTCTCTCTCTCTCTCTCTGTGCAGTACTGCAGTGTATATAGGTATATATAGTAGAGCAGAGAGCTCCGGGCTCTATGCGGAATAGACTTTCACTTGCCCTCGGGTTGCGCTTCTCTCGTCGGCTCTATATACTATTCTCTGTCTCCTGCACGCGACGACTGTTAATTCATTCGCGGTGACTTCTGTATTATACAGCCCGGTATATATATAAGCTCTATCTCTCTTGGACGAATGCCAGCGACGGATGTCCAGTGCAGATCCGCTGTATAATGCAAGATATATGGGGGATGATATCCGTGCCAGTCGGTCGGGTTATAGAGCTGCATATATACGAGTATACTCGCTCATCGCGCATACCCTAAGCGTATATACTCGGGGGAATTTTTCGCGCAATAAAAAGAGTACTCTCCTGGAATTCCTACCGCTGCTGCTGGGAAGGGTATATAACAGCTCGATCCTCTCTCTCTTACTCTCGCGAAAAGAAGAAAAGAGCAGCAGCAGCCGCGGAAGTATAGGTATATATACAGTAGTCGGGTTGGGGCCACTGCTGCTGCTGCTGCGAAGTAGAGAAAAGATTTCTCACAGGATCTCAGCCGCCACCGCCGCGAAGGAAGAGAGGGAGTACAGAGGAGAAGAGGAGAATAAAAGTCTTCTCTTCTCTTCTCTCTCTCTCTCTCTTTCTCTCGTTCCTCCGCTTTGTAGCTGCATCAGCGCTGCGCTTGATAGCCGCGCGAGTCCGGCTCTTTTCTTTCTTCCGCAATTCAAGCTACGCGCGCGCGCGCGCCACGCAATGGCTTGAAATTTAAGCCATATAACGCAGAGAGACCGCACTATGGGAAGTCATTGTTAACTTCCTCGCGCTGCACTTTGGCTCTATGCTCGTTCATGGGAATTTTTTTTTTCGGCGCATTCCGCGAGTTCCACTAGCTCCTCTCTATATAACGTATATTATACACGAAAATATATTATCTATATACACTCGTCCTCGCTTAATAATGTGTGCTATACCGCTGCACCGTTAATGAACTATCTGCGTGACAAGCGTAACGCTATATAGCTCTCTGGCGAGTATACTTGGCTGGTTCCATAGGGCACGACGCGTGACGCTTACTAGAGAGAGAGAGAAGTTCCGTTTCGCTTCCGTCTCTCTCTCTCTCTCTCTCCTTCTCGATTTTTCTTGTTATTTTCCTTCTCGAGTGTATATAGCGACGTCGTCTAGACGGAAAGTCGGCGAATGCTCCGGGTATTTCCCCTGAATAATCGATAAAGAAACAATGAAGAACAACGCGCTCGAGATGGAGATTGACTGAGATTATTCAAATTCGAATCGCCGGAGGTACGCTGATGTATATATACACTACTGCGCGCGGTTCACCTGCCACCCACACCGAATGAGCAGGTGTAACTGAGCGGAACAATAGCCTCGATTTTTTGAGAGAATCTTCGGGCTGTCAAAAAATTCGCAGACAATTTTAGCACATATATATAGTTCGAGATTTATTAAGAATACTTTTCAGTTACAAACGAATTCGATAAGCGCTATATGATATAATTCCAGTCTTGCAGTCTGTCTCGCTGTATCACACCGTCTTGGTCGTAGGACCCTCGGGTTGGAAGTATCTGCCGGCGAACAAGATGCTGTTCGTCTGGTGGTCCACCAGGAAGAAAAGGAACGGCCTGTCAGCGCGGAACGTTGTAGATGTCGAGCCCATCAGTGGAATCACCGAGACACCTGCGAATTTTATAATTTTTTTTTTAAAGGTACGAGAAGACATTGGTAAAGTAGGCCGCGCGCTGCTCCAGTCGCTGTGTTATATATACGAAAACGTTCCCACAGATGAGAGCAAATTAAGCAGATGTTTGCCCTCGCCTACTTTATCGTTTATTTGGACTGTGTATATAATTAATGACGTTACCAGATACAGCTGCAGCGATAGTTCCTTCCTCGTTTACTTCAATTTGCGCGTTGTGCATGATGGCACCAACCTGCACGTTAGCGAGAGGAAAAGCCGTCGTAAGGTTGGCGTTTTTGTCGAATAGGTCCTTTATGCCGAGCTTTTGCAGAAAATTATTATTGTTATTACTTTATGTAAGTCGCTTAAATTCAAAATAGAAAAACTGCCCTTACCTTCTCGAGAGCAGCGCGGAGATCGACCTTATTGCCGATACTGAATCTCGGAAGCTGCAGCAGGACTTCGGTTTCCTGGAGACTCGACAGAAGTACCGACATCGGGGTAAAAGCCAGATCCCTGGACAGATCACCGAGAGCTTGTTCTCCGAGCCGTTGGGGCAGAAGAACCACCATGGACACTCGTTTGCCCTGTAAATGATCCGATCGTCAGTGAAAAATCGGTAAGATGCATCTCGATTTCTTTTTTCTCGTATACGAACCGTGTACGGGATTTGGATGACTTGAGCGTCAAGAGCGGGCACGTAGCCATACTTGTAGTTCCCGACAACTTCCATCAAGGGGACTTGTTGGCAACCCAGTTTGGGAACATTGAAGCACCTCGATCTCGTCGCGGTTTTGTCGAACGAGTTCAGCCACGTTCCCTTGAAGTACACCGCGGTGGTTAGTACCATCTTCGTGTCTGCTGCTACGGAATCTGCAAAAGTTTTGGTTTTTCTTTCGTTATACACGAATCGCTGGAAACCTTATTCGATAGTTAATTATAAGAGAGTAATTATATATTACTGGGTTCGAGGATCGAGCTGATGTGTCCATTGGTGCATTTCTTAGCCCAGTCGTTGATGATCTTGACGGTACCCGCGACATCGGCGAAATTC
This sequence comes from Pteromalus puparum, assembly GCA_012977825.3. NCBI lineage: Eukaryota > Metazoa > Arthropoda > Insecta > Hymenoptera > Pteromalidae > Pteromalus > Pteromalus puparum. Next base: position 47,077,265 of record CM053169.1, on the reverse strand, counting down.
GTTGCCTGAAGCTCTCCCTTGTAGTACCTCTGCAGAATGTCCGTATAGTCCTTGTGCAGAGCTACGTTTTTAGACAGCCATACCTTGATGGCGGTCTGTAATTGGGTGTCGCTTTTCGGGTCCTAAAAATCGGTAAGAGATCGGTAATAAATAATTCAATATCGAGAAAAGAAACGGTGTGATTTGTTAATTACCTTGAAGGAAGATATACTGTGACTGACGACATCTCGTATCTGAGCAACGTCAGTCGGTAGCCTTAACGTGGATACGATTTGTTGACGAGTACGGCCCGCCGCTGCCTCAGCCAGGATCATCAGAGCCGCCTTCACGCTGGACGTACCGACGACTACATTTCCTGGCTTGGCTTCGTTCAGCGCCTGTAGAAGCTCGACGTTGAAAAAGTTCTGTCGCTCGTCTATGCCCGTTCCTATGGCCGGCGAAGCTGCAACGATTAATGATGTAAGTGTATAATAGTACTACGTTCGATTCTAACAGATTTCGGAGGAGCCGAGAGAGTCGATCGCTTGAAAGCCGGTCGAGGAAAAGTTTTAAAATTCGACGCATGTCATGAGTATTCAAAGATACATTTCGGTTGTATTGACACAAGTGGCCCAGCCGAGATGGATGGCAATTAAAATATTTGAAATGTCAATAGAAAGTGCGAAAAAACACGGTCTGGCATCAGCCATGCAAATTAGTGCGTGTGTGGGCGGAAAAGTTATAACGAGCTACTCATCTGTTTGTAGCTTTTTGGAAAAATAATTGTTGAATAATTATAGTGCTTGTATCGATCAATGTCACGCGCGTCAAGCTGTTTCAGAAACAAAACATTTCTTTCGAATAGAGTCGTGCCGAGTTGTAACTTTGAGTCTATTCTTTTTTTAGATGTCGTACGGCTACTGATATGAGAGTAAAACAATACCTTTTTTTACTTGTACAAATATTTTAGCAAGTTTCTTTTAATCTCTGAAACAATATTGGTTCATACTTGGGAAAATCAAAGAAGTTTTGTTTTACGACATCGAGATTTTAAAAAAAACCTTGAAATTTAATTGTATTACAAAGCGTGATTGTGCATTAAAATAAAAAAAAAAACCGATTTCAAAACTTGTACGAGAGTATTGACACCGCACCGATAAAACTTTACAAAGAGTTCATTTCAAAAATAGATTGACCGCTCGCAATGTAAATACAGCAGACAAATTGCGAAATCGTATAGTAAGTAGTAGTGCGTGACACACGCGCATAATCACACGCGATAATTGACGGACATCCCCGATACGCTAAGTTCTCCGAAGAGTCGAACCAAAGTGTCAAAACATACATAAAAATAAAATAAAAAGTAAAATTGCATATATCGTACCAATAGCGATGATCCCACAGATCAAAAAGATTATCAGCCTCATGGTTACCGGCAGAAAAATTCAATTTCGCCGAGACAAGGTATATCAGCTCGGCAAACTAAGCTATACACGTAATACAATATAGACACAAATCCGAAACGACGTTCGTGAGCTTTCCGCATAGACTGCGAGAGTAACGCGCGAAAGAAGGAGAGAAAAAGCTTGTCGTGCGCGGCTAATCTATCGATGACTCGTTCGTTTCCCCCCACCTACACCTTCTGTACGTCTCGCTCTCTTATATACACGACGAAGCTGTCTAAACGTGCCGACGTAAATAAATATGTATATAGCCGACGCGCTAGTCTCTCTCTCTCTTTCTCGGTCCAATACCCCGAGAGGACCGTCATAAATTACGAGATTTTGTCCCACGCTTATATTGCCGGCTCTATTTCTTCTCCGTTTCTCTTTCTTTTTTTTTGCATCGACGCGGCCAACGCAGATTTTCGGGCGAAAGAGAGAGACAGAGAAAAAAAAGGAGAATAAGCAATTGGGAACGAGTAACATACCAGTTGGCGCGTCCTCGTGTCCGCCGACTCGAGATGGCATCTGCGGTGACTGCGACGTTGCTGCTGCACTGCTCTCGGATATTCCGGTTTCCTCCAGTGGATTGTTTACGAGACCCATGTACAGGATCGTACCAGTGCTCTCGTCCTCGATGTAAAACAGGAACGGCTGGTCTGCCTGGAAGGTCTCGTCGTTCATCTTGTTACCGATGTCAACCTCTGTAGTATGGAAAAAGAGCGTTAGAAAAGTAGAAGAAAACAATTTTTTTTTTTCCTAATTAGGTCTTGGTTTTCGTTGCTCACCTGTAGCGGCGTAAGCTACGGTTCCCCGCTCACTAACTTCTATGCCGGTCTTCTGGATGATGTCAGTGACGACTAGGCGCCTCGATGTCGATTTAGATCGGAGGATACCGGTCAACGTCGCTGTGTCGTCGAAAATGTCGCGGATTCCCAACTGTGTACGAGATACCGTCGTATTATGACAATAAATTAGAAAGACAAATTAAAAATACGTACCTCACGGAGATTGTTCTCCAGCTTGCTGGTAAAGTCAAACTTGAACTTCGGGATCATTACGTCGACGTAGATCTCCTGCATCAGCCAAACGTGTCTATTGATGACAAAGGGTGAGACCTTCTTCACCAGTTCGTCCAGCTTTCCTGGCGCCTGTGGCAGTATCACGTACATCGCCAGTTTGTGTCCCTTGAGATGAAGGAAAGGAGAAACGAAATTCAGCCTTGAAAGCAGAACGAAAAAACTCTCGTCTCAAAAAAACTCACCGCGTAAGGCAGCCTAAGAATCTTAGCGTCCAAATCACTAGCGAAGGCATAGTAAAACTTGCTACTGCTTCGCATGAACGGCACCTGGATCGTGCTTTTCCCGTCGCCCAGTCGAAACTTACCAATTTGCGTCTGGTTGGCAGAAAAGGGCTGCCGGTGCCACGTACCCTGGAAGTACATGGCGCTGGCTATGAGCAGCATGTTATTCCGCAGCTTCGATTCTACAAGTGCATAGTAGATCGTGTTAAAAGTTTATTATCGCCTATCGCTAGAAATTTCGGTGACAAAATCATACCATCTTCAACGAGTTTCTGAACCCGACCCTCCGTTATGTTCCTCACGTAATTGTTGATCAGCTCTGCCGATGATTTCGTGTCACTGAATTTAACATTGAGGACATCAGTGTTGTAAAACGATTTGAGTATTGCACCGTAGCGCTGTCGCGGAGTAATGGACTGATCGATGAAGATACGAGTCCCGACGTTCAGAACGTACTCGGGCCTCTTTGTCTGTAACGATTTTAAAACGCTGGAGAACTTGTCACGAGTTGCAAGTATGCCGACCGGCAGATGCATCACAGTAGCAAGCTGTTGGGCCGTTTCATCCTGGGCACCTTCGTAAAGCAGTACCAGAGCTAGTTTCAGAGATATGGGCGATATCAGCAGGTTTCCTCGGTGCGACTTTGCCAAGTTCTGCAAATCGCGGTAAAGTTATCTTAAACGATTTTTCATAAAAAAAAAAAAAAAATTAACGCCATTGAAAAAAAACTCACCTGCAGCAGGTTCCAATCAAATATGTTGGACCTTTCGCCCTGATAGGGCACAAAATCGTCGATATCATTTTGCGATGTTCCGTTCGTCTTGGCCGTCACGTTAATCATCCCGATAATCAATATCATTAGCGCGATCCATCCTGTTTTCATAATTACAGCCTCTTTTAACAATAATGGTCAATCATATACGCGATCGAGAGCTAATGACTCTCTCGCCTCGAAATAGTCAATCGGTTCGCGTATATCGCATCGGAGACGGGAAAAACCACGATATACAAATAAAGTCTGATAAATCCTCCGGTTATAGCATCGCGCGCGAGCGTGTTTCGACATCGAAATAAACTCCTAAAACACGAGTCTACAACGATCCGAAAGCTTGTTTTCGAATCGTATATACATATTCATCCGAAACATCGTGTTCTCGACACTGATTTCGGCAAAGTTTCCTGCTGCCACATACTTATACGTTATTATATACCGATCGATCGAACAACGCACTATACGACGACGAAAACAAAATCAAGTCACGTCAGGGAGAAAAAAAAACTAACACGGCTCGCTCTCGCATTGGTGTGTGTCATCTGTGTAGCATAGCAAACGAAAAATCCATATCACGAAATATACACGGCCTTGAAAGTGACTCTACAGACAGATCTGGCCTTGAGCCCCATGCTGTATAGTACTTAAGGAAAAAGGATCAAGACGCGCACTTGCCGGTTAATAATCGCAAGCACACATGTGTGCCGCGCTTGTGTGTATATATACACTATATATAGACGCTAACGGCCTGATCAATATAGAATCTTAACAATCGCGCAAGGCTGTTTTTATTGTCCTCTTTACGCGGAATCACTTATAAAGCCTCTCGTCGAGATGATTTATAAAGCGTGTACGGCTTGAGAATTTAACGATTTTTCAGAAAAAAAAAAAAAATCGGTTGTTACTTAACGACTTTTAAAATTATTGCAACGATAACGTACAAAATATACGTAAAAAGTGTTATTTGACTGACCTGCGCGAAGTATAGTCGACATGGTGTTGCTCGCCGATGTGTCGCGCTCGAGCGTGCGAGTTGAACAAAACCGAGCGTTCAAACCAGCGCTTCTATACTGCCCTGTTGGAAACTCGTTGTAGATCTGCCGGGGAGAGAGAAGCACGAGAAGAAGAGGGGACACGTCTCTGGGTCTCTGCTACTATGCGATGATCTCGTACTTACACGGCTGTGTATAAACGATGTTATTATATGATGACCGATTTCGTCGTGTGTGATAATAATACCGATCTTGTCACTAGTCCGAGATTTAATGCCGCTATGCGCTTCGGTACATACCTTTTCGGAACTCCACAGGTATATAAGCCGCTACCGAACAGCTGATGTCCAGATGCTCATCTGGTTTGGACTAGCGATGGTCCCGCAATAAACGTGCACTTATTCCATTGCCGGTCGTTGTTACCATAAAAATAGGAAAATTTATTACCACTGAGGAGAAAATTTTCTTTTTGTTTCGGGAATGGGATGCGTCAACGAAATAATAACAGTAAGGCCAAGGGTAATACGGATAGAGAGAAATTTGGGAGTAACAGGAAACATATGCGATCATAAAAGGACGGGGAATACCCGACGGTTTCCGTTTTATTATATCTTGTAAATACTTATACTCGTATTCGTTTTTAATCCGCGCCCCGGATTCTACGATACGAATTTTCGGAACTAGAAATTGTGTTATGAGTTAATAATACGCTCGCAAATCGATTGCGTTTATAATAACGATAATTACTTTGATGAGTGGCGAAGAAGGAAAGATTATAATTTTGAAAATGAAAACACCCATACAATTGCTTTTTCAAGTGATTTTTATTAACAATGAAGTACATACATACTTTTTTTTATCGTATATAACAATTTTTTTGTTGTCGACGCAGATGAGACACTCTGATCATCAATGAAAATAAATAGCGTAACTAACAGCGCGATGTTTGAAAATGTGCCGATAAATTAAATAAATATTACATGCGGATATGATAAAGGATAATCGAAAATTATGAGGGCGTGTCTCCTATATAACGCCGTGACCATTGACTCTCCGTACGTCGTCTCAGTTGCTAGCTACTTCTGTGTCCTCTACAAAGTCCTGCTCTTGCTCTTGTGTCTCCGGTTGCTCTTCCTCACGGGGCTGGCCGGTTCCGTATTTGTTTAAGGCACTTTGAACCATAGCCGATATCATCTCCATGTTCTCCTTGGTTATGAAGTTGCGAGTGTATTCGGCTACTTGTTCCTTCACCGCCTGGAAATTCGAAAAAAAAAAATTTGATAAATATAATTGCAGTTTCGAAGAGAAAATTCAAGACCAAAAAAAAAGTCAATCAACATACTATTCCCTTCAATATATCCAAACCGGGCAGACTCAAGGAGAAGCTACAGATGGGCGTCAAAGTACAGACGGCAGTAGTACCGACGATACCAAGAAGCATCGTAAAGGCGATGTGCGCTCCGATTGTAAGGATCTTGGCTCCGTATACTACGAGAGCTCCGGTGAGTGGTATCAGCATAGTCTTGAGGACCTTATTAACCTTTGCAAGCGTAGGCGCGATCCATTTAAAGTTGTTACCGGTATTGCTGACCGCCATCTTCTGAGGACTGGCGACGAATCCCTCGTAGCCGCTCTGGAGAGTGAAGCCATCGTTGGGATTGACTTTGACGACGCGAGTATTAGTTGTACCTTGCACTTGATGATGGACCGGCTTGCCGATTGAAATCGCCTGGGCTAGGGCAAGAGTCACCAGGAGGATGATGAGGCTCGTCTTCGAGTACATGGTGTTGGTCGAGAAGATGAATTGGTTAGCTGGAGCTGAACTGAATTGTTGTTGCTTTTCGAGGTGCTGTTCGAAAACTGATGCCAAATCGGTTCGCCCGTTGGCTTAAATAGGAATCGGAGGCTCATTTGGTGATTAAGGGACAGCGCATCGGTATGAGACACCCTTTTGGCAGTGTACTGCTTTCGCCGAGGCTAATAACGGCTTAATTACTCGCATTACGGAGTGTACTTTGTAAAGTGCGCATAACCGGATTAGTGAAAGCTTTAGGGTACATTTAAAAGCCATTCTAATTATTGCGTGTGTGACTAAACTGACGTTAGCTTTTCACTTTCGACTATTTATTTCTAATATTCATACACTGCAAGTATTACGAATCCGAATTTGAATCATTCCGGTGCACATTCCGTTCGGATAACGCGTCGCGATTTTAAAAGAATGCGTTTCACTCGAAGCGATCAATACGTGCGCATCTACACTTACTCGTTGCTGGTCAGAACTTGAAGAATTGTTTACCCAGATAACATTTTGCGCCGGCAAAATGCCAGCGCATGCCGACATAATCACGGCATTCGTGTCGGTAGTGTGCCCCGGCTTTTGACGTCAATTTGCCGTCACGTGCCCGACGCCAACGCCACCGGAGCACGCGTGCCGCCAGATTGCCAGCATGATGCTTAAAATATGCGGGCATTATGAAAGCACGTATATTCTTTTCGTGTACGCTTGCGGGCGTTCCTAACCTATAAATGGATATAAAATAATTGCATGATTACAAAAATTGCATTAAAGTACATTTATTTAAATTAAATACAGTATAAAAATTATAAATTAAATATAATATAAAAGTAATACATAAAACATACAAAAATTTACACGCTACAAAACTTGATGGAGCAAACAATAAAATTAAGGGGGTCCGAAAGTCAATTCAAATCTAGATTTCGCGCCACAAAATAGCAGACGACAAAAGTAACTAATTTGCTTATAACAAACAATAAAAACAAAATTATGAAAAACTAGGACATCACTGCCCTCCGTTATGTAATTATCTACCATTTTACAAAGTTTGACACTTATAAATAAATATCTCGCCGAATGGCATTCGAAT
>CM053169.1:47006386-47069469 GCA_012977825.3 Pteromalus puparum | reverse complement strand
CCCATTCCTAACTATAAATGATATAAAATAATTGCATGATTACAAAAATTGCATTAAAGTACATTTATTAAATTAAATACAGTATAAAAATATAAATTAATATAATATAAAGTAATACATAAAACATACAAAAATTTACACGCTACAAAACTTGATGGAGCAAACAATAAAATTAGGGGCTTAAGGGGGTCCGAAAGTCAATTCAAATCTAGATTTCGCGCCACAAAATAGCAGACGACAAAAGTAACTAATTTGCTTATAACAAACAATAAAAACAAAATTATGAAAAACTAGGACATCACTGCCCTCCGTTATGTAATTATCTACCATTTTACAAAGTTTGACACTTATAAATAAATATCTCGCCGAATGGCATTCGAATTATATGATTTTGAGACATTATTCGAATGCCATTCGGCGAGATATTTATTTATACTATAGTAGTCGATATTATGTTGTATAATGTATATTTACTCGGTTGTTGCTAAAGCCGAGAACTTCTTTATCGATGAACTGCGAATATTATGATTATAAAAACTCTTTCAAATAAAAACAAACCCGTAAGTTATTTTTAATCGACCTTAGCACTCGATAAAATATATAGTTTAAAATTTTAGAACATCTTTCAGAAGTCAAGTTGATTGGGCAACTATGTAAATAATCAATAAAAATACAAAAATCATTGCTTACGACATATAAGCAGTTTGTTGAAAAGCGTATTATCTACTATTATTTTCTAATAAAACTGTTATATTTGTTAAAGTCAACAATATTCAAGTTAGTGGAAATTTCAAGATAATATTAGTCTTACCAGTATTTGGCCTATACAAGTTATCTTAGAATTCATATACGAATCAGCATTTCGATTCTCAGTCATATCATCCGCAGTTATCCGAGTACACTCGAACTTTCATCTCCTCTCCTCATTATTATGCAAGTGTGTGTGTGTGTTCCACACACTTCAACGCGATTCGCTTCTTATATTACCGGAAACGAGCCGCCTTCTATAGGAAATTTACAGAGAGATTGCAGCGATTGATTAAAACTGGTACGACGGGAATCATTGAACTATAGCGCGTCTCTCTGCTGCTTGCCTCATATAAACACGAGAGATAAAATATATGCGACTTCTCTATACTCCCATAGTGCTAATTTTATCGCTCGTCTCAAAACATTCTCGCTATATTTCTGCTCGAAATTCTCGATTTATACGTTAATGTGTTTTTTAATTGAAAAAAAAAGAAAAATTACATGTCCACAAATACTTTGCTAATTGATCCGAGATATCCGCTACTACGTGTTTCCTCACAAACGCACGTACCATTTATTATATGTTTACATTCTTATTACTGCACCGGAGAGAGGATATATACTGCAGTGTGCTTGCGTAACGCGCAATATAGCTCGTAAAGCAAAGTTATTATAGTTGTTATGATTACGAATATATATATATAACCAATCGACGGTTTAACAGCTTCTCTTATAACTAATTGAAATCCCACCGCGTACAAAAGAACAAAAAATACGCAGAGTCGTCTGCATTAGCTCTCACAGAGTAAAAAAAAAAAAATCTCGTCGATGTGTGCGTGTGGCGTATTAAATACGAACACGCATAAATGAGGTAAAGAACGGCCGCGGCTCTCGCACAATATAATGAGAAACGAGGTTGAGAGTCAACCAGTTCCAGACCGACCAAGCACCGGTAATTTTGACCAGTCTTCACTTTTCCAGTAAGCCTCCGCGCTCTCTCGCTGTCGCGCACGCGAGTGTCGTGCGTAAAAAATAATTTCGTTCTTTTTTTTTTTTTTTTTTTTCTTCTTAAATTACAATTATATTTTCTTCGCAAAAATTCTAGAGATGCGGAGGTCAATATTATTGCTCGTCATTTTCGCGGCTATTATGGTGTCTACGGCAGCCGCTCCCAAGAACTGTTTGAAGACCAACACTGACGTAATTGCAGCGTGTTTTGAAATCGAGTTGCTTATGTATACCAATATGCATATGTGTGCGCAGAAAAGTCGCTCCGAAAGGTTTGGTCCTTATAATATCTATTCTCTCGATTCTATTGTGCATAACTCCGTTACATAAGCCAGTAGTATATCGCGATTAATTATTCTCAGAGACCATATAAAACTTTTCGCACTTTACTGCGCACACGTGAGTATATATAAGCAACATATTCTCCACACTTATATACACACGTGTGCTAATTAAACACAACTATTATATGCCCAAACAGTGCGTCCACAGCTCCGAATGCTGCTCCGGATGCTGCATAGATGCCAAGTGCCTCGAGAGTACGTATATACATATAAACACGTAAACAAAATCTATCATAAAAAACGATTAAAAAAAAAAAAAATGATTTTTTTTTCCAGACGCTGACGCCTGTCAGAGCGTCCTGGCGAAGCTGGGCGCTGGAAAAGGTGGTCCCTGCGCGAACCTCGACCCTCCGTGCAAACCGTCGTACACTTGTGTTCTGCAGCAGGCCCTGTGCGTACAGGCACCTTGTAAACCTGTGCCCACTTGTGTTCCTCCCGATTATCACGATTACGAGTAACTCGTAGAATATAATAATGCATTTTAAAATTTTACATACTTTATAATATTATTCCTCAATGATGATTACTTGTATATCGATAACAAAAGGAGGCTGTATATGGTATTATAGATGGAACTTCGCTTACGTACCCGCGGTGAACAATAAGATTTATATTTTTTTACAGATAATATATTTGTATACAATTTGCAGCAACTGTAAAATGTAAAACGACTCGTCGTTAAAATTCTACAATTATTCGCATAACGTATATACATACATGTATGTTTTATTTACAAAGGCTTAATCAATAAAGTATGAAAAAATAGAAAGTGCATCGATAATAACAATAATGTCGAAAAATCGCTTGCGTTTCAAGCGTAAGAAAAAATACTTTCGAAAGCAGCGCCATCTGTTTCTGGGTGTGTCTATGTATACGCGAAATGTACAGTAACATCAGCTAGCCAGGTAAAGGAATGAATGCAGTATTATAGTACACCTACGCGTGTAGGTATATAAACACTCTCGAACGAGATTCGACCCATTGGCCAAAACATTGCAGCTATTTCGGGTTTGTTTTCATCTCTGCTTGTAAACATATGCAAGCTGAGTCACATGCGATAAGCCGATCCCTTTAAATAGACGTGTTGTCACGGAAAAAGAGTGGTTGCAATCGAGAAAAGGGCGGCACCTGCTCCAAAAACAAATCGGAGCGTGAATTTAACCTCAATGAATTGAGACACTTATTGGTGTGTTTTTCGAAATTTCGTTATTAGACTGATAGTCGAGGGATACCTAATACGTGGAATAATGGCGATTGTTGGCGAATCACTGAATCTTGAGAGAGGTAAGAAAACTAAATTTTGGTAAAAGCACTGATCCAGCAATTTATTTTTTGGTAAAACATTCGTGCACCCTTTGCAGATATCAAGAGGTCTATCGAACTGTTGGACAAGTTACAAAAGAGTAAGTTTCTCTTTTTGAGGATTAATCATTCTACAGTCAACTTGTCGCTCATGTGTGAATATTGATTTTTTAACAGGCGGTGAGATTCCAGTCTCCAAACTAGCTGCATTACAAAAAGTATTACAAAGTGATTTCTTCAGTGCTGTTCGAGAAGTATACGAACACATTTATGACACTGTGGACATTCAAGTAGGTTTGATTTTCCAAATATTTGTACAGTTTGTCTTTGCATAACTGAACTTATTGTTTGCATTAAGGGATCACAAGATGTCAGGGCATCGGCAACTGCCAAAGCTACAGTGGCTGCGTTTGCTGCTAGCGAGGGGCATGCTCATCCCAGAGTTGTAGAACTACCAAAGACTGACGAAGGATTGGGATTCAATGTCATGGGAGGCAAGGAACAAAATTCACCCATTTACATATCCAGAATCATTCCAGGAGGGGTTGCGGATAGGCATGGGGGCTTGAAGCGCGGAGATCAGCTTTTATCTGTCAATGGAGTGGTAGGTTGCATTTCCAAAAAAATATCATGATTTGTGAACAGAGTCTGACAATCGTGTGAATCTTTCTTTCCAGTGCGTCGAAGGAGAAAATCACGAGAAAGCTGTAGAATTGTTAAAGCAAGCCCAAAACTCTGTTAAACTAGTTGTAAGATACACTCCAAGAGTATTAGAGGAAATGGAATTGCGCTTTGACAAACAGAGAGCAGCTCGCAGGCGTCAAAATTAATAAAGACCAACAACACAAAGTTGCATATAGAAGATTGTTATTGTGATGTCAAGAAAATACCAGAGACCGTTCCAAGACTTCCGCACATACAGACATATTTATCCTGAACAATCTCTGAAAAACCTGATTGGAGCACTTGTCTCAGTGCCATTCACCATAGTGCTCGAAAATATTCATACTAAAGTATGAAAAGATCTATTTTTAAAAATGTTTTTCAAATTACTTCTGACATCCCATTATTGTAGGAAAACCGTTTATAAATCAATGTGATGATTCATCAAATTTCTTTATTGTAAATCATTTGTACGTGAATTATTTTTTTTTCTTTAAGAATAAAAGTAGTGTATACCTATACATCTAAGTATTGAATATTAAATTTTGAGTCTGTCTCCGATAGTGTCTACAAAAATCGAAAAGATTCACAATCACCCATATATGGCGAGTACTTTCCAAAGTTTCTGACCTTGCCCGCTATTGGTTTCTGAGAGGGCGCCAGTTGCTTAACGTAATGGGGCTGTGCATAGCTATAATATAGCTTGGAAGTTCTTGGGGTGAAAAACGTGGAATAGGGGGGAACACACCCTCGAGACAGCTGAGGCAGCCAACGGCCGACGAAGCGTCATATCGCTTGCTTGCTCACCGCAGCCGTACACTTTTAAATAAAGTCATCATTATTGGAAGTGGAGCGAGTTTCCCAACAACCCTATTGGAATAAGTTGATCGCAAGGTAGCGTTATTGTTAATAAATAAATAATAAGCCTCCGAATCCAGTCCGTAAATACTTATCGAAATGTTAAAGACTCTACTTATATCAGCATGTCTCTATACTGACAATGAGTGGTTTTACAGGCATATATTCAAATGTATAAAAACTTTTTAAATAAGCGCACCTTGCAGTGCATAATTTATTATAACAAATAGGTATCAATAAAATAATGAAAATTTTGTTATCACTTTAATTTTACTATACTCGTACTACCTTATATTAATAGGCCACACCGCCTATAGCACTATACCTATTACTACACAGGCGCAGTCTGCAGTGACTAGTCAAGTAGTCAGCCACATAAGCATTTAGCGGCGGGCGACGCACAGTGGGGCCATTTGAAAGGATTTGGACAAAAATCTTGATTCACCTGAGGTTACAGAGGAATGAGCTGTAACTCGGTAAAAATCTTCGTTTCTTAGTGTACTTTCCAAATCCAAGTCCCTCGGAAAGATTCATTATTGTGATCTATGTTAAACCTGCAAAATATGATACCCATCCGATTTAACCAATTTTTGCTTTTTTCAATATTAAGGATTATGACAATATTTCCATTAACGCATCAACTTTTAGCACACAAAACTTAAATTAGAGCTCCTTTCTTTTACTTTTGAGTAAGTTTTATAAAAAAAATCGAGCCCCTAAATTGATGCGTTAATAAAAATATTGTCATAATCCTGAATATTGAAAAAACCGTTTTGTATTCAAAATAATGAAATTTCGTATGTATATACAATATGTCTAGGCCATTGTAATTATTTGTAATAACTTTCATAACTCTTGAAATATATAGATATACATATTGTAACTAAAATTATTTCTAATAAATATTTTTATTATGAAATTTTTTTTTACTTCTATCATCATGTCTCTATACTGAATGGTTTTGTAGGCATATATTTAAATGTACATAAATGTATAAAAACTTTTTAAATAAGCGCACCTTGCAGTGCATAATTCATCATAACAAATATTTATGAAATGTTATACATAATTAGTTTGTATCTATAAAATAATCAAAATTTTGTTATCATTTTAATTTTACTATACTCGTACTACCTTATTAATAGGCCACACCGCCTATAGCCATAACTATACACATCAGGCGCAGTCTGCAGTGACTAGTCAAGTAGTCAGCCACATAAGCATTTAGCGGGCATGCGGATCCGACGCGTTGCACGGCAAGTCGGCAATGTAAATAGAGCCTCGCGTGTGTCATTAAATTCAGGAAAATTCATACTCGCCAAATTGTCGTCTCATCCCACAATGTGCCGCGATCGGATAGCTCGCTCTTGTCGAACGTGACCGTTTGGAATTAATGGGTTTTTTCAGAAGATAAAAATTAAAATATGGAAAGGACGACTGCAGCGGATCGAGGAGTACAAAAAATTACTGTCTCGCGACTCATCTAAACGTCAAATCGAGTTTCGTTTGTTAAACTTCTTACCTCGTATGTTGTTGTTGCGCGCATTTTTACACGATGGTTTCATTGACCAGAATTCTTCTTTTTGCTACGTACTGCGGTGAGTTTGGACGCAAATTGTCTTTTATTTACATCGACTTTGAACTTTGATTAGAGGGAACGTAACCTCGAAATCGTCATAGTTTCGATCAATATTTATACTTGACTAGCTCGCGTCTATAGGGTGTGTTCGAATTATTTGTAAAATAGACTTGCAATGCTAACAAATAAATGTTTGAGTATCGAGAAAAAAATCTCTGTTTTTTGTGCATATTTTCAAGTATTTTAGAAAAACCGAAACGCACTTATTGGATTAACTTTTTAATTAGTTTACTAATACTAATTACATAACCTTCACCTTATTATGAACGAATGATTAGTTACAATAATAATTTTTATTTTATTCAGTCATCGTCAACAGCACTGCAGCCTCACGCGTTCTGGAACTCAGTGACAGGTAAATTGTTGTTTGTTTATCACAGCAGATTGGATTATTGAAGTATTAAAATAACAAGATATTGTAATTTTGCACAGGTTCTTAGATATTCATAAAGAAGGACAATGGCTTGTTATGGTGAGCAATTTTTTTTTAAATCAAATTTTGTACTGCTTGTGTTTTAATAATTATTAATAATACTGAACAAATATTTTTTTAGATGTATGCACCATGGTGTGCGCATTGCAAAAGATTAGAACCAATTTGGGCTCATGTAGCTCAATATCTCCATTCATCCTCTATCAGAGTTGGACGAATAGATTGCACTAGATTTACGAGTGTAGCTCGTTCATTCAAAATCAAAGGATTTCCAACAATACTATTGTGAGTTGATTAATTCATCAATCTCTGTTTTATATTTTTCTCTAAATCAAAAATATTTCTCTGTAAATTAGCTTAAAGGGGGATCAACAGTTTGTTTATAATGGTGATCGAACAAGAGATGAAATTGTTAAATTTGCTACAAGACTGAGTGGGCCACCAGTGCAAGAAGTAACTAGGACAACAAGTTTTAATACATTAAAAAAAGATAGAGACTTGTATTTTTTATATGTTGGAGAGAAATCTGGAACGTTATGGGTAAGATAAGATGTAATACTGAAACAAAACTAAGTTTGTCAAGTATGTAAATCTTAATAATTTTCTCATATATGTAATCTGATTTTAGGATTCATATAACAATATAGCCACTGTATTCCAGCCTCATGCATTCTTTTATCACTCACATCCAGTTGTTGTAGAAAAACATGCTCCAATTGAAAAGACTCCTGCACTTTTTGTATATAAAGAAAACCTGCACTATAATTTTACAGGTCAGAATATTACTACTTGAAAAAAAGCACAACTATGTACAATACATTATAATCTTTCACAACATTTTTTGATTTCTAGATCACCACACAATAACGGACAAAGACAAATTAAATGAAACTTTGTATAAATGGATCAATGCTGAGCGTTTTCCAACATTCCCTAAAGTAACTCGTGGAAACATTCATCAACTGTACTTGACGAATAAAAATCTAGTCCTTGCAGTAGTAGAAGAAAACCAATTAGAAGAAGTTCCACCAGATATGTTGGAATTCAAAGAAATGGTTGAATCTGTGATTAAAAAGAAAAGACAAAAATATCACGAGTAAGTATAATAGATTATTGAATTAATATTGCAAAGAATTCATTTACCATGTCTTTCATTGATATTTTTCAAATATTTTTAGTCATTTCCAATTTGGCTGGATAACCAACCATGATCTAGTCAATAGCATAGCAATGATGGTTGTGCCACTACCAAGTTTAATTGTAATCAATTCCACAACAAATCATCACTATATTCCAGATGATGAACCAGAAAAACTAACTCCACATGTGATTGAACTGTTTTTAGAAAATATTCAGAATGAAAGCGCACCGGTAAACTATTTATTCTTTTTGCTGTACACAATAAGTTCAATAAGACTATTTATAAACTTGAAAACTTTTTCAGAAATATGGTGGTAACAGTTGGATAGTGAGTATATACAGATCATGGTTCGAAGTCAGATCTGCTCTTGCATCAATGTGGAAAGGCAATCCAGTTTTAACAATAGTCTTGTTTGGTCTTCCTGCTATATTTTTATTGATGATCTGTTACCATATTTGGTGTCCAGACATATTTGATGCAGATGAAGAGGAAGAAGGTAATTGCTAATGCTATTTTACGATTTCTTTGGGTCTTAATGAATAATTCCCGTTTATAAATGAAACAAAATAAAAAATAAGAATTTTTTTTAATAAAAAAACGTTTGTATTTCAGAAACTAAAGGATCAAGTCATATTAAGAAAGATTAAAGAAATCTTTTTATGAACAAAGAAACTGGTTTATGTTTATAGAGCAAAAACATTGTTGTTAAATTGCATCTCATGATTCCAATAAGCTGTGAGGATATATTTCTGTTAATTTATTACGTGAAGAAGATTGTGCAAATGTTGTGAAATGTGTTATGTCGTGTATTTTGGAAGCGTACTTATCGCAATTGAATAAAATTAATAACAAGATTTTAATGAATTTGTATAAAAGATGCATATTGTATATTTGACTTTAACTGCTTCCTGACTATTACTGCTCATACAAAAACCAAACAACATAGATATAAGCGTATCTTGCATTTATACATAATGTTTAAATTAGAATATAAAACTTCTTTTTCATATAGACACACTTTCAAAAATTCTTCAGCAAGTTACAAGTCATCATCAGAATCCAGTGCTGCTCTGCGTCTGTCAAACTAAAATATTTCATGCATTAGACATGCAAAGTGAACACATTTTGTCATGAAACATTTTTATAGTGACTACTATCCATAAGTAATGAAAAATTAAAGTGACAACGATAACAAATTTTTTATGCAAAAAACACAAGTTAACAAAATTGCATTAAATACAATTTGAATTTGAAATCAACTAAATGCGGATTGTATTATAAACCATAGCTTATTATAAGCTTAATATTTGATTGACAATACAACTAATTATTTAGGAAAATAATGAAACTTAGATTTATTATACAAAGTTAAAATTAAAAAAATTATAAATTAAATGTGTTACTCTATGTCTTGTTACTCACCTTGACAGTTGTTGCTTTTTTACTTGTTTGTTTATTTATACTTTCTAGAATGCTAATTAATTGTTGTTCCCCAAGTTTGCCTGAGAGTTGTCCCCGTTGTGCCATAGATAATATCATATTTTCCACCATTTTTCCTTTTTCTGGCTTTCCTAAACTAAGAGTATTTACTGAAAGAAAATTTTTTTGTTAATTTCGGTTTAATAAAATAACGAATCTATTCTTACATCTTGCTCTGGCAGCTTGATCCAGTACTTGACTTAGAATGGAATTTCGCATATCTTCCATTTGTTGTTGTTTTTCCTCCGCAGCTGCTTGCTGTTGTTCATTACTCACATTGTTGGGCTAAGAATAAAAATTAAATTACAATTATAAATTAAAGAAGAAATCAGAATAAAATATTAAAAGTAAGACTTCTGTGATCAAATTAAATAGACTACAATAATAAATTAAATTTTGAAACCAATATTTATTATTTTCATGAATATTTTGTTCAATAACTGTAATTGTAACAGCTTTTTAATAATACCCTTAATAAGTGATATGTATTTTGTTAAAAATAATCAGAATTTATTTGTTTCATTGGTTTTTCTAACCTGTGTGAATTCTAACCTTAAAACTTGAATAGTACAAATTAGAATTGCACAAATTTTACTTTTGCTTTAAAATAAACTGCAACATTTATGGATATCCAACGTAAAGTACTTTTATGTATTATTGAACAATTCACAGAATTTAGTAAACTTATCTAAAATAAGTATTTTAGCGATTTTTCATACCTTGTATTGAGATTGCAATTCTGCTAATCTCTGTTTGCGAATTTCATCCAAATCAGAATCGCCCATTTTCGAAGTTATTTAACTATTTACAATTCAACAATCTACGTCAATTTGTATAAATTTAGTGTAATCTCCTTTTATGGTACCGTTCGCGCACCGCTTTCTTACCGTTTGCGTATACGATCTTTATACAGACTTTTCGAAACACACACTGGATGACACATACATACGTTCCATATAGCTATATGTATATGTACCGCATATTAGCACGTTCAGTATACCTAGTAGCTATATGACGATCGTTATTATAATCATAAGTATTTAGCATGTTATATATTTTTAGCATCACAACATAATACCCAACGGAATTATTATATGTAATGCGTTTGCGTGATCAAAAAAAAGTAATTTAAAAAAAACCATTTGATAATGAAAATATTTATTAGAAATAATTTTAGTTACAATATAATATATCTATATATTTTAAGGGTTATGAAAGTTATTACAAATTACAATGGCCTAGACATTGTACATACGAAATTCCATTATTTTGAATACAAAATATATAAAGATTATACTAAAGATTTAATTGGCTTTATAATGTATTAATAGACCTATTAACCTATTTAACTTTACAATATAATTTCTAAGAAATAATGTATGAAAAGTAACAATGAAACAGTAGCTTTAGCTAATAGTTTGTAGAAAACTTTAAGTCTTGTTTTGACAACGCCCCGCGAAATGATCGTTAACCATCTTTCCAACATAATTCTCTACGATTGGTCTTCTATAATCAAAACAACGAATAGTCACAACGCTTTCAAAGCGCTCTAGTCGTGAATTACATTCGAAAGAGGCTTATCGTGAAAAAAGTTCAATATCAAATTGGTAACAATTACACTCTGCGAGAATTTTAGGAAAACCCATAAGCCCTGCCGAGCAGAGTCTATACTAAATGCGCCACTAAAAATTAGTCCTATCTCATAAAACAAAAAATTACGAGTTCAACAGTCTTCAGCAGACAAAGTCGATGTTCGTCAAGTACTTGAAAAGGGTAAAACAACTAAATCTAGTACGAAACCCCAGCAGAGATGAGTATTCCCAAAAAATCATACTGCATTCTCCAGTTCCTCAATGTGCCGGTGCGTTGGTTGGATTGGGCGAGCAAGCCATGGCCATCGGAGGAGGAGGCGGCGGCGGATAAGAAATGAAGTAGGATTGTCCAGGATAGGGCGCGTAGCAAGTTGCATCGGCTGGCGGCGCTGGCATTGGAGGTGGCGGCTGGGCCGGAAACATCGGAGCTGTTGGCTGAGGATATGTGTACTGCGAGTACATAGGGTACTGAGCCGGAAATCCATCCATTGCAGGGTAAACCGGCATGCAGCCTGGACTGCCAACTTCGGATGAGAGATCGGCTGGTGGTGGCATGTAGGGCACCTGGACAAAGCTGCCAGGAGCTGGATAGTAGTGACCTAGAAAAAAAAGAAGATGGGTATTGAAAAATATGTCAATTGTTGAAAAAAATATCTAGAATCAAACAAACCTGCAAAAGGCTCTGAATCAACGGAATACGTGCTCAATGGTATATAGGGGACCTGCTGGCTGTAAGGCACTGGATAAGGATATCCATTATTAATCGGTGGCGGAGTTTGTCGTTGGACTACCGGCGATTGTAGCTGTTGCTGCTGTTGCTGCTGTTGCTGCTGGTGATGTTGTTGCTGCTGCGGTTGTGGAGAGTTTTGTTGCGGCTGTTGTTGCATATGATTGACATCGTTGATTTCACATTGTTTGCCGATCATCGGAGACTCCACTTGCTGCGACTGCTGTTGTTTTTTATTTCCGCGGTAATCACAGTCTTGATGTTGCTGCTGTTGATGATGTTGTTGCTGCAACTGTGGCCGATACTGATTTTGTCCGTTGTGGTGATCATTTCGATTTCTTCCTGTTTTTCAGATAAATTGATAAATTAATAATTATACAAAATTTTATATTCCAATGATAATTTATTGCAATTGGACCAGGTAGAGTGATATAGTGTTGATAGTGATAGAGCATCTCTATACTACGCTAATTGAAATATTCAAATATCCCGCGTTACAGCGCCATACTCATGAAATGCTATATATTGGCGATATAACCAAGAGCGTCTGCTGCATACCATATAGGTATACTTCCTGTGTAAATTGTCACGTCTACGTCCGCCATATTGGCCAATGGTATGCAGCAGACGCTCTTGGTTATATTGCCAATACCATGTTATAATTGAAATGCATATGGTGGGAGAGTTGCAGTCGGAGCGCGTCCACTCACGCACGCACATTCATTAAACTTACATGCCTTCAGTACTAACAATAAACAACAAAAAAAAAAGAATGTTCAGGAATTTCCAATTTTCCAAAGACAGAGTGATTTGACTAATTGGTGAATTTCGACAGACTGATTGCATACGTATAACGGTACGACGAGGGTCAAGGTCGGACGAGTAAATTTTAGAGCATAATTTGATTTGATCATAAGCAGCTGTGTACAGAAACAATCATGCCCGATCTTTCGCTTGTGCCTCTAACGGCATTATCATCCGAGGTCCAACATCTAATTTCGACATTGTTGAATCCACCAAAAGTCATCCCAGCAGGTTGTGGAAGTAGTGGATTGCCAAGGTTAGAAAGTTTCTCTTGCACTTTAATACTTGTGTCTAATGAAAAAAAATCATTAATACTATTTATCCTATATGTTAGTTTCAAGATTGCTTTGTATACTATAATAAATAGTATGTTTCTTATATTTCTAGAGATTGGAGAGGACTTGCACAAGTGTGTTGCATTGGAGGTGAGCTAATGCCTGCTATTGCTTCTGATGCTGATCACACTAAGCGAATATTGGACATTGTGCAAACCAAATCTCAGAATTTTACTCTAAAAAGCCTGCAAGATGCTCTGGAGAGTCTTGAGAGGTGGGATATCCTTGAAGATTCAGAGGCACTTTTAGAGAGGGATGCTGTGTTGTACATAGAAAGGTTAGAAAAGTCTCAAGCAACTGCTGAAGAAAATGATTATTCTGCTGATGCTGATGTTTTGACCTTTGGTTGGTTTTTACCACTTATTTATTTAATTAAATTATTAAACATTTTGGTTACTTATTTATTTGTGTTTGCAGATGATCAATTTAGAATAGAGCGTGGAGAGGAAAAGCAGCACTATGATGCATTCTTACTATATGCAGATGAAGATGAAGAGTTTGCACAAGAGATGATAGAAAAGTTGGAAAAGCAAAATAATCTCAAGGTAATACCCATATTTAATTCTTAGTATACATTATTGAAAAACTGTACCCACCAAAAATAGATTAAAATAAATAAATTTGCTATTTTTTTTCAGCTGTGCTTAAAAGAAAGAGATTTGGTTGCTGGAATATCATTTGAACATGAAGCCATTATGAAATTAATATCTGAAAGGTGTAATAGGCTCATTACAATTATTAGTCCAGATTTTTTTAAAAGTCCTGCCAACAAGTTCTTTGTGAACTATGCACAAGCTACTGGAATAAGTTAGTTACATTTACACGATCATAATACAGTATATGCACCAAATTATTCAACATCATTAAGAAAATAATAATTGATAATTAAATTTTTTTTCCAGACAAAGGACAAGAAAGAAAAATCATCCCATGTGTGTACATAAATTGTGAACTTCCACCACAGTTAACCTACTATTCTAAAATTTATTACAAGAGGGAGTCAGCTGATTTCTTTTGGAGTAAACTCACTCGGTCCATGAAAGCAGTACAAAGTGTTCAAAAGGCTCAAAAGTTTACTCAAAATTCAAGTAATTCTAAAGCAAAAAGCAGTGATTCAACAAAGAATACTCCGGTTCAACAGCCTAAAAAGAAAATAGAAGAACATCCACCTGGTGAAACATCAAAAGCTGTAGATAGTATGAAAAACCGCATGTTGTTTCCTTGGAAAAGAAGAGAGAATGCTGAGCCAAGTGAAGAGCCTACTAGTAAAGGTGAGAAACTTAAAACTCAAGAGCCTATACCAAGACTTCCTTCACTTGATGGATTGGATCCATTATCATGTGTGACAAATAGTGCAAATACTACTACAAAGAAATCTAAGAAAAATAAGAAGTTTTTCGGCAATTATGTAAAGAAAGTTCAATCACTTCTCACAAAGTCATAATACTTTTTTCACTATAGTTTTGTAAATATTGTTTTGCAAGTACGAGAATTTTTCAAGTTCAGCATTAGTGGTTTCTTATAATAAACTATTTATGAAATTTTTGTTAATCGGGGACAAAAAATTCTCATCGTGTCAGAAAAATCGTTTTTCATGACTGTTGCATAAGTGACTGTGATATTAAGAAATAAGAAATTATCTGCAGTATCTGTACCATTTTGTGACTTAAATTTTGATAACTACTCTTTAGATTGGATATTATAATAGAATTAATAAATTGTTACATAATTTTAAAACTAAAACAATATTTTCTTACCCTCATAACTGCGTTTGAACCGAGGAGCCATCCCATTGGATTTATTCCCCCGCAGTGCCTCTTTATTATTGTAGATCTGATGTTGCTGCTGTTGTTCCTTAAAGTTCGCGTTTTTAGAATCAATCCGGTTCCGGTTGAGATCACTGTGCGACGATTGCTGCAAGTCTCGCGAAGCTGACGAATTGCGAAATTCAGAACTTCGGTAGTTTGATTTTTGTCCATTTGATTTCGTACCGTTGTGATTCTCTTTGTCTCGTGGTCTTGGAGGTGAACGATTATTATGCCGAAGATTGTTGTTGTTGTTGTTGTTGTTGTTGTTGTTGCCCGGATTCATGATCTCTCCGTTTAGATTAGGTCCTAATTTTTAAATCTTTTAATTTTTTGTTTCATACTAAGTTTTATATATATATATATATATAATTATAGTACAGTAATACCATTCATCATTGCGGGATTGAAGTTTGCATCAGGTGGAGGTTGAGCAATGAAGAATGCGTTATCACCAAACTGTTGTTCAGTCATCCCATTAGGCCACATATTTTGAGACCAGAAATACTAAAATATTAACACTGTTTAGATCTTAGAAAACAATATTTCAAATTATGTATGAAAATATCTGCGTACCTTCACTCCTAAGTTAAAAAAATGTCGTACAGTAGCAGGATCTAAAAATATTTAGCGATTATAAATAGAAAAAATTAATGATTATTAATTGAAAGCACTATTAAGACAAGCTAAACCCGTTTCTAATAAATCTTTTTAATAAATAATACGTTGATGTAATCGAATCGTTCACGCTTAATAGACAATCTTTCAATTAATTCATTTTTCAATTCATACGAATTTCTTCACCTGAGTAAGGTACACCATTACCATCCACGTCCCAATTCTTTACCAATTCGTAGTTTACTATTTCTTGATCTTCAGAAAATCGAGGACTTTGTGGATAAGCAGTATCTGCAATATTAATGATAAAATTAAATATAATATCTCCACAATGAAAAATTTAGTAAAGGATTGTTTACTTGGATAAGCAGGATAGAAAATTTCATTCTTCTCTGGACGTTGATTAGGCTGCTTGTTTAATTGATTCAAATTGTTCAAATTCGTCACGTTCTGAATTTTTTGTCCATTGTCTTGCGCTTCAGTATTAATACCAGGATTTGTATTCTTTTTCTCGGTAACGATTTCCTCTATCGTTTCTACAGGTGTTATGTGAGTGTTTTCCAAAGCAGCTTTTATATTGTCAACAGGTGCCTGAAATTGAGTAAAATAGTTATTTTTCGATCTTGCAATTTTTATGTAGTTGTATAAAATATTTTCACGTACGTCTGTACTATACTCCTTATATGTCATATAACTCTCTACCTGCTTCTCTATGCTGAAAACAAAATACTTCTTTATGTCTGATCTCAATTGATATCGTGAAAATAAAAAAATTAATTACATTGCCTCAGCATTCCATTCAGGTTTATTGTTGATGTTCTTAGCAAGACCCTTAGTATTATTTATCTGATTCTTATTTGTATTATTTTCATTAGGCCCTTGTTCTTTAGGTCTACGTCCATTAGAACTCCAAGGTTTCTTCCACTTTGGGCCTATAAACAATATAAGAAATATGAATAAAAGAAGTTATTTAAATTATAATTTATTTAAATTATTTATTATAATTTAAATAAAAGTATGGCATACTTTGAGCAACCATATTCCTCTTATTTGCAGCCATGGCCCAGTTATTTGGCTTTAACTTTCTCTGTGGGAAAGGTTTTAAAGCTTCATATGGCACTGTCATCTTCTGTCCTAACTCTTCTATAAATACTACAACAGGTCCTTGGTTTTTGCTCATTTCTTGTATATGACCAGTGTAACACAAAGGTTCTAAGCGCTTTGTCTTTGTAGTAGATATGGTATTAGCCCATTCTTCTCGAGCAGGCAAAAAGTTATTGTTGACCTTATCATTTTCTTTTAATTCAAGTTGTACTAAACACTTGGCTCCAGCTTGCAACTCAGTAGAATTAAACTTTGTGTAGCCGGAGTTTCTCACTTCTATAAGTAATAGGATTAATTAAAAAAAAATTGCATAGATCATGAAATATGCACAATTTTGTAGCTATATAACATACCCTTTTTAATTTCATGCCAAATGTCATAATCAACATTTCTATAAATGTTAGGGTCTAAAGCTTTTGCCACTCGATAAGGAAAGGGTGTTATTCCTTTAGATAAAAGTTGTAATTCCTCAGTTTCTTCAGTTTCTTTGATCTTATCTAATAATTCTACAGTCAATTGGCTGTGAAATATAAGTAACGAGATTTGATGAATTGCTCAATTATTCAATTCTAACTAGATAATGTTAAGCATAAACTCACTTTCGTATGTCCAGGTTTCCTTCCAGGAAAAATTTCTCATGTCTTAGATGACTGCTTCGTTCATGTAACATCTTGTGAACAGTAACATCTACATTATTCATGTCGAAAACATTCTTGTACAATGTTTGGTAAACAAGAGCTAAAAATTAATATAATTTGAATATAAAAAAGCAATAAAATAAATTGTGCATGCAACTTCTTTTTGACTACAACTTACACTGACAAAATCCTGCATTAGTTGTATGCTCTTGGGTAAAAACTGTCTCATACTGTTTTGGTGGTGTAAAACAAAGGTAAAGACTATCTTTGTAACCATGATCAATCACTGTTTCTCTTGTCAACTTCTGTCCATGGAATATAATGACGTTTCTTTTATACAACTGTGACATGGCCAAAATTTCATTCATACCACCCCACTCGGTGAAACAACTCATTTGATCCAGATAACTGTCGTATGGTATCGAAATTTTCTGCCAATTTAAAAAAAAAAATCATTACAGAATGTTTAAACAATCAATTGGAGTCAACTTCAGTGAAAGCATTCAAAGTCTCTTTACCTCTTCAAACATTTTTCTATTCTCCCTCATAAACTCAACGCATTCTTTCCTGACTCTTATGTGACAGCGTTGATTTTTATAAACCTGTTCGCTAACAGCCCTGAATAAACTGGTGGGATCTTTTGGTACGTGTTTCCTGTAATAACCTTCATTTTGCAGCCACTCATCAACAGGCTCTATCGTTCGCTTTGATGTTTTTCTCGTGGGAATCTCCATGGACCTTTGCACAGAAAAAAAAACAATGAGAAAAATTGGAATTATTAAATATGTATGAGCCACCCTCTTGGCTTGCTCTTTCTTCCCTAACGAAAAAATCCGTTTTTCTCAACAACCCAATCCCGCGGTTACAAAATTTCTAAAGTTGACAATAGACAAAAAAACAGTCTTGCAAAGCGACGTATTTAAGTACATACGCACGAAAAACAGATGCTGAAAGCTGCAGTTCGACGAGACTGATAGAGAGTAAAAAACAGCGCGACAAAGAGAAAAGCCTCACATGCACTGATCATTCCGATTTCCGGGTACCGCGATGCTAGTTTGTTTCTTAAGCCCGGTACGTAGTATATCTATACATACGCATATATACGTATTTCGCATCAACAAAGCATCGGTCGATCAACTCAGCAGCACGTGTCTTTCTTATAATATGTGCACACATATCTCGGTTGGACTTACCTGGTTTCTAGTCCTGGTTGCGTAATTATTTTCCTCTAAAAAAGTCCGTCAGAAGGGGGGGGGGGGGGGGGGGGGGGGGGGCGGAAAGACTGTTGTTTTCCAGCGCGAGAGGATCGAGTTCGCCGGTCAACTGATTGACGGTGGCTGATTACAACTGCAAGTCCGAGTAGATTATTAGGTGTGGAGACGCGACATCCAATCCCTCTGTACACACTCACGCGCTAATAATGTATATAAGGCATTATTAAGAACGAAAAAGCGAAATATGACGAGAGGTATAAGCACACAGGCACAAAGAACGTTGTCGCTGTCACCGATGCCTCGACCGTTGGAACTGCGGATACTGTGTCGACTAAGTATGTGCGATCTGATGTGCCGTGCGCGGTGCGGGCAGCCAGCGGATGTAAACAAGAGCGATCCCGCGAAATACAGGCATTCGGTTTTTAGAGGTCGAACGACCTCTCAGTGGTGTTGAGCCCTTGTGTGTGCGTGTGTCTGTGTGTGGGCACTTTTATGATTTTCGTGATTTTTGTTCGTATGCGTGCGGAATGATCATATCGATATGCGCGCGTATACAGATATTACATATAGAAGCGAATTGGAAATTCATTGCAGTTTATTCCCGCTTTTTATTTTCTTTAGCAATCACAATTATGGCAACGTATTCTTACTGCAGTTTTTAGATTTCACTTCATACTCTGCAGCAAATTAAGTAATGAATAGGATAAGATTTATTTTTATTTGGCAAAAATTAAAATTTATTACAACTTTGCTATACATATATAAATATACGCAATATATATAACATATATAGTTTTTACACGAATGTCTCTGCCGCTGCGTTTTCGTAATCAGCTGTTTTATTATGAAGCTTAATATATACCTATTGTAATTTCTAACAAAGTAATCGAATTGGCATGTTTTTCGTTTGCCGTTCGTTCATATTTTTATCGTATTATTTTATATTCAAAATATTTATTATTAAAATCTCAATGAGCTAATTTGCCCTTTTCTGTTGAGATTAAGTTTTTTTTTCTCAACAAAACAAAGCAATTTCGGACTGGCTCTTTCGTCACCGCCTTCACTCTCCTTGTCTGTGGCAGGTGAAAATAGGTGCGACGCATAGGCAGTTTTCCATCACCCTCATAACAATATGCGCACCGAGACTAGATATAGCGGTGTACGTATACCACCAATGCTAAAACTGCTTTGTTTTGGCCATTCATGCTATAACTATATATACGCACGTAGTACAATATCATATGTAAGATATTGTCTCGTTATCTTCTTCGTTTTGTACCCCTTCTACCTCAGATTCGGGCTCCACCGCAATTTGTTTTTTGCCGTTTCTTTCATCGATATCAAACGGCTGAATCGACTCCGAGTACTCCGAGTGTTCATACTCCAAATAACGCTCATAATCCGCGAGAGCATCCTGGACAACGTTCGACATCCACTCTAATCTTTCCTCGCTATAATGCCTGTCGGTAAATTGTTCGGCTTGTATCTACAAAAATCACAAATTTATATTACTTATTACCCAAAATAACATTTCTATACGTTCAATTATTCATAATTAACTTATCATTTGAATTTGAATAAAATAAACAAAAAGATAACTAACCATACAGTATTGATGCTCATGAAAGTTATACTTAGAGTGGCAGTCGAAGAGATGAACAAATACCACATTGGCAAGCATTCGTACCCCCGAAGTAAAAGCTACTCGCGCAACTGGAGTACGAGCTAATTTTACAAGCGATTTCCATATGAATCTTATGAACGACTTAGTTGCAGCCAGGGCATGTTGGCTACCCTTGATAATAATATGCTTGATTCCATAGCTGGTTGATGATGGCGAAATCTCGAGCGCTTGGTCGGTTCGAGTGTCGGTTGATTTGTCTATCACGATGCCTTTAGCTATGGCCAGGGTCACTAGGAAAACGAAACTTGTCTTCAAGTACATTTTTGCAGTTGATTCGATGTCGGTCGCTGCTCGAAAACTATAGGCAGAATCGCTATGCGCTCGCTAGTTTAAATAGCACAGTCAGAGCAACGCATCGATACTTATTAGACCTGCCTTAACGATGCTCTGGAATCAGGAGATCGATCGTTTGCAGCGAAATTTTTGCTTTCACTGGATATATCAGTGAGTCGTCTTAATTATGTCATTATGTTGAACGGCGTGTAATTTTGGACAGTGAAATTCGGAAAATTTGAAAGCCCTTCGACAAATCAGGTCATTAATTGCCTGACTTGGCCGAAGTAGTAGGCCAAAAGAAGGCAGTTTTAGCATCGGTGGCTTATATCTACATTAGGCACAGATATATTGTTATGATGGAAATGAAAAACGCTCCCCTTCCGCGAAGGGAAAGCTGGTTCGAAATTACGATTCTTGACCTAGCGATCGAATTCAAGACCACTATGGCAAGCATCTTGATCGTCGAGCATGTGGCCGTAATCGAGGCAAGGATGAAGAAATCGGTGTTCGACGACTACAATCTGGCTGTGATCAACGAAAATTCGGAGATTAAGAGCCACTATGAGAAGTGCAGGGCCAAGCTGAAAGCCATGAAAAAATTTGAAATGCAAGAATACGTTGATTACGTATTTTTTAATATTAACTCAGTCACCAGACGTGCTGGTTCAGTACGCGAGAAATTTCAAAAGTTGCGCTTATCAGACCACTTATCCGATCTATAGCTCGCGATTAGAGACGAAATTCGAAGCGGCTATTGTTCAATAGAAGTTGCTCAAAGCCGCATGCATTTAATGATAAATGCATTTATTTATCCAAGCCAAACATTTGAATTTTTGGCATCGATTCAAGAACGACCATTGGTTTTATTTACTTTATTTACATTAGTGTTGTCTTTCTTATGTAGTTATTTTGCATGAATGAATTGGCTTGGATAAATAAATAAATGCATTCTCATTAAATACAGTCTCATGCAACGCATTCTCGTTGGATGTAGTGTCATTTAACGCAATCTCATTAATTGCACTGCCAATAAGAAAGTTGACATCCGCTGTGCTCAGATGATTAATAATAATTTTAAAAAATATATTTTTTCAAGACTTAAAACTGCTTTAGCTACTCTTGCTATAACTAGTTAAAGAATAAGACAAATTTTGTATCTTAAAGCTGACGTTTTTATTTTACTTATTAACCGCATACAAATTCTCATTCAGGACAGAATTACCCAGTTTCTCCCAGTATAAAAATGTTTATTATAAAAAGAGTCGTTTCAATTGTTTTTCTTTACACATTTCAAATACAAAAAATATATATATGCGAGCATGTATGGGAAATTAGTTATGAGTGAATTCATATAAATGTAAAAAACGCCTTTGGAACAGTCTCGCGGAGAGACGCGAATCAAGCGGCGTTATAGATACACCTTTAGGACAGCCGAAGATGGAGACATCGACATTTTCATCATCTTTCTTTCAATAAAAAGCATACGATATGCGAGCGAGAGAATATAATATATGTAGGTCATGAGATTACATTAATACGATTTTTTTTTTATTGTATTGACGTCGCCGGCCTTCTGACATCAATGAGTAATTATAAAATATTAATATATAAGAATATGAAAAGTTTCGCAGATACTGCATCACGATCGTTTATTATTATCTTGTTTTTCTTGTTTGTTGATTTGACGCTGGTGCCTTATGCGGATGTCTTTTCCGCAGCAATTGCTGGAAGAAAAAAAAAATTATCATTCAATAGCTCTAGAAGCGATATCGAGCCAAAAAACACGTTAAAAAAAAAAAATAATAATTCCGACGCATACCTTCTTTGGTAGGCAGAGGGTTCTTTTCGAGCGTCTCCGCGTGCTTCAGCTTGGCAGGATCAAAATTCTCGATTCCAGAGATGAGCTGCTGCTTTCCCTTCTCCTGCAGGATAGCTGTGAAAAAAAAATGCACAATTAATTCTGAAAACTCTCGTAAAGTGTACGATTGGAAAAAAAGTCATTTTTAGCGAGAGATCTTACCATCTTTGTCTGGAAGAGGATTCTTCTCCTGCGTTTCCGTGTGCTTCAGTCTTGAGGTATCAAAATGTTCGATGCCGGCAATCAGCGTCTGCTGGGTCTTCTCATCGGCAACGTCTGGAATACAAAATCATAGTTTTGAAATGACACATTCTGTATTTTCCAAGCAAGTAAAGAAAATCATTCGAATTGATAACGAACCTTTAGCCGAGGGCAGAACATTCTTCTCAGCTGTCTCGGCCTTCTTCATGCAGCTGGTTTTGAAACCCTCGAGTTCGCTCTTGAGGTCGACGGCGACCTTCGGGAGGTTCTTGAGGGACGGACTGACTGGATCCGACATGATGCTTACTTGAAATCTGCAAAAGAAAAATCAGGCGATTATTCATCCAATCGCGTAAAAAAAAACAACAACAACAAAAAATAAGATATAGGCGCAAGATGCAAAATGCAAAATCGTTAAAATTTATCGCTCGCTTATACACGCTCCGCGAAAAAAATTTATTACCGAAAGATGTAAAATTACTCTACCCGCCACAGCGTATATCACAAGCGTCACCTTGACTCGAGAGCGAAGAAGAAGAAGAAGAAGGAAAAAAAGGGCGACGAATGCGCACAGTGACGAGGAAGAGGGAATCCCGGACGAGTAACGGCACTAATATACTCGCTGCGCAAGAGACTGAGCGAGCTAAAGCGCGGATGCGTTTCCGTTTCTGCGGGCTATCTTTCCTCTTTTCTTGTATCGCATTATACCCACTTTGCTCGACTCGCTTTCTTGGCAAATTTCAATTTGCGCAACAATGCTGGCATCGCTCTTCGCCTTGTATATTCTATATAAAAAACGCTGATCTATACAAGTTCGTGTTTTCAATTTTAGTTCTGCCGAGCTCGCAATTTTTGCACGATTGACGCAACTGTAAACATCGATGGTATATAGTCAAGGTGAGGTTATCAGTCAACGAAAGTAATCAGGAGAGCTCCGAATTGGCATGTATAGATAACGAGAGTAAGACGAAAGCAAAAAATATATGTGGCATAAGAGAAACCCAAGTGTTTCTCTAAAACCTTGTCGAAACCGAGCAAGAGATCGCTGCATCGCGTGTAGGCGTCTCGAATCCCGAATATACACGCTCTTCTCCTCGACGAGCTATAACGGCAGTAACGGGAAAGGATCATCGTGCGCAAAAACAGCCGCATCACTGACTCGTCGAGGCTGCGCAGCTTCGTATTCAACGTTAGACAAACTTTGTCTTCGGTGAAATTCGGTTATTTTTGGGATGTACTCGAGAGGCGAACAAAAATGAAAGATAAGAAAACCAAAAGGAGTTCGCGCAGAAAGAGAGAGAGAGAGAGAGAGACGAGTATAGGGATGCGGGTGAGGAGAGGACCTTTTTGCACACGGCTGCATTCCTCGCGGGTGAAGTCAGAGCCGGCGAAAAAGGGGCCGAAAATAAACTCGGGCTTCAAGGAGTGGCGCTTGCCAATACGGAGGATGTGCAGTTTTTTTTTTCGGTTTGCAAATTTTGACTTTTTCCTCTCCTTCGGTTGATCCTCACGCGTGTAAATGTCGAGGCAAGCATCTAATTTACGTTATGCAAATTTAAGTGCGCGTATACGCACATAGCGATTTCCGGAGCAATGCACTCGAGAGAGAAAGAGAGAGAGAGAGAGAGAGAGAGATAAAAAAGTTTTGAGGAGACTCGCATGTAGGTTGCGTCTGGGTTATATTGTACAGCCTTGAAACTATAGGCTTGGAATATCGGAAGAAACAAGAAAAAGAGTATACGAATTAATTCGTTGTATTAGCGCGGCAAGGCGAGCAGCTGCAGCTGTGAATCATCGAACTATATAGCACACGCACAGCCGCGTGTGTCTCTCTAAATTTATTTTTTTTTTCTTCTCTCAACGGACATACGATGATTATCGATGAACTACTGTAACAATACAATATTTCTGCGATTACCACTCTAGTTTGCACTTACGTACATACAAGAAGACTATACAACAAATTCACGGTATACCCGTACCTGAGACGAATCGGAGCGAGACAGAGTCGGCTAATTAATATATGAAAGAACGAGGTGCTACCGGTGCGCGATCTCGTGTCCCATTAGAAGCTTTGTTGCCTTTACGTTGCATGACTCGCGCGGCTGTATATACCTAATGCATGTATACCGCTCTACACGGGTGAACGACGATTTCGCCCAAGAGGGCAGAGCGTAACGAGTGCTGTACATATACTATATATATATAGGTGCAGCAGTGCTTCTTTCACGCTCCGAGTCCTTTGGACTCGTACAGTTAAGCTGACAGTTTTTTTTTTCTTCCGATTCTCGTAATTTTTGAAACACATAGTTTCGATAGCAAAGAATATACAGGAATCGCGTTGGTATATACAAGA
Source organism: Pteromalus puparum (assembly GCA_012977825.3). Classification (NCBI taxonomy): domain Eukaryota; kingdom Metazoa; phylum Arthropoda; class Insecta; order Hymenoptera; family Pteromalidae; genus Pteromalus; species Pteromalus puparum. The sequence goes on along the minus strand of CM053169.1, from coordinate 47,044,640 downwards.
AAGGAAATTTTGGGTAAAAAAGTCCATCAATGCACGTCGCGAATACCGTTATACCATCAGCAACTGCAGCGACGACGAACGAAGGCAGAAGAATGAGACCTCGTTACGTTGCACACATTTAAACTCAGATCTTACGCACAGATAGACAAAAAAGGACGCTTGCATTGGTCTGCAGCTTGAAAATTTTTTAAATCAAATTAATTTCGTTGAAATAACAAGTATAACGCGCGTCTTCGCTAAAAGCAGTATAACGGCGCAGCAGCAGTATCATATATAATACGTACGCACCGAGAGGAGATGGTGTCGGTCCCTTGCCTTATAAGGCTCATATACTCAGGAGTCGGTCGGTCTCTCCGATGTACAATATATACCTCCTCTCTTTCGACATTATACGAGATCCGCGAGCGCGAATCCTGCGACGTATTTGGCCAGACGCGCGCGGTTCACTTTGACACAGATTAATCGCTATTATTGATGGATGGCCTAATTTCTTGCCTATGTATATATAGCTTCTTTTTTCGTATATAACACTTAGCCGAGAGCCGTTACAGCAGTTCTTTGTTTTGATATAGAGGTATACAAAGCGTTAGCGGCGCGTATAATGACACCCTGGTCGAATTGAAAATTTACGGCGCGCCTTGATTAAAAACTGCATCAGCAGAGAACTCGGTAATCTCTAGAGAATAAACGAGAGAGGAGTGGTTTAATAAGGAAACTGGGACGAGCTGCAGTGTTGCACCTACGGTCTCGCGCGAACTAGTTCGCCATAAGATCCATCGAGACGACTTTTTGTCGTCCGTCTATTTTCGTACACTTTTCCGTTTTCTCCATGATTTTCAAATGCAAACTCCGTGGAGAGTGGTTTTTTTTTTTTGCAAAGAGAGAATTTGGCCGACACGTGCTGTATGTGTATAAGGGCTTCGATCGCGACCCCTCCACAGACGTGCGCTTAGTAACCGTCAGTTCAGCCCACTACATATACTCCCCTGCGACTACCGAGTGTTCGCATACATATGTTCTTTTTTTCTGCAACTACCCTTTTTCGATGTTGTTCTCTTTGTACCGTGTATATAAGCTACGCAGAGTTATGGGATGATTGAAATTTTTTAAAAAAAAACTAACGCTGCTTCGTTTCGTAAAATCCTTTCGAAACTAATTTATTCATTCTTGCGTTTATTAATCGCAAATCACTAAAAAAAAAGACCATAAACTTGCACTGTTATAGCAGTGAAAAGCGTCCAACGCGCGTGAATTTCTCCGTCCGAAGCTTAACGGCCAATTAACGAAACGACCGTGTATATATATATATACAGGTATAGAGCACGCGCTCCGCTTTTCAAAACTGGTATATGCAGACAGAGCTGAAGCCGAAAATTCCACGAGAGCGAATCCGCGCATCAGGAATAAGAGAAAATCTCATGGAAAGTTTCTGTTCCAACCGAGAGATCGCGCGTGTGTATCTTTTTACGTAAGGGTTTTTGATATACGAAGATCGGATTATTTTTCGCGAACGATTCCCTTTGTTCAAAGCCAACGTATTCCGATGGCTTATCTCTTGTAACGTCACGATCGTCCTGTACGGAGGCTCTTGGTGTATACGACGTGAACCTAACTGTGGATCAGCACTTTCTCCGCGGCTTTTCTCACGACTTGTCGCTGCTGCTGCTTACGGGTTTCGCGTCTTTACAGAGTGTTGTTTCGAATTTTCCGAGAATCTTTTTTTCGCCCACAACTCGTGCGGCTGCTAATCGTTTAATTACAGACCATATGACTCGACGTTGATCCAAAATGCGAAGCTACAAAATTACGAGCCTCGATGAAAAAACTGCACTTTTATCGAAAGCCCAAGCTACGCATGAAGTGTATACGCACATGACAGAGAAAGAGAAGCGGGTAAAGTGAGTCATGTGCCAACGGGGAGCGTCAGCTCGGCCTTTTATCGAGCCGATTAGTCATACGCTCGGTCATACGCCACACGATGTACAAGGAGAGAATTCTTTGAATTCCCGCTGCTAAGACTTTGTACGCGTTTCTTTGACTTTTTTTTTTTTTGTTATTTCTCCTTCAGTCGATACCTTTTATTTCCGATTTTTCTTCGACGCTCGTCGCTGATAACCGACTGTTATAAATGAAGATTGAGCGGAGAATAAAACGAGGATTAATCGAGTCGCGTATATATACGAGCTGTATTTATAGCAGCTGTAAAAACGGGAAAATGTTTCAGAACCATTCACATACGCTGTATACCGTAGGGAAATAAAAATAGCAACTTAGATATATACCGCAAACTAAGCAATTACAGATAAACGCAGTTCTCTTTTATTATTTCCAGTTTTAAGTCGGCATTTCGAATCGAAAAAAAATAATAATTTAATTCTTTTCGCAAGCGCACTGCTCTTCAGCGCACAATCGCAAAGGGAGAGAGAGAGAGACGGCCTCATCGATTGGCGCAGCTTCCCGCCCCCGTAGACGATGCGAAATCCTGCGCGTGCCGCACACGCGCGCGCTGTTGCCGACCGGCAACCCCCGAAAAACTGTCTCGGGGGTCGCTCTCTCTCTCTCTCTCTCTCTCTCTCCAGGGAGAGCTTTCACGGTCACCACACCGCAATAAAAAGGATATTTTTTTTTCTCCTATAAATTCGATGAATCGCAAAAACTTTTCAAGGCTGAATTCGCAAAAAGAAGACACTGGAAGTACGCCCGCAGCCTCAAATGAATATAAACCTATCTACGACAAATGATTAGTATTCGATGCAGACGCGCAATTCCTTCGCACGCGCGCAAAATCCGCAAAGATTTGCGCTATCAAGGACGCGATTGCCGATGAGTAATACACGTAGGAGATTTCGAAAAGAATTCTTTTTTTTTTCTCGAAAATTCGTACAAGAATAGCGGAGAAGCTATTTCCTACTGGAAGAGAAACGCGATACTCGAGTATCGGCTTTCTCGCGAACATTGATCGATCGCGTAAACATCAAACAATCGATCGACGAGTGTATACACAGTAGTTTCCAGCAATCAAGTTCAAGAAGCTGAGTATTAACGGAGCAGTGCTAAAAATACGGAGTAATAGCTTGACACTGTGTAAGATGCAATAATAGGTGCATCAAGCCTTGCGTGCCGGTTAAAATCTCGCCTTTATCACGCGTTACCACACAAATTGTCGTGAATTAACAGCGAATCTTTACGCTCGAATGTTAATTATTTTTCAAACGGCATTTTTAAAAATACACCTCATCAGTATTACGAACGAAACGTAAATTCGCGACAAAGTCATCACGCACATCGACTGCGATAAAGAGAGAAGAAAAAAAAAAGTAAACAAACGAGACCTCCAAATGATTCACACCCGCACAGTCGACATCGACGCAGCTAATTACTGATGAATCAGAAAAAATTCTTTTCCTCGTACGCGTACATCTCCGCAGCACCAGATAATCATTAAACCGCTAAATTTTCATCGGAGAGATAAAGCATACACACACAAAGTCCTCCTCATTGACATTCGAGCAAAGGCGTTGTCGACGGCCGCAGCCGCCGCCACATCGATTGGGGCGCGAGTAGACAGAGCGAGAGAGAGAGACTTCCGCTCTCGCGTCGTCGCATCCCGGCAAGTTTTAATTTTTTATACGAATATACATGTATATAAAAGTCGTATAAGCGAGCTACATATAGCAAGCATATAAGAGCCACCTGTGTGGGGAAGGGGTACCGGGCGAGAGGTGAACCACCCCGAAACACCTGCCTCTGCTTCTTCGGTCTTCTCAGACGCTTTATATGCGGAGCAATTTTTTTTTTTTTTTTTGCACTGTATACGCGTTATCGAATGGAGAAGAAACAACTCGTTTTGTGAGAGAAAAAAAACGAGTGGAGATGCGAGCTACTATCTTTCGCGATTGCCGCGTAAGTATACTGATGGATGAGTCACTGGAGAGAATAAACATACACACATACCGGCGAATAAACGAATAGTCGGAGAGGAGTCAGCATCCCCAGGACGAGTGGGTAGAGAGAGAGAGAGACTCGCGGGAGCCAAGCAAAATGGCAGATCCTTGTCGAGTCGCTTATATGATCCTGCGGTGCGAATAAATTTGGCTACTTCCGTGTATACAACATCTACACACTCGCGAGATCTCGTTGCAAGCGTCCGAGCGGCTGTTAGAAAAAAAAAACGAGAGAAAAAAACACCGGCGAGAATCCAAGCCTTCAGCCGCAGGAAGAAAGGCGAGTCCCGGAGAGAAAGGGGCAGCGTAGGCGGGCGTGTGCCGCTTGTATAGGTACATACATCCGGACGCGACTGAACCTCTCGATGAAGAAAAAACCGCACACGCAAACACACAGGACGTATCCGAGGAAGCTTCTCCATGTAATATGCTTAGGTGAGTTCACTTACCGGCGAGTTAGGACGAAAACAGCGAGTAGACAGAGGCAAAAACGCGAAGAGAGCTGCTACGTGTGTGTTCAAGGGCGAAGTGGAGAGTCGCGACTGATGGCGAGACTAGGGCCGCGAAGCTGCCGCCGGTGAAAGCGCCGCCGCTGCCGCCGGATACACATACGCGAGTAGGGGTCCTCTCCCCTCCTTTATCCGACCGCCGCGGAGAGACGAGGCACGCGCGCCGGCACGGCATTGGTCGGCTATCGCTACTGCATGGAACATGACACGTATTTAGCTGCGATGCTGCTGTACATATACGTGTATATTCAGTTTTTTTTTGAAAATGTTGCTTTTGAGGGGGTTGATAAAAAGCACTTTCTGCGGGATCTTTACTATTGGTTAAAAGCGAATACTACTAAGTATAGGTATGAGTGAGTCATGGGTTCACTCCAATTTGTAATTTAAGGTAAATAAATTATTAATGCTTGTGTTTTTACACCTGTTACACGATAATATTGTTTTGATATAGACGAGTTTCCGAATCTTGTGACGTCACCGATCAATTACTCATCGTGATAATATTTTAGTTTCGTCAAATATCAAAGACGGCTATCATGATTCACGGGAAATTTTACTTCCACTTCGGTATAATGAAAGATCGATAAAACTCTGCTTGCCGAATTTTGCTTCAACAAAACAGCCCCAGCAAATAAACGAACGTATATCATTAATTATCGAGAATGAATGTGATCAAAAGTATACAGTACAACGATTTAGTTTACAAATCGACTTTATTTCAAAAACTATAATTTTCTGTTCTAATTCAATAAAACCAGCAGTTTTCTTCAAATATTTCACAAATTATAACACGTATTTCTAAAACTATTAATTTGTCATAAGTGAATAATCAAAGGACATAATGTTTTTCGGTCTTTATATTAGCCAGGTATACGCGAAGAATAAAAGTGATGCATAATTAACAATTTCGTGTCACTACTAGAGACATATTAATCAATGAAAACATCTATTTTCATTATTAAGAATTCAATCTTGCATTACAGAAATACAAGCTAGTCTACAATTCGATTTCGGGGTTCTCGTTTTTTTTTTAAATTCATGACAGTAAGACTTAGCGCTATAATTCAATACACATCACATATTAATATTTCTTAAATTACTGCATTAGGGATATATACAAAAAGCCAGGAAAAATTCTATGACATGGAGGAGGGTAACCTCAAAAAATGTGAATCCCGCCTTTAATCTTTCAATAAGAATCAATTTAATCGAAAAATGCTCTCAATAGTTGACACTGACATTCAGAATCAGTTATTAGCAAGTTTTATGTAGCTCTCATATACACCGTAGGTTTTACTGACCTATTTTTACTGAATCAATATGTTCCACAAAATGAATTATGCAAGTGATGGTAAATTGACGCGCGTATCGTTATCCTAATTTAGAAATCATACTACATAAGCTATTTCACAAATTTGCAAGTTTTTCTCATCTTCTGACTTGCCATCTAACGTCAGAAATACATAGATACATAAAAATATAATGTAACCTAAGCTGAGCACAAGAGTCAATACGTCATTGCTGTACACATTATATTGTTCTTATTAAATAAACCAGAACATGTTACGAAATTTAGTTAAGCCATGTGTAAAAAACGAATTTTTACGTGATTACAGATATTCTATTTTCTTTCTGTATCAAGATCAAACGGGGATACAATGATCAATGCAACTCAATTAATAATATAATTGTTATGATTAAAATGTAAAAATGGAAATTCGCGTGCAAAGTTGTTTCCTGCAATTGGCGAGATAGATGATTGGCTTCTTGAGTTGTGTATAATTTATATTTTCAATTGTAAAAAAATCGGCAAAGAAGTTTATTTCTTTTCCAAGTCAAGTGCTTAAAGTGCACACAATAGCTCAATCATCTTTCTGTTTTTCTGGTGATTTATCGCCGTTCATTGGTGATGGAGAGCGACTGCGGCTCTTGCTATGCTTGCTTTCAGAAGGTGATCTGGATCTGTCGCCTCTTGAGCGTTCACGGCTCTCTCGTGATCTTTCCCTAATTGAAAAACAAACTTTTAGTCTTTGTCTTTTTTCTCTCTTGAATAAATGACAATCGCCTGATAAAACTTACTTTGATGGAGATTTAGCCTTTGATTTTGATTGGGACCTAGATTTAGATCTGTCGTTCTTAGACCTGGAGCGAGACCTGGATTTGCTCTTTGACTTAGACTTTGACTTTGAGCGATCTCTTGACCTGAACAAATAATTACTCATACTTAGAAAAAGTTACCTCGTGATTGCAAAAAAGTGCGAAAAATGTATTATTAATATTTATACATAAAGCCGGTCTATATATAATAAATATCCATTATTAAGAAAAGACATTAAAGCGTAGTTTATAAAAAAATAAGCTACTAGCATACTCAAGCATCTACAGAAAAAGAAAAGTAGAAATCTATATGTTAAATCAAGTATATCGTACAAGCTGAATATAAATGAATAAAAATGTTAAAAATCAAAATAAGACCGGAAACGCTTCAGTGAATAGAAAAATAAATAAAAAGCAAAGTAAAGTAAGTTGGGAGTAGGTACTCACTTGGACTTGGAACGTGAGCGACTGCGCTCAGGAGACTTGGATTTGGACTTTGATTTGGATTTCGTGTGTGCCCTCGACTTGGAGCGGCTGCTGCGGCGACTACGGCTACGTGAGCTGCGACGGCTCCTAATGCACACAAAAAAAAAACAAAATTTACTATTTTTGTCTTTTTTTTTTTAATTTTAATGAAACTTTTGTGCTCACAATACCGGTGAACTTAATCAAACTTATCCTTAGGTAAATTCATGAACTTTTGTTTAGTGAAGTCTTGTTTACATTAACTGTACATAACGATACTTTGATTTTGTATGGTTCACGCATGCGTAAAAGTTATTCGGTTAATAATGGCATGTTATTTGAAATGAAATAGGAATTGTATGACTTCAAAACGCAAAACGTATGAATTTACCTAATTATAAAAATTTTCGAAACCTACAATTGGTTAAAGTTTTCAACGTCGCGACTACTGCAACCGCTCGATAAAAGAGTTACCAATTAAAAAAAAAGTCGATTAAAAAAACTTCTTAATTTTGCAGCTAAAGGGTATACTTTGTCCGAGGGTTGGGTAAGGAATCATGTTTAGAAAGTTAAAAAAAAAGAAAGAAACTTTAATATTGGCCAAACCATCACTTACGAATTACTTTTGTGAATTTTTCTGGCAACTATGCAAGTTTTTGATAATTTGGCTTTACAAATATTAATAAGTAGATTAAAACAGCTGCATATCTTTTCTAAAATGCTAACTTATAAAATATTGTTTAATCAAGCAAAATATAAGTAATAAAAACAGACTAATTTTTGTTACAATACTTCCGCCTACTTCGTCGTTAATAATAAACATTAATATTTGTGTGTCAAGCAAAATAACAAATGTGTTAAACTAAATTGGAATAATGTGATAAAATAACCAAAACAGTAGCTGAAACTTTTACCAAGCGATTACGGTAGTTCGTGCGAGCAAATATATTCATTAAGGGTTATACAAAAAATGAAAATTTTAAAAAGTGGCATTCCGGGTAAATGCAACAGTTAAAGAAAAAATTACACGTGAATGTCTTGCGTCGATTAACTAGTAATTTTCATTGTATTTAAAAGGGCCGAAAAATGTTAACATTTAACATGAAAATAATTTAAATAGAAGGGGTAAGAGTTAGAAAAAAAATTAGAGATAGGATTACCTGGAGCGAGAACGCGAACGACGGCGCGATCGCGATCTGGAACGTGAGCGAGATCTTGAGCTCGAGGATCGTGAGCGGCGGCCACGACGCTTGTCTTCAATCAAGCGAATCCTGCGACCGTTTAACTCAGTGTCGTCCAACTTCTCGATGGCGTTCTTCAAGTCAGAGTAAGTGGCGAATTCAACCACTCTAAAATATTAAAAAATCAACTGTTAGATTTCTTGTTTGCTTTGCTTGTTTTACTTCGCGAGAATAAGAATTCTTATGACGCAATTCTGAACATACTTATTTAAAATTCGTATTACTTTTTGTTTAATTGAAAAAAAGTGTTAATGATATATATTATCAACACTCACCCTTCATTTCTACGTTGTTTATGTGCGTCGGCATAGGTGACTTCTCCGGCCTGTCTCATGTAATCCTTCAAGTCCTGAGCATCAATACAAAATTCAGTTAATAGTGTTTATAAAACCATTAAGAAAATAACGTTCATATATTATTAATTGTAGAATCTAAATGGCGCATTGTTCCTAAATTGAACACTAACGTTAGATTTAGATTGATACTGTGCACTAGCAAGTTAGTTTCCGTTCACGATCCTTATTATCATATGTATCCTATACTAAAAAAATAGAGCCTAGAGAAGTTTGAATCATGTCCCTAATTTCAAATGAGATGTGCTCGAATTTAGTATCGATTGTTACAACCTTTCTTGTAATGCAATTCCAATCCCTTTTCGTTGAAGGTATTATTTATACATAATACAAACACACACCACCTTGCAAAAAAAAGACGAAATTGTAATGAAAGTAGAAAATAAATTTCTGCAAAGTGGTTCACAATCGATTTCACGAAGAAACGTAAACTGGTCAATTATAATGAGGTAAATTTAACTGAAAGTTTCATTATGAATATAAAAAATCTACAAAAAATACATTAGAAAAAGTTTGTAAGATTGAAATTGACACAACGTTTCATGATTTTCAATCAGATATGTAAAAAATTAATGCCACAGTAAATTATCATACAATCCTAAATAACATTATCTCACCGCGATAACGTTACTTAATACTGTAAGATAACTTCCTCCCTAACGTATGGTTTATGCCTATTCTTATATTTCTAATCTTCCACCTAAAAACTTCGTTTCTTGTTAAAAGTCTTGATAAGGTCTTGAGTTTGTCTTCTCCACTTCAATAGCATCTTGATTCATTGTCTTCTTAGCTTCTGACCATGGGATCTCTGTTTTGACTTTAGGCACGTTTGACTTGCGTATTGTGGGAACCAGGACCATGGGGTCTTAAATCAATGCTTGTTGGGGTGGTAAGTTTGGAGGAGTGTACTCTCAAATCCTTGTCCTACGCTTAACCTAATACACGCTCTTTTTCTCTTACGTTTAATTTATATGAAATTGTTATGCATAAAGAAAAGTTGAAACACTAGACGTTCTACTGAAGCTACGAATAATAATTCATCAAGTTACATCTTACAATTGAATGATGATCTGAAACATCGAAGTCAGAAGATGCCTAATTTCGAGCACAAATACGATTATCGTTATTTCCGTTACATTTGGCTTTACAAAGTCTATTATGAAAAAAAAATCTAATGATATAAGACGTTCGCGGGAAGCTCGACAGTCTTCTCTACAAATGTGCACAGAGAGTAAATTGAATGCTTCCGAACAAATAAGCAGGCATGTTTCTCTGAAGGAGTGAACAAAGACAAAAAAAAGATGAAAAATACATTTATCACGCCTGCGTTAGAGCCAGTACTTTACTGCGATAAATTATTTATATGATAATAGTAATAATAAAATAGAATATATAGATATACATGAATAATATATATCTAAAGAGTACACTCGGTTAAGGTGACGCATTTACCTTGGGCCCAGGCACCACCTTGCTTACGGACAGACTGAGAGGAGGACAGAGGCCACAGAGTACACCTTACTGACCGGATTGAATGACTCGTCTGACTCGCGAGAGCCTGGTGCTCGTGGAACGTTTGTGGACACTCTGTGTGCGTGTGCTTGCCTGGCATGGCCCGCTCTCGGAGAGACGCAGTGGACGACACAGTTTGACGCGCGAGATGGTAGAAGAGCCCAAAGACCAGACACAGACAGGCCATGTACAAGACAATCGCCAAGCGGACGCGCCACGGTTATGGCCCCCTCGCTCGCTCTCTTAATCTTGCCTGCCTTCGCCAGAGACTCTCTTTGCTATGGTTTGCGGTACTGTATGCCACGACACCACCCCCTTTGATGGCTCTAGTGGTTTTCTTTTTCTTTTTCAAGTTATGATTGTTAGCAGTTGTAAGTTTGTCGCTGTCAGTCGAAGTCGCGCGTGTGTGTGTGTATGTGTGTGCATTGAATTTTGATTTTCTTATAAGATTTTTCATGTTTATTTGACTGTAAAAAATGCTTGTTTGGTCAAAGTCTGTATTTTTTATTCGTTAAGTGTCTGATTGTTTGAATGTTAATTTATAAGTCTCGTTTTGTAGTCGCAATTTTTTTTTTAGTATACAATGTTAGTTTATTAGTTTTTGTGATTCTAAGTTAAATCAATGACATTAAAAAGAAAAAAAGAAAAAAAACTGATTGTCATTTTTTGTTTCTTTAGATTGATACAGTAGTTATTCCATTCAAGTAAAAAAAAGTACACTGAAGGAATTAAAAAAAAAAAGTAACAATGATGCTGATAAAACTTTTTTAGCTCTAAAACGTGGTTGCCATCGAAACTTGATTAGTCGGTTAAAATTAATGATGGAAGAGACCTAACTGAAGTCCTAAAATCAAGAAATTTATCCGGGCACCACTTCGTAAAACAAAGTTTAAAAAAATTAAAAATAAAGGAAAAACAGTTTAACGTGAATAATTCAAAAGAAACAGAGGGTGAGATGAATAATAGACGTAAAAAAATCAGAAGAAAACAACTGTAAAAAGCTAGTGTAGTCGAGCAAGATGGAGGTAGGTGGAAGTCGTTGTTGCCAGTAGTAGCTTTGTTGAAGAAGCCTCGCGCTTTTTCCCTCGCTCTCGCCCCAGTACAAGATTCTTTTTCTCTCTCGGTCTCGGACGGGTGGTAGGTAGTAGCAGTAGTGGCAGTAGTGGCAGTGGTAGTCGTGGCTTGTCGTCGATGAAAACGGACCAACGAGACACTGAGCCAAAGGGACAAAAATCCGTGTCCCCCTCCGACACATGGCAGTAGCGCGAGTGGGTGCAGATTGACGCACGCACAGAGAGAAGGAAGAGATAACACCAGGCTCTTTGGCAGTAGGGTTTCGCTCGCACGTGTGGTCGCCTGACTGACCGGCACACGTTTCCTCTTTCTCTCTGTGAATAGGTACAGATTCTCTGTTTCGCTGGGGTTATCTCTCGTCGTCCACACCCCCGAGATTAGCGACTGCGTGAGCACCGGTGGTGACGACACCTCGAGGCCTGCCGCCGTCGACTGCCATCGTCTCTTTCTGTTCTGTCTCTCTCTTTTTCTTTGCGAGTGTGTTTGTCTCTCTCACTCATCATCGTGTGTACGACATCGGTTTCTTATTCTCTCTCGGCCCTAATCGTGGGTGTGGTGGTCACCGGCCCTCCACGGTGAAGAGGACAGGGCTCTTCGAAAAGAACAGCAATGGTTTTTTTATTGAAATTTTTGGTTGATTTTTTGTGTTTCTATTTTTTCTTTTTATTATTATTTTCTGTGTGTAGTTGCTTTTTAATTTTATTGACATATTTCGCTCCCGTGAAAATTTTGCTTGCCGATATTCAAAAGCTAGCTGTACTTTGTGTAAAAGAAAATAACGAAAGTGGATATTCAACTAACGAGATGGTTAATTTCTTTTTTAGATGTATACTTCAAATTTACTGTATGCACGATGTACTAATCAATAGCGAGACTAAAAACTTTATGAAAAGACAGAGACAATGTAAATTGATCAAGTAAGACTTGGTTTAGCATTACACCCTAGGCTCATTCAGTGGCTCAGAACATAGACTTAGAACATCCTTCATAAGTTCATTCGATCGATACGACTTGTATAATCTCACGAGTGCCTCCTCTTCAGTCTTCCGAGATTCTTCGCCAATGATTGATTCTTCGATTTATTGCCCTCCTCCACAGTGTGGTTGTGGTGCCTATTACCAAGATTCCTAGTCTAAATGGATCCTACGAGAGTCTGGTTCCCACTCTTCAGCAAAAATTATAGTGCCCATTTCTATTGTGGTAGGTCGCTTCCTGTCCTCATATACGATATTCCCAGTTGTTTCCAAGTACTTTCGAAATTTACTGCCATAGACTTACTTGATCAAAATGTACATTCCAAAATTTTCAAAACAGGCGAGTATAGCGATTTTTTATTTTTGCTCTTACTTTTGTCAAGACAAGAATACTCACAGGCAAAAGAAAATGAAGCGAGATATTATGCTTTTTCTTCGAAATCCGAAAACCGTTTGTGTTTAGTCAGCAAACCAAAACTGAGGACTAGAAATCTCTTAATTTGTATTTGAATGGAGATAAAAAGTTTTGAGCAGACGGATTTAATTCCAAAAATTTATACGACTGTTAATTGCAAATTATTTGCCAATTTTTGCTTTAAATTGGTTAAAACGAATGCTTTATCTCTATTACATACACATATCGAGACTTAAGTTGTCCTTAAACAATACATCTATTGAAATTCGCTGAGTGATTTCTCAATAATATGTATATAATTGTATTGTGATATCGCAAGACAACTATGTAGAAAATGAAGTAATTGAAAAAGTTTCAATACGAAAGCTTACCTGCCAGCTAACACGGCTCGAAAGGTTTTCGACGGTAAGGCGGTATTCCGTCCTGGTCGGTGGTCCATATCTAAAAAGGTCAAACAGTACAAAGATTATATTACAGTCAAGTGCTATGAGTTTTCACGAATGACGATTATTTCAATTTATGAAAAGGTATGATAAACGTAGGTATGTCTTGGACCTGACTTTAGAAAGGTATAAACGGGATATAATAAATAATTAAGTACACGGATGTGGAAACATGGAGATATCAAAATTTTAGAGCAAAATAAATCAGTGAATTGATTGGAACAAAAATACAACACTTAGGAACTTGATAAAAGGTTAAATAGTATTTGGAATTCGTATAACAAAACATTAGATATATGTACCTGGGCAATGATTGCTTGTAGCTAGATGTGGTCCTCGTGTTTCTGTTCACACTATCTCTGCAAAAAGGGATATCATGTGAACAGAAATATAGGTTAAAAAAAAAATGTATGAGAAAGTAGGGTTGTGAACTTTTTCTACGGTGACAAACAACTACATGGAAGAAAAGACAGAGAGAGCAAAAGAAGACAAAAAAAATATAAAAAAAAATAATAATTAATAAAAGTAATACAGCATTCATTGCACAGGCACAGATTAAATCACCTGTTGCAATTGTATTAAACTTTTGTCTACTCAAAATGCAGCAATAGCGTACCTGTCGTGCCGCATATCGTCTCGGCTGTAACAAACATAACACCACACAAACTATTAGTTCGTTTGCAACAAAATCATATTCAGTGTTAAAAAGAAGATTTTTATTCGTTAGTTTTCTTTTAATTCAGAGCTCTGATTATTTTCTAATCAACAATTGCCAAAAAGTTAAATTTTGATTCGTCAAATCCAAGACAACCAATTTAGAATGATATTATCTTCTAAACTGATTAAATAAAAGTCATCTTTTCATTTTATCAATTGTGTATCTTATAGTCTAATTAAAAATCAAATTTCATATAGTTGACACTATTGTAATGAGTTTAGTTTCTGAAATCAAAGTTATTAGATGCATAATATTTATCTAAAAAAAGCATCTACTTCATCTTTGCATACGAGATGGCATAAAACAGAGGGAAGAAGGCTGATAAGAAAACAGAAAGTCAGTAATAAAAGTAGTATATGCGCATATGCTCATATATGTGTCATAGGGTTATGAATGCGCGTGATAGTGTAGCTGTGTGTTCATTTGAAGATAGCCTTACGCTGATCGCCTCGAGTCCCCATATCCACCACGGGAATCGCCGTAGCGCCACTGGTCGCTACCTCTGGGCGTACCTCTGGCTCTCTCTACAGTAATTCTGTAACAAGATATAATACGACAAATGGGATATGCTTACTTGTCTCTCCAGGAGCGTGAGCGTCCGTAGCCACGGTCGCCTCGCCTCCCTGAAACACCCCGTGCTATCTCGACCGCCACTCTGAAACACACCCAACAAAAAGCCCCGCCTAAGTTCACGACTATTTCTTTTTTCTCTAATTTTATCTCTCATCATCATTATTATCATTAACCATCATCATCCTCCTTTCTCAGACATTATTAATAGCATCATTAGATTCTCAACGGAGCCGTATCTTTCTTCTTATTCGAACATTTCTTCAATCAAGTTTCATTTCGGCATAACAAGGCTTTCTAAACTGACTCGACTTTTACTTTACTTCTTTCTAAAGCGTAAATATACGACAAATGGTAGTCATGTGCAATCATTATCATAATATAGCGTTGTAAGATTTTTTGCATTACTTTACTTCGAAAAATTTGCTAATTATTTTAAATCGGAAATTATCTCCGAGCTTTCTCGTCAATACAAAAAAGTACCAGTAAATAAAATGCACATACTGAAATTTTACAATAAGTAATACAAGCAATACATTTTTAATAAATAGACCGGTATTTACTCTTTAATTTCAACACAACTTTACAGCTTTATTCTAGCGATAATTCTTTATTTTAAACAAATGCAATAACCCTTCCCCTTTGAAAATCATTAATTAAGCTATTTTTTAAAAATCGAACATTAAAAAAATATGCATTTATATGCAACTTACAACCAGTTGAGGAGGACGAAGTTTTGGTAGCCATAGTAACTAAGTTTTTATTTGTCTTTTTTTCTTATGATTCAGAAAATGTTTGAAATCTTATTATAGAACGATAAATATAGTAGTTTATATTTAGAACATATAATCTGATTGATTTTTAGATAAAGACTCTATTAACCATTTTATTCTACTTTCTAAAAACGTTGAAATAGAATATCATAGAATATTCAAGCATGTTTAGTTTAATCATCACTTACTTGTGATACCCATAAAAAAAATGGGATCAATAATTTGGCTATTAAATTGAATATAATTAAATTTAAATTTCTAGATAATTCAAAACACTTCTTTTAAAGTATTCGAGTTATTTAATGATCATAAAAAATAAGCAATTAAAAAAAAAGACGAATAAAAATACTTGTGACTTGAGCTTTTTCATTGATGAAGAAAATATTTGTTCTACTAAAATTGATAATCGTTCATTGTCGATAATATTTTATTGTGAGGTGTGTGTTTTTTCATTTTTTCGATTTTACTTCCAATGGGGTAATTGATGGAAGTAGTTCAAAATGGCGGTAAGTCACACTGCCACGGTCATAAAGACAACTTTTGTTTTACCACAAATTATCTTTGAGACTGTGCAATGCACATTTTACGAAGGCAGTGATTCTTTTAAGATTTCATGGGGTCTTCAGGGTGTTTTAAATAATTTTGTTAAATAATTATTATAATATATGAAAAATAATATTTTTAGCAAAAGAAGCATTACCATACTTTATTCTAAGTAAACTACATCAAAGCGACAGTAATGCACTTTTACTGATAATACTCCGGGTAACCAAAAGTTTTTTCATGCATTAATAGATTTTTTTTTCGAAAAATTACAATACTCTTGATTTACAATTCAATAACATTAAAAGTTCATGAAATGAAAATAAAGGAACTTTTATCTCTAGTACAATATACAAGGATGGAAAAGAAGCACATTTAGTCTTTATTACACAAACGTTTAGAAATCGCTTGTTAAATGTTTGAAAACCACTTCATCAGAAATTTTATGCATTACTTAAACTTGTTTTTGTAGACAGCATTTAAAAATTAAAAACTTCAAACTATTACTTTTAAGCTGGCAGAGAATTGAAAACATGCATTACTGTTAGTTGTTTTCTTTTCTTTTTCTTTATATTACTGTATAAATGTATAAATTTTGACTAACTGCTTTGATAAGAGTGTATTTGTCTACAAGGTGGATGTGCTTTGATTTGCTAATAAAATAATAATCGACAAAACAAGAATTAAAAATTTTATAGGATTTTAAGTTTTACTGGAACTAATTTTACGTATAAAACGAAAAAACTTAAGCCATTAGATTACTTGTCAGTATAATATTTACCTATTCAAGTTAAACTAAGAAATAGTTCTACAAATAAAAAGAAACTGGATTGAACTGTTTTATAATCATCACAAAAAATAATTTATACAATTTAATCTAAATTTTACTAAACAACATAAATAAAAGAATATATATGGAGTTAGATTAAATATTACTTTATAACAAGTATAATGCTATATGTAGTCTTGTTTGAATAAGAATGAATTGAGTATACAAAAGTAATTTTTTACTTATTTCGACCAGTCATTTGCATGCTAACAGAATCAAACCCATTTACCAGAGAGTGAAGAGAAGTTTACAGTGACAGAAAAATTTACCTTTCTCCCAGAAGTTCTTTTCCATTCAGCTCGTAAACTGCATCATCAGCATCCCTGTAGTCGTCGAATTCCTAAGGAAACGAAATCATATAATGAATTAATCATATGTATAATCAACTATTTATTAAATAATAAATTTTGCATTCATATATTTACAAGTATTGAAATAGTTATATTGAAAAAAGTAACATGCCTAACTGTAACTTAAAATTTATTTATGGAAGTTTTTGCAAAGATGGATGATAACAAATATTTAAATTTTTACTAATTAAAAAGTTGTACATCAATACAAAAAAATTAATTAGTGATGTGTACGTATCAAACTTCTTAACTGAATTGAAATCCACCTTCCAACAATTTAGGCAAGTTTTTTTTTTAAATAAAAAAATAAAACTTTAAGAATTATTGATAAATTAAAGAATAGGATTGTTCAAGCAAATCAGGATTCCCAGTCCAACTTTTAATCTGGTTTATCTCTTGAGGATGCAGCAGTTGCTAAACAGTTTTCACATAAGATTATTAGGCTGTAAAATACAGGTGAGTCCGTTTATTCCTGTAGAACTTGAAAATTTTGTAGAATAATTGCCAAGCAGCTGGGATGTCATTTTAATTTTGTATTGTTTAAAAAATATTGTAAAGAATGAAAACAGAATTATTAAGAGGGATTCAGGTCGTCGGCTTGTATCTACACTTGTGTAATTATGCTTAGCATCACATTCGGTCAAGAGAGAAAGAAAAAAAATAAAATAAAATAATGTACACAAACAGAATATTGTTAGAAAAATCGCTAAAACACCATGTATAAAACAAAAACGTTGATGTCTATATTTATACTTACCAAAAGGTTTCATTACCCCCAGATAAAATTTACTTGTACTTGTAAATATTTAAGAAGCAACGGAACTTTTTTGGTAAAGTTAAATAAAAATGTGTTGAATACTTTAGTAGTATGATCATGCAGTGAAGTAAAGAATATTTTGCAATCAATGTAAAAAAAAAAAAAAAAAAAACAACAACATATGAAGCAGAAAAGTAGCTGCAAAAACTTTTGCACATAAAAGTATTCCATAAGACCAACAAACTTCTAATTTTTATCTAATTATTTTCCATGATATTTAAGCGATCTTTGCAATACTCAGTTGCGTACATACCAGACAGAGGCATTTTATTACCTTGATGTCGATTACATCAAGGGTTCTTGTTACTACTACTAATCCCCAAAAACAAAAACTAAACGAGCAAAAAAATGGTTGAGGATTTTGTTGGATTTGTCTTTGAGACATGTTTGCTGTGAAACTTTAATTTTCTTTGATCTTTAACAAACAGCTCCGACTTAGTGATGATACTTACGACAAAGCCGTAGCCATTCTTGATGAGGACATCACGGAATCGACCGTAGCCTCTGAAAAATCTCTCAAGGTCTCTTTCCCTGGTGCCGTATGGAAGCCCACCGACATAGACCCTTGTCCCTACCATACTGTAAAAAGAAACAATTAATTTACATTAGACTTACCACAAAGGCAAATCCGTTCTTCATAGCGACCTCCTTGATTCTACCATATTTCCGGAAGAACTTCTCAAGGTCGCGCTCTCGCACCCGGTAAGTTAATCCACCAACGAATACTCGGGTGCTCATTCTTAAAGGAAAATATAAAAAACACCATACATAACAGGCTTCCTTTGGAACCTGCCGCTTTTTTATTTTAAAGAATTTAAATTAAATTTTTTGCATCGATTCTATTTTGCGCTTTTACTTCGTGAAAATATGTGACAGAAAAAAATCATTCGTTATGAATTTTTGCATTTCTTATTCAGACGCGATTTGAATTTACATTAACGGTTTATAAATCGTAACTATGCGCGAGCAGAGTTTTCTGAAAAAATATCTACTCATATAGCGATGTATGATGGAAATTCGCGGAAATATATTTATGATTCCGATGGCCCTCGCAAAATCGGCAAGTTTACGATGAACAGTTGAAACTCACTGACGCGTAGAAGTTCGCACCGAGCTTTGAAATAAATATACAAAGCAGTATTTTAAATTGTGCCACATTCTGCAGGGCCATCGATATTAACAATGTTATAAATGATAATATTAAATTACAAATAAAATTGTTTAGCATATAAAAAAGTTTAAACAAGTCAAAAGAAAAAAAAAATTAAATAAATCGTTTGCAATTGAACAAATATAAAAGAAAAAATTAATTTTTGTGTTTATTTTTGTTTACTTTATTAATTTGAATAATATGAATTTGTTAATACATAGCTAGTGGTGCGTTAGTGGATGATATTCTCTACTGTAAAACTACTTATGACTGCATAAAAAACTATAGTGATAAAAGAAAATCTATTTTTCAAATAAAACGAATCCAATTTTTATCAAGGCAATAGCAAAATAAAACCAAAAAGGTGATGATAAAAATCGGATATGGAATAAACTACAGTTAATTTGTTTAAACTTTTTCAAGGCATGACTCGTGAAAAAGCTTTCCGCAGTCCTCTATCAAATCGATAAATCGCTGGATCGTAAGAGAAATAACAACCGTTTCAACTTCATGTTCGCGTGCGCGTAGAGACATTACCGAACGTATATAAGATAAGTGCTAATAAAGTGGCGAGACGCGGCTTGGGCATAATATATAGATACACGCATAATTTACGTCTTCATTGAATCAACCGTTCGAATTTAAATATCTCTCGAAGAAAATCAGCGAGGTGCGCATAAATAGCCTTTATATTCGAAAAATTCGATGGATTTGTAATGAAAACGCTCGTTAAAAAACAATTAAGACCCATGGGTGAGTAATGCTACCTAATGAGGCTGTTGTACAAACGTTTTCGAACGGCATGCAGTAAATATACGCTCAATGCCGTACGCAGCGATAATTAACCACAGCGATGTGCAGTACACAGCGCACGTTATAATGCTCTCCGAGACGGGCCGGAAAAGGTCAGTTTACTGTTATACGGCGAGAGAGGAGAGAGAGAAAGCAACACCGGTCCAAGTCTCCGGGCCACACACGAAAACCCACGCGACTAACATCATCTTCCCGCTTTAAAGCATGACTGCGTCATCTGGCCCAGATAACGCCGAGCAAACGCGTTTGCTTACATATGTATGTCTATTCCCAACTTGCAATTTTTATTATATCATGTATAATGCAAGCTATATTCAAGTGACTGACGATGTAACTCGCGACGCGTCACTAACCCCACCCCCCTCCCGAAACTTGCGTAGCTATGCTCCAACTTATCGCAGCTCCGAATCGCCAACGTAAACACACGCGCGAACGTAAACAGAGAACGGAAATCGATGGGTTACGTAACAAACGTAGTTTGTCCGTACGTATCTATCTATAGGTAAAATA
Organism: Pteromalus puparum; assembly: GCA_012977825.3. Lineage (NCBI taxonomy): Eukaryota > Metazoa > Arthropoda > Insecta > Hymenoptera > Pteromalidae > Pteromalus > Pteromalus puparum. The sequence continues at coordinate 47,024,540 of CM053169.1, read as the reverse complement.
GAGACCGCAGAGCAGCCATAAAAAAAGTTTCCGTCTTGCGCGCGCGCTTATAACGCCAGAGGGGCGGGAGAGGAAGGGGGAGAGGAGCGAGAAGCAGGCACGCTTTGCCGGCGTTTTTCCTCGCGATGCCGGGGCCATAATGTTACGAATCCTCGCTTTGCTCTCCCGCTGAAAATTATCTCACGACATACTGCGTGAGAGAGAGATCGTTTGCGCAAAAAAAAAAAGCGATAAGCGCCAATCATGGCACGACGCCGCTGTGCTGCGAGCTAAAGTCGAGGAAAAGCGGGCGCCGTGTGTGACGCGCCAACATGTCGGCCGCGCGCGCGCGCCGCGAGGAGATAGAACGCAATTAACAGAGAGCCGACGGGGAAGACGTGCATCGGATAGCCGCGTATGCGGAGATGCGAGGACTGCGGAAAGACGCGGAGAAGAGTACGTAACGTGCTAGTAGAGAATCTTCGCCGATGAGAGTCGGATAGAAGATATTCGAGCCGTACGTGGCATTAGAAAGATCGAGAGAGTGAAAAAGAGAGCCGGAGTACCCGGACTTACCTGATTCTGTGTGTGTATCCCGGGGGGTGCGATGCTCACGCAGCCCTTCCGTTATCCAGGTTTATTCTAAGTCTCGCCTCCACGGATGGGAAAAGCGATGATTTTCGCGAAAGCCGCCAATAACGAGCTACTCTGCTTGTCTGCGTACACGTACGTGTGTAGCCCGGATGGCTGCGCGTTGGCGAATAACGATCGGCGTCTCGCTGGCAAAATGGCCGACCCTCCGGCGAGGCAATGGCTGACGGCTTGTAGGACGGTCAGTGACGGGATTGACATCCGCGGAGAGCGGAGAAGAGAGGAATGACGGTCGCTTACGGTAATCCGGCCTCGTGCTACTTTCGAGAGATATCCACCGGAAGTGCGGCGAGACACGAGGTTCACGAGGCTGGCCTTCTTGACTCCGCGGGGGAATAGGTTTTTCGGTTTTTAGAATGGGGTGAGAGAAATTTGTCCCTCTCTCATAAGCGCTGGATTGATGACTGGTTGCTGGGGTTGGCTTTTGGCCGGTTTACTTTGAGAGAAATACGGTCAACGATGGCCTACTTGAAACTCGAAGCGCCAAATGGGAAATCGGAGGGTTGATTAATTTTAAGGATTTTTTTAGGCTGGAAATACAGTAAATACGAGTGGGTTATTTATGTTTGTTCATATAATTGCAACAGTTGTATTTTTTTGGGTGAAACGCGAATGTTGGGCGATTGTGACCGGAAGTGGCGGGAGTCCATGAAATTCGATGACGCTGAGGCGGGAAAATATTCAATTCAAATAATTGATTTTCAACATTTTTTTGAAACTTCTTTCTTCTGCAAGAAGAATTATTATTAAAATTTTTCACGACCTTATCTTTTTTTTTCTTCAAGTGCGATTAAATTTTGTAAGGCATGAATAATTGAATGTGAGGTATTAATAGATGCTACTCCGTACAAAGTATGTATCTTATTTTGGTGGGCGTGTAGATTTATATTCAAACTAAAAATAACTTTCTGAACCCCGTATGGTTTTGGAAAATCTCTAACGTGTATCGAATAATTTCTAAATTTATTCTACTTTTTTTTTCTCATTCTTGAATAAGTAGGATATACGAGAGGATAATAGCGAAAATACGTTTTATGCAATTAACTTCAGCGAACAAAGTGCCAAATATGTATAACAAGTCATTACCTTATCGTTGTCTTATCAGCACAACAACATACCAATAAGCATATCATATAGCTGCAAGCGCTGCAGCTGAACAAAAGAGCTTTTGATTTTCTACCGTCGTATCGTTTACGAACTGTACTATACATATAAGGTGTACAAGCCATGTAGTGCTATACTGTAGGATCTATACCTATACCTATATCGAAAATACACGCGCTGCGCTGGTATATAACTGCGCATTTAAAAACGGAGTATAAGTAGGCGTGCGCACACACGTGCGCAACAGCTCAACGGGATATATATATATATATATATATATATATATATGTACATACGTATATGATATTCAATGATTCCCCCCGATTTTTTTCATTTATATAAAAACTCCAAAATCGCAATTCATCAGTATGAATAATCGATCGCCAGTTTGGCAGCTGATCGTCATCTGTTGACTTTAAATCGTTGGATATACATATAGCAATTGGAAAATAATCTTATCGTAATAACGCAGTTTTGAGTATATTATAAACTGGAAGAAACAAGAGCACGAGTGCATCAGTCACACAGCAGGATTCAAGATCATTCCATCTCTCCCATTTCAATCTCCCCACTTCTGTTTACTATATATATATATATATATATACACACGCGAAACCTCTCCTCCCATCTTACCCACCGACCACATACTATACAGTCTGCTGCTGTTCTCGGATCAGCTGTGGCTCTCTAGCTAAGCTGTTCTCTGTCTCTGCTTTCAACACAGACCTCGGACAACGACGACGTTTACCAACGCGTCGAGCTGCGTCGCGCTGACATGACTCCGCTTGCATTTTCTCCTCGCGATTGATTTCCTAATTTGGCCCTTTCTTTTGTGAATTCACTCATCTGGACGGAATTTTGTTCTGCTACTACGCACATCCCCAAACAAACGCATTGTTTTTCTGCTGCTGTTGCATGGTTGCTTTGTTACTCGCGCAGCTGCTCCTCGACCTGGACCTCCTCTCCGTGGCGCAGCTCATGAGGTAGCGGCGCAACGAGCTTCGAGTTGATAGGCTACAGTGAAGTACGATTCCATCCGTCACGATGTCGGACATAAAGAGCCTAGAGCATCCCACACTGAAGGTAAACAAAGTCTTTTTTCCCTGTGTCTTTCATGCTCCTTTGTTGTGCCGAGATACTGGAGCAGGGATTTTAACTGTGCTTGGGTTGCTTTAACAGGTGCCATACGAGTTGCTGAACAAGAAGTTCCGCTCAGCCCAGAAGACATTGGATCGAGAGGTATCGCATGTTCAAGCAGCTGCTAATGAGTTCGAGAAAATAGGTCTAAGAGGAGAGGGAAAGGGTGTTCCAACAGGAGAAATAACTCGTCTGTTGGGTGGTGTGGTAGCCAAATTGCAGGTGTTGAAGAGAAAGGCACAGGAATCTATTGCAGAGGAGTTACAGGCTGGTATGGTTTGTAAACGACGGTTAGATCACCTGAAAGAACATGCAAACACAACTCCCAGTGCGGTTAATCAGTGGAGAAGGCAGAGACTGGATCGAATGCTGGTGGAATATTTCTTGCGCAAGGGATACTACAAAACTGCCATGAAACTAGCTGACACTAGTGAACTCAGAGATCTGACAAATATAGGTATGGTAACACATTAAATTGCTGCTGAATACTTTTTTTTTATTTAAGTTTAATGATGCAATTAATGTTTCAGATGTCTTCATGGTCTCAAGAGAAGTGGAAAAATCACTGGCAAATCACGAAACTACCAGATGTTTGAACTGGTGTCACGATAATCGTTCGAAATTAAGAAAACTGGGCAGTACCATGGAATTTAACCTACGTGTTCAAGAATTCATCGAACTTGTACGCTCAGATCGAAGGCTAGATGCTGTGAAACATGCCCGTAAATGTTTTGCAAACTACGAAGAATACCAGTTACAAGAAATACAGGCATGCATGGGTCAGCTGGCTTTTCCAGCAGATCCACATCACAGTCCATACAAAGATTTGTTAGACGAAAAAAGGTGAGTTTAATTTATTTTCTCAGACTTAATATTATTTCTTTCTAAATATTACTAATTGTATAATAATGACTTATTTGCAGGTGGGACAGATTAATAGAACAATTTCGCCATGAAAATTACAGACTTTTCCAGTTAGCTAGTCAAAGTGTTTTCACAGTAGCATTACAAGCTGGTTTATCAGCTCTCAAAACCCCACAGTGTTACAGTGCAAATAAAGAAGGCAAGAATCCGAGTTGTCCAGTGTGCAATGAGACTCTAAATGAACTTGCAACTCCTTTGCCATTTGCTCACTGCTCACAATCAAGACTGGTATGCAGTATCAGTGGTAAAGCCCTCAATGAATATAATCAACCCATGATGATGCCAAATGGCTATGTGTATGGTGAAAAGGTGGGATGCTCTTTGAAGTTGATTTTTTCAGTAAAAAAAATGGAATGAATTTTGCTATTTCTGATTTTGGTATACACGAATGTTTCTGTTTTTTTTTTTAGGCTCTGGAAAAAATGGCACAGGAAAATAATGGCACTGTGATCTGTCCAAAGACCAAAGAAGTATTTCCTTTTAAGAAAATCGAGAAAGTTTACGTCATGTAAGGCACTGGAGCACAAGATGTATTATACACAATTAAATCTCTCAACTCACGATAGCTTAAGAAATTTCGAGTATGTAGAATATCATTTATAACAATAACTTGTAAACATAACTGTAAAAAATTATCACGTAAAAATAAAGTATATTTTCCAGAAAGCTACAGATAATTTTATAATCAACAAGCAGTAGGTTTTAAAAGATAAATGTACGCATTAGTTAGTTAAACATTTTTTTATAATGATTTATTTAACGTCTTTACTGCTAGAAGGGATGGAAACGGCATGAAACTTCCATATGTTACATGTATTTGTTCTAATCAAACTTCATGATTGCAATGAAGTTCAAATTGCGCGATGATTAACCTCGCGTAATAAAATAGTTATTATTTTATTAGTACGACATGAAATTGCGTTTACAAAGACATAAGTGGCTTTTTTCTTGATCTCAATTTTCTGTTCGACGTAGACTTTTAATTTATCATTTATTCATAGCTAATTTTAAACATGATAGATATGCGCAATGTGCCTTAACAATGATATTTTCGTTATATTCCATTTTCGATTTTTTTATGTAGTAAAAAAAAATTCTATTCGTCACCTTGCCGTTTTTCGTATTTTTTCATTGATATACATTTGCCGGCTCTTTGGCGAGATTTTTTAATTGTTAAATCATACGCCTATAAAGTAGACGGCTAAAAATTAAAAAATGGAACACACATTTTGTGGTTGAACGACATATAAAAATATTCCATCTATTCTAAATATTATAGTTCGACGCTTTATTTAATAGATCGGATCGAATCAAATTTTTATGTTTTCCTGTTCCTTCCAGAATTTATTGTCTGCATTGCTTATTTGAGGAGGTTTATCTGTCTACATAAGGATATCGGACTAAATTTTATTGGTGTACAATGTTTATAGCGAGATAAAACAAAGAACATAGTTTGAAATTGCGGTTTACAAGTAATTATTTGTTAATCTATATTTAAATGATCTAAAACATACATCCTGCATGTATGATAGCTTAAATCCATTATGCTAGTTTCAAGTATTTTAAAATTTATAAATCAATTGAAAAATATAAAAATATCGCATGCGTTGTATACTACTTTTCTTTTTTTTTTTCAAACAATTCAGTGAACGTTGGCAAACGATTCGAGTTATGCAGTAGAGTTTTAAAAAATAATGAAATAAATTCGTATCATAGTAAAAAAATTACGCATTTTAAAAAGCCGATAATTTTTTATATGATCAAGAGATAGATAAAGTGTCAATGAGAAAATTGTATATTTAGTTTTAAAAATTGTAGAGTATGCATAATATGAATGTATGAAAAATGCATAGAAAAGGTTTTTGATATTTATCTCTAGTGGAGTTAGTTTTATCAATGAATTAGAAGAAGTAGTATAAAAATTAGTGCTGTTATTCGATCTGTATAGACACAGAGGAAAACGATAGAAATGTTTATAAGGCAAAAAAATACAATTCAAAAAAGTGGATTATATAAATAATATGTTTAAAAAAATCACTCGTGGGCACAATAAGCAGTTACGTTAAAAATTAAAACTAGGAAACTCATAGGAAACAAATTATACTTACTTACTACAGAAACAAATTTTTCAACATGATTGTCAAAGAGAAGTTTCTTCGATTAGATAAATACGCGTGTACAATATATACGTTAACTCTTTTCGATTTGTTTAATGGAAAAGTTACTATGCAGTGATGCAGCGATGCTCCAAATTTAAAAAGAAATATTATGTCGCGCACTTGTACTATATTTTGCGATTTGAGGGGTAACCGCAAACAGTTTAACATAATTAATAATAATATATTCATGTATATATACGTATAAAGATAAAAACGACGGTATAAAAATGTATTACAACAATAAGAATTGCTCCATAAAATTCCTTGCTTTGCTCAACGTAACTTTAAAAAATTATGGCAGCGCTGTATTGAAAATCCATTTTCCTTAAAAAGTGTTTGACGAATCGAAATTACAAAAGTTGTTTCATTTCACTAAATTTTACAAATCTTTTCACTTGTTGGCTATATACCGCAATATACATATGTGCTTAACAAGCGGCTGTATTTTAAGATTTATTTTGTCAATAACATCGCTGGTCCTTTCTCCATTTAACGTTTATAAGGCTTTTTGGTCCAGCTGCTCTGATGTTTATCGAGTAAAAGCGTGTTTTCTTTCATTTCACAAGCAAAAATCAGTACGGAAGCACAAAGTTATGCGATTAAAGTCATTAAATAAAAACGTGCTCAGTATCTATTAGTTGCCCCTTGACCCTACAACAAAATGCCCAATGTCTTCCGTACAGACTTTTAATGAGTCTTGCGATTATTACATAGTAAGTATATATCATGTAGTTGAAATCGAGATGATTTCAAAGACTCAAGATGATCAGACTTGAAAAAGTCTGCATTATCATTCAACAATTACTAACTTCAACAAATGAGTCCGGTCAACCTGTTATAAGCCCCGAGTTAATTCTAGTTACTGCCTGTACATATGTACTACAATTGATAGAGATACATTTTCGATCACTGTACCTTTTTCGCGCTCAATTCAGCTAAAACTTTAAAAAATAACGACGTTATAAGAGAACAAGTTGTATTTTTTCACTCTTTCTTGAAGCTCGTGGTTCAGTGAGGTTGCACAGAGACAAATTGGGTGGCTCCCAATCCGGTATCTCTGAGCTACTTGAGATCTGTACATGGACTTGACACTTGGTACAAATTAACCGATGACCGCGGCGAACCAAGGCATCAGCCCCGAGAAGCCAAGGCCGGAGAGAATGCCAGTGATGAGGAAAGCCGCACCAAACATTCCCGCGTTCGAAGCGTGCCGAGGCTCCACCGTGCTGTAATGAGTTAATTGAGATTTTTTAAATAGAAATTAAAATGGAGTCTGATAATAAAATAAGTAATTGAATACTTACTTGGAGCAGTACATCATGGCAACGGACGAGAAGTAGCCACTGGTAAGACCCATTAGTACTCCAATAACTAGATAGATCCAGTCGTTTTCAATCAATATGAGTGTACGTTGGTCGGCAGTCATAGTTTTGGGCACATATTTACAAACGAAAAACAATGGTATGAAGGCGGCTCGAAGCAGAATTGGTATGATGACAAATCTTTTGCTAGGCTAAAAACGTAAAAAAAGTTTAGAAAGATGAAAAAAGAAAAAATTTATTTATAGAATCTTAAATTAAAATTTGAAAATCGCTCTAGCGCAACACTTACCCACTGGAAACATGACGCTAGAGAGCTGCCAATCATAGCGGTGATGTTAAAGCTCAAGAAGCACATGATTTTGCCGTAGTAATCTTCCGAAACGATGAAATTAGGATCCGAACGTTTGATTTCGACCTGCACGTTGGGGAATAGGGAGAGGGTAACGAAGAAGACGAACCAGACATTAAAACACTGCAGCGAGCACTGCTTGAACGCCTCCCACAGTTCCCGGAACTTCGACGAGCCAGACCTGTTCGAGCTATACTCGAGTTTCTTCTTGTTGGCTTCTTTCTGGTTGAGGTACTCGTGGTAACGGTAGAAACGCTGAAATAGATACAAACCGTTAAATTGATTTCTAGTCGCACTTGCATTACATTTGATTGGAATATCGACCGTAATTTATACTCACATTAATGGGAAGTGCGAAATATGTGTCAAAACAGGCTAAAAGTACGAAAAGCGCCGTGATAAAGTAGTAGATCGCGGATGTCCTCACATTCGGGGCGAAATACTTGGCGCAAAGGCTGATGACTGCGGTGAAGGTTCCACTGATATTCTACAGAATAAAAAGAACCATACATGAATAATTACTTGCAGCGAAGAGAACTCATATCTAAAAAGAAGGAGATACTAACCGAACCCAAAACAACGGCTCCAGTGTATTTGCCGGGTAGTTTAGCTGCCAAACCAAATACCGAGTTTTGGTAGATGCCGTTCGCAGCTAAAATATAATGATATAGTTAGTCCAATATTTTCAGATTGAAATTTCAAACAATCATACTGTAAATTTACAATTACTTACTGTTTAAAACAACGACGGAGATGAGCGTTGCTATGGCGAAGATTCCTGGCCATTTGCTCGAGTCCATCATGGCTAAGATGATGGTGATTATAAACACAATGACTTGGATGAAGAGTCCCCATACGATGCGGGTCGTCAGGTTACCTCTGAGAAAAAAATTATGATTTTCATTTTATTACTATTAGTCGTACTTTTATGCACTGACTGCATCTAATAAGTGATAAAAACTCACCCTAGAGGTAAAAATATGTTCATCCAGTTGAACAACAAATTCGGGATTTGCGAGAAAAGAGTCATATAATTAAAAAAATTCGGAGTGTAGTACAAATCCTCATTGGTGTAATTTTTCGATAGCTTGTAATCGACGAAGTACTGAAACAGAAAACAAAGAGCGCGTAAGTCGATAAACGTCTCTCAAAAACACCAAAATAAAACAACAAGAATAAAGATAATAAAAAACTCACGTCCTGCGCCGTTATAAACATATTCCAAGAGGTCAGAGCGCCAATCCCGTGCAGTATCATTATCAGCCATACGATGTTTAATCTGTCGACGAAAAACAACGAATTGATTATTATAAAAAAAAATAATAAAAATAAAAAATGAATCTTCTCACGAAGTATTATACTTCAAAGTGTATAAAATTACCTATCCTTGGGAGGGTTGAGCTCGAGGTCCGCCTGGTCCATGGTGACGCCTTTGAAATTGAGCTCGTCGTCGGGCCTACCAGTACCTTCCCAACCGGGCGACAGACGAACTGGTTCTGCACCTTGAAAGAATTTCGACATCTAGTTGGAGCGAGACTTGTCGTACGGACGGAGAGAAAAAAGGGAGATGCATGACACGTGCGAAGCTTTGTTATATGATAATGTATGCGATGGTTTTACACAGGAATTCAGATGTGATTCTGCGGATGGATTAGGTGCTATGATGGTTATATATACGAGCACAATGCAGAGGCTTTTAGATGAGTACAATGAATCGTGAGAGATTAATGAAACTGAACCTGTTAGGACGATTCTTTAACGTATTCCGAGAAATCGTGGACAATTAAAAATTTTTTGCTGTAAATATTAGAAGCATTTAAATATTTTAGTCTTTTGTTATGAATGAAAGCAAAAAGATGTTAATTACTTTTTAAAAAAAAGAATCTCATATTATACATGCCATGAGCGAAAGTGACGGTATGCAGTGAACATGACTAGTCCACCGGAGAAACCGATAAGGGACGGGGATCATATTCTCCCAGTAAACAAGGGTGGTGACTCCACAAGTCATCACCACCGCATTTGCTAAAATAAAACTTTAGTTATACACTCATCATCAAGACCCCGACCCGATTCATTCATAAATGATCCGACAAATTTAGGCTATAGCTTCTAATCTTTAAACTACACACGTGCTCGTATTATCTGACGCTTTTTATGGAAAAAGTTGCGCAAATTTCTTGGAAAGCGGAAGAACTTTTAGTAAGACGATAAAACCTCGCGTGATTATGATATATCGTCTGCTTATATACTATATTAGGCTATCGAGATTTTTTGGACGTCGTGACATTCAATCTTTTGTGATGATCGATGGAAATTCCATTAATTTGTTTGAAAATAAATTTTATAATTAATAAAACATCGTCCGCATATACAAATACTATGAAAACTTTATTAGAAAATAATTTGCAATTACGCGGCGGCGTCAGCCCGTCAGATGAAGAAAATCTGCCGCGCATACATTTGCTGACGGGAACACTATCTATAATGAAGCTAAACCAAGCTGTTGATTATTGAGCACATCGTCCGCTCTCCTGGCATGTATATGAGAATCCGACTAATTTGTATCAATTTATAAATTTAATCCAGTCAATGCGGCTGTTAGTGGCTAACGGACGTGATTTCGAGCAAGTATATAAGCCGCCGTTCTAGTCTCTTATCGTTAATTCGAAGAATGTATATAGTAATATGTGTCATATGCCATCTGGGAAACTACTGGTGATAGGATGTTAGTTCTAAAAATTAACGTGCGAAGAGAGACATCAATTTCGAGTGTATGTATTTTTACTTGTGATTAGTTCATGCATTAAATTATACGTTAGTTACGGTGATATGATTTACGATACGTGCTGTTTATCGAGTGTCTACTCCAATTTGGATGTAGATTTTTAATTTACAGTTCTGATATATGTTGACCTTCTTTTAGTCAAATTGGAGGATTTGAAAAAACAAAAAAAATCACGAATAAAAATCACACCATGAAAATTAGTCCCTTTATATGAGCACCAGTTAATCTGGATAATGTATCGTTTTAACGAATATCTATATAGAAAGCAATTACCGTGTTCATCTGGAATAGTAAATGTATTATAGCGCAAGATTGCTTGTCTATCTGGAAAAGACGAGTATACGTGTTCAGTAATACTTAATCCCTATATAATATATGTATAGTCTATAATTAAGTCGAGCGCTTTTAGTTGCCTTGTTGCTGTATGTTAGTCAATTTCTCCTAAGTACTGCAGTATGTGTGTTGTCGTTCAGTTTGTGCGGAAATGCGAAAATTAGTCACATATGACAGAGAAAAATCGATAAATATCTGCTGCTGAATGTCTATGACAGTCGGGCCATTCAAAAGTGTCGTAAACGGATTAGTCATAGCAAGGATCCCAAATATACGGGAACAATAAACCCTTATCCCATATGAAATGCCTCCGCGAGTAATCATAATCAGAACAACGATCCCAAAATTTCTCAAACGCGTTATCGCTAATTTTCAAGCTGTATACATGTACACGGTCAATTTGTCATCGGTGAAACACGTCTCGAAAGTTGTAACGTGCAACTGTACACGGCGCATATGTTGCTCTTTGTTGACGTCGACTTTTTGTAAATAATGGAAATGTATCCGAAAAGTGTTTGGTCGCGCGAGCCGCTGATAAGATAGCGCTTGAGCCGAGAATAGTGCTCTTCATTTCGATCGTCGGGTTTTCTGATACGAAATACGCGTGCAATAGTGGTCTATGTGTGTAGCTTTTGGAAAAGTTTTTTTTTCTCCGTTACTCACAGCTTTTGGGTCAAGTGCCTGTTAGAGCTTTGATAGAGCTTAATTTGAAATCAATATTCAGCCTATCGACACTTTTCAGCTCTGAGTAGAAAGTGAAGACCGATGTGTGTGTGTGTGTGTGAGGGATAAAAAAGAAAAAATCTAATGTGGTTACAGAATGGTCAGATGCACACACTGCAAATAGGGCAGAAAAATTACAGAAGCGTGCAGGCATCGTGTACACAATGGAAAGATCTATCGACTGCTGCTGCAGTACAATGAACTTGCCACAGGCTTGCACTACAATAATGCTCTTGGCGGCAGATAAATGAAAGTATAAATAAACTTTGCAGGCGAAATTGGGAATCTCTGCCCAGGCAGTAATTAAAATGGATTGAAAACAAAAAGCAGCAGATAGATGAGAAGCAACATGCAACGTTATTAGAAATATTATTTCTATGGCTAAATTAAACTTTATTGGCAGAGCAAACATTTGAAAGATGATAATTCACAAGGTTTATAGGAAGATGATAATAGCGGTTTCTATTATCAGTGATTGATTAATGAGTCTTTCAAACGCTTGCTCGATAATTGATGGAAATATATTTCTAGTTCAGCTAAGTGAGCAGGACTAATTTAAAATTTTAAACTTGAAATTTAGTTTAGTGCATCGAGTGTGTAAATCACTAATAGCTTTGAAAGCAAAAAAGCCACCCACAAATCCTGTAATTCCAGAGTCATGATTACTGCATTTAATCAGTTGATACATGGCTTTACTTTACAGCATTGATAGGTGGTATATCTTGGGTATTAAAAACAACACTTGATGAACCATCTATAATATACTAAGGAGAGCAAGCCTATATCACAGAATACAATCAACATTACCAAAAATCCTTGACACACACAGATAGACAATTATCTAACAGTAGCACACAAGCACTCATAAAACAAGAGCAGCAGTAATAGTAATAAGTATGCCTGTACGTGTGGTGTAAAAATGCTGTGCCAACACTCCAAGCTAGAGAGAGAGCTGGGCAACAGGCCAGGAAAGGGCAGCTCGGGAAAGAGAGAAACAGGAGCAAAGGGCTCTCAGGAATTTGGTGTAGAAAATAGCAGGCTCTGGGAAGAGGCACGAGTAGGGGAGGAAACAGGCTCAAAACCTGCTCCCAAGAGAAGAGAAAGAGGGAGAGAGGGAATCACGCACAGGCAGAAAAGGAGTTTCATCAAAGCGGCCGTGCCCTCACCCTTGGCGGGTACGATGCGCGTCCCGTTCGAGTCTTTCAGCAGAGTCTGCTCCTCGGGCCCAATGCCGAATTCCTTTTTCGTGTAGCTGCCCGCCATTTCTTCCGTTGCTCGTGAAGAAGAGAAAAAAGAGATCTTCTAATTCTATCTTGTGTGCGCGCACGCGGCCGATCCCTCTCTCTCTCGATGCACTTCCGATCCGACTCTCACTCTACTTGTACTTATATGTACGGCGGGCGACGTTCCTCAATGACTCGTCGCATCACCAACGGAGCATCTTTTCTCGCCGCTAGTTACTTTATACTGCAGCTCGAGAGTATACACGATATCCACGCACACCACTATATGTAGCTCTCTCACACTTTTCTAGGTTAGGTCAGCGTCCGCAGTGCACTGCACCGCAGTCAGCGCAAGAATCCCCCTCGAGTAGCGCGCGCGCGGGCGTATGGAAGCGTGAAAATGAGCGGCGGCGACGATATATTGCCCCACCGTTTATTTTACGTTCTAGGCATTGCACACGCTCTTGCAGCTATGCCTCGCCTCGTCTCTCTCTTTTTAACCTCGACGACCCTCCTTTTTTTTCTGCTTATCGGGAGCGAGACCACGTGCGCACGGCTCGATTTGCTTTCTGCTGAATTTTGATTTTGCTTGTCGCTCTATGTATGTACTACAACGTCTTATCTTTTTTACGTTTATAAGCAAATTCCTCGGACAGTAATGAGAAGACTGATTTTTATGGAAAACTGAATTAGTTGGAATGAAAATGACGACAAATTATAATTTGCCGTGAATCACGTGTGCTAATCTCGGGAAAAAAATAAAGCTCGGTTTTTTAAATCCTGTTATGTTAATGACATAGCCGAGCTCGACTGCCGTTTGCATGAATAATGATTCGTCAGGCGACTTTGTTGTTGTTGCAATTGAAAGATGACAGTATGTTTCTTTGGTATAAAAATCTTGTTTATTTAATTGGTAGGACAAATATTATGACAATGATTTGTATGAATCTCACTACAGGAGCTCCAATTTCAAATACTATCACAGATGCAATAAGACAGGCATATCCTGGCTCACCAGGTTTCGCTCTGATATCTTCCACTCTTTTCTAATGTTCTTATATAATTCTCAGCCTGTTCTTGATTCATTTTTCCACAAACCTTGGCTATTTCTACAAATTCTTCTCTCACAGCACCAGGCATGTTTTTGCAGTTTCCAGCCAGATATATGTTCCCATTGTTTTGAAGGAAACTCCAGCAAAGTTCCTTCTGCTGTCTTATAAGATGTTGTACGTATCTAGAAAATGAAAAAGTTAGAATTTAGTTTTGATTGCATAATACATTTTACTCAACATTAGTTACATCAAATGTCAATTACTTTTAATTGAATTGATTGACTGACTGATAAGATTTTATATTACTCAATCATTATTCGTTTAAAGTTAATTAGTATGTTAGATAGTAAGAGGAAATAAGATATGGCTTACATTTTATCAGGTTGATCTCTGGAAAAGGCACAGAATAATCTCAAGCTGTATTTATCAGTTAGAGTCCGAAAATCATCTTCACAATGATAATCTTTCTTCTGGTTTCTGCAACCAAAGAAAACCAGACAAGAACTCAAATCTCCATCTTTTGCTGCTTTGTCCAACAGTAAAGATCTGAAGGGTGCTATCCCAGTTCCTGGTCCAATCAAAATCATTGGTTTCTCATAATCAAACTTGAAAGTTCCTTTTTGTATCCAAAATACAGCTTTCTCATTAGGCTTCAAAGTGGCCAACCAATTGGAACAGAGTCCATACCTGGTGTCCACTAGTTTTGTTTTGTAACGGACTACAGCTACCAATAAGTGCACTTCATTCTTGGTCTGTTTTGAACTTGATGCAATACTAAATGCTCTTGGTTTTACTGGAGTCATGATTTCAAAAAGTAATTTTACATTTAGTTTACTTGTTGTATGAGGGAAATCATTTAAAACCTCGATAATATTTCTCCTTGGCCTGTTAATATAGTTGAAAAGATCCTCTTGACCAGCTGCTGTTGTGAATTCAATTAATTTCTCTTTTTCTAATTCATTTTCACTGATTACTGATAGAGTATGCAAGATTGATCTTTTTGGCTTGTTGTTTAAGTCCCAATATTGCTGCACTATTTGTTTAAGTGTTAATTTTGGTTCCAAGACAGTTGGCAGCTTTATTTCTTTTTCTGATACTTGTATTATCATATCAGGATGTACATCAACACCGTTTCTGTTTAAAACTTCAAAAAATTTATCAACTTGTTCATCAGAATTTTTTGCTTTTATATACACTATATCCCCTGGTGAATAGTCTACTTCTGGTATCTTAAATTTGATCAGTCTTACATCTTGAAAATGATCAGAGGCAGTGGTTCTGATATTTTCTATAATAGTACTGGTAATCAGTGTTTTATTTTTTTCTGCTTCGTACAGATAAATATCTGTTACAAAGTTATCTGGTTTTTGATCCTTAATAATATCTACTTTGAATCTTTCGATTATCTCATGCTCTGAAAGTATACTACTCTTAGAAACATTAAATTGGTAACACACTTGATTGATTACATCCTCCAGCCAAGGGCTAAAAACAGCATCTATTCCCAAGTCATGCTGATCATCTGCTAGCCCAATAGGTACCAACTCAGTTGCACCAAGTTGTATTAACCTCTTATTCAATTTCTTAGCAGCAAAGTTGAATTTTTCAAAGGAGCTGTCCCCCAATCCTAGTACAGAGAATTTGAGATCGCTCAAAAAATTCATAGGAAGACTTTTACGTAGCAGAAATTTCCAAAACTGTTTCATGTTAAGAGGAGTATCTCCTTGACCAGCAGTAGATACTACAAAGATCATCATTTGCTCATTGATTAGGTTCTGTACGTTGTATTCATCCATTGCATCAACACTGCTTTTTAGTCCAATTCTGCAAAAATAAAATGATATTTTAGCATTGTAATCAATGCTTTATGTAAACTATTGCTAATGAATTTTGAGACTACATATAGATAGTTATAATGACATAGACAAAATAAAGATAATAAACAAAGGATTCTTGGCATGTCATCCAAAGGAAAATCATCTTAATAGAAAGTGGTTAATATTGAGAGACAATGCACATACACACATATATACATGAATGAATCCACGTATATAACAATAAATAGCAACAAATGAAAAAGTAAAACCTTTTGGAGCGCTTCCAAATTTGCTCTGCAATATCGTGAGCAGTTCCGGTTTCACTGCCATACAGAATAGTAATGCTTGGCCCTGCCATCTTCAGTAGATCAAAGCTGAACTTGAAAATATCAAGAGGCTTAAGTCTTCCAAAAAAGTTGTCGGTAGTTGGTGTGCTCCGTTTTCAAGATTCGTTTATTCTCACTCTTGATACCTTTCAGCAGAAAAGTATGATGTAACACATTCAGCCAGACACTTGTTCATCTACCTGTGCCACTGCTTCTCTGTAAGATTAAGACAATCATGTTTTCTGTGTGTTTGTTTTAGTTTATCTCTATAGTAAAAAGTAGATGAATGTATCTTTGACTTTTATCGTTATCTTGAACTATTGGAGCAATTTTGCAATGACAGCATTCAATTAATAACCTAAGTGACATTCATAGTTGTTTAAAAAATCTATACTTACTAACAATTAAAAAAGGGAACTCAAACAGATAAAAAAAAAGAACAAATGTGTCGCGCTATAAGTTTCATTGTTAAATGTCAAGGGTAAATGTCTAGGCCGCGCGGGGCCCATTTGGCTTTCGGCCCGCAATTATTTATAAAATAAAAAAGCAGCGCCGCACGTTTTTGGCTTGATTAATTTGCATTTACCTGCGAGCGAACACCTCGACTCTCTCATGCTCAAATCGTTCATCAGTTTGCTTCTTTTTTCCTGTCCCGACTCCGATGCGAATGTCATGATCTTTCCGTAAAAAGATGTTGAAATGCGCCGACTGTTGCGTCGGAAAAATCAACCACAAAAGCGGATGTGTCGTCAGGCGAGTCGTCTCTTTGCATAATGTGCCGAAGTCGAGAAGTTGTAAAGTGTCATGCGTGATTTGATGTTTGGACGAAACTCAGCTGATCGAAGCGAGGTTGGGTTTGACGAGGCGGAATTGAGTAAGTATTGAGTTTTCGCTTCAAAGTTCGCGGAATATCTGGCCTTTTTCCTAGACGGCTACCCAGGCACGGATTTTGCGGCTCTAGGGGAATTAGGTGCGGTCACGTGTGGTTGAAGTTGGCAAGTTGGCAGCCGTGGTATTGATCTTTTTGAAATAGCGCGCGAAGCAAGCTCATCTGCTAAACATCGAATATAATGAAATTGAACGATTTGAAAGCTATTGGAATAATCAAACTGATTAGTAAACTGTTGTGCACGTCAACACAAATAATAATTCAAGTGCGATGTTGCTAAAACTTGAAGTGTTAAAAAGACCTGTTGTTAGACAATCGATCTGTTTTATCCTTTCAAAACGATATACGAAACCCATAAGTCGACATTTTTTTTTACCCAAAAAAGATAATAAAGAGCCAAGTAAAACCAATCAGCGATCAGAATGAAATATCTCTATGCACGGTCAAGCCTGCTTCCCGAAACTTCCCTAGACACTGGCTTCTCCACAAAGCCAAGCCAACACATAGCATACATATACATATATATATATTCTAGCCCAGCACTGGCCATCCGCGAGCCGCGACATCTCGACGGAGTCCAGTCCAGTATAGAGTGATTAGTGTGTGTGCGCTCGCCAGCCGCGCTGCTGCTAGGCTGATCTGTTGTTCCTCTGTTTGCGGATGACTGTCAAAAGCAATTTCCCCTTCGTTCGCAACGGCACCAGCAGCCAGCAGCACCTCTACTCGATCTAGAAACGGAACGGTAGACGAGTATATTCCTACTTCATCACATCAAAGCCAAGTCCCGCAAGCAGAGGCAGCAGCAGCCAGTCGTTCCGCGATGCGAGCTATCCTCCTCCTCCGGAACGTCGTCAGCAGCAGCAGCAGCAGCAGCAGCAGTGAGAGAAGGAATAACACCATGACGAGAAGCAGTGCCAGTGGTTCCATTTCGTAGTAGCGCCAAGACAGCGAGAAGATTAACGAGCAGCCAGCAGCACGACGGAGACGACGTTGTTGGTGTATATATATATATACACGAGATATATAGGTATATACACACTTGTGTGTGCACACATACACGCGAGCATATTAGAGAGGGGGGCGATCGAGCGAGGAGAGAAGAAAGCGACCTGGAGAGAGTACACAACTCGCGCGTATATATACACACAGAGAGTCAGTCGAGCTGTACCTACTGACTTTTTTCCTCGAGAGAGTGCGAGAGAGAGAGAGAGAGAGAGAGAGAGAGAGAGAGAGAGAGAGAGAGAGAGAGAGAGAGAGAGAGAAAAAGATCAGTAGGTACAGCTCGACTGGACTCTCTGTGTGTATATATACGGAGAAAAAATCAGTAGTGTACAGCTCGGACTGACTCGTCTGTGGTAATATATACGCAGTCGAGTTG